>JAUTXW010005203.1:165000-765000 GCA_030620095.1 Kuschelorhynchus macadamiae | reverse complement strand
TTTAACTGTACCGTCAATATTGACGGTCTGTGGGGTTTAGTTTATTTTTCATATGTTTGCCTATTTGTAATTTAGACTTCAGAAAAATGTTACCCTTTTAACTTTCTTTCTTTGATGTTTATTTTTTATCAGCTATTGACACAATTTGTATACCAAATTTACTGAAAAGAGGCTTACACATTTCGTTTATATTCAATGACAGTTATAAAAGATACAAAAGTACTAGTATCTCATAGTATATAAAATATAATGTAAATGAAAAATTGTAAAAAAATACCTAAAGGAAGGGTTGGAAAGCAGCTGGTATAAACAAAATTGTATTTAAGGTCGTGGCAAAATTTCAAGGAAAGAAAATCATTTGTTCTGCTAAGAGTATAGCGGTATCATTTATGTCAACGAAATTTAAAACAAAAATGACCAATTAGCTTAAAAATTGCTAAGTATAATTAAAAAGGAAAATTTTAGGTTTTTTTTATATAAATTTGATAGTTATATGGCCTGTATCTTTTCTATTATTCAGTCAAACGGGTGGAGTAATTTAGTTGACTGGCAATTTTAAACGAAATAAAAAGTGTAACCGCCTTGAGTCCATTTTGATGACGAAGTTACATTAAATCAAATACTATCAAACTTGTTATTCATTTTAGTAGTACACATTCAATTTTTAAAGTCTTTATGGCTGGGCAAACAATATTTGCAAAATCAATCATGTGTACTAATTGCTATTCGAACTTAATGCTTATAATGCGAATAGCCCAATTACCAACCTATTATTAAATTAAATTGTTCATACAGATTAACTTTATTTTTTGGGAAAACGGTTTCCCGAAATGGCTTGTAAATTTTGATTGAATCTCGATGACTTGACTATTTATTTTATAAAGGTTTCTACAGTAAAGAGGTTATTTAAAAATTTGTTATTTAGGTAGCTAGAGCAAACTAAACAAAACTGTGAGAAATTAATATCCGTTAGCCCAACAATATTATACAGCCGTATAGATATTTCGAATTAAATTTAAGTTTATAAGTTTTTTACTTGCAAGAAATTAAATTAATTTTAAAATTCTAAAATTTATTTATATTCTGGTTTCATTAGTAAGAAATTAAAATATTGATTTTAATTTGTAATCGTTTTGATATTATTACTTTTAAACTTTTCGTTTAAAGGCAAGTTCTTTCCATTTTTATGTAGAGTATACATACAGACATTTTAGTTCTTCTAGTTTAACTTCATTCAATTCAAGTCCTTCAAGCACATTTTATGATATTAATTTCACTTTTTAGTATTTAAAGCTTTATGTACATTCTTTTATTTATTTAAATGTATGCAGCAACACATATCCGATTAGTAATGTAAAACCTAATCTGATTATTACGGTTTCGAGCCATGTACTGCTAATATTCATATATACATAGAATTTCTTGATTAAGGAAGCAGTACCCGAATTATTTAATTTTTTGGGTCTTTTTCTAAGAAAATTGCAATGCGTAAAGATTAATTATTTGTCAAAGTTGGTTGTAAAAATTTATTTTAAATTAAATTATTGTTTGATACTAATTGCTAAAATTGTAATTCGATTATCATTGGATCGCATTATAAATGTAAATTATAAATAGAAACGGAAAAAAGGTAAAATAGATTTGAACTCATTTCAAATGTTTTTATCAGTTATTTTCTGTGAGGAATTAGTTTGAGAGCCCTATAAACGCTGTGATAATTAAACTGAGTGACATACAGAACAAAGTATAAGTATTTCTAGTTCACTTCCCACCATTGCTACCTGTCGAAGAGTTGCCGTTCGCAAAACAATAGCTATTTTAAGGAAAACTCATTTTGCTTACAATAGCACCGGTTACAGAGTCCTTGGAAATGCCTCTAGACATAAGGCCGTAATTTTCCAATTTGAAAAACTTATATTTGTTGTTAATAGTATTTTACAAAAATGCTTCGAGATGTCAACTAACTTTGTTACTTATCCCATTTTTGTTTATTTGTTCACCAAAATAATAAAATTAGTTTCAGTAGACCCGTAATATCAACAATCCAAAGTAAGTGCATACCATTTTAAAATAATACACAAAAGCAGTTTTGTGTCATAAGATTAATGCTAGTTAACTACACCGTCAGAATCATTGTTTTTCGTTTCTTATAAACATATAATTTAGAATGAAAAAAATAATCAGAATAGGTTATGAAATACAAACTTCGAAGTCACTCATATTGCAGTCTTACTTGGAATGCGAAAGTAAACGTTTAGAAAATGTCAAAGTCATTTTGGAAAAACCCCAGAAAACTTTTTTCTTAGAATGCAAGCAGCAAACGAATGTACTCCTTAAAACAAAACCGGTCGTGTTTTCCCTTTCATGAATCGCAGCGATTGTGAAATAGCTATGTACATATCAAGGGAGAAAAGTTCATTTTTTCCTCTCTCATATAGTTTGATTAAAAACTAAGAGAGAAAATGCACAAGAGAGATGTACATATCTTTTTCTACTACCTTTTATAGTCTGAGAGCTCGTGACAAAATACTGCAAGAGTTGTACATGAGTCAGCATCCACTCGTAAGGCCAGGTGGTGGAACACCTAGAGGCGGTGCACTTTGAGGTAAGTCCTAGTGGTTAACTATTGGGTTTGTTTTCTAATCGAGTATTGATTTCTTCAATTCTTTGTTTTTCCTTTCTCACAGCGCTATCTTGCATTTTTTCTCAACATTTTTTTATATATCGGTAGAGGAAGCTGAGATCTATCGCTTACCTAAATCGTAACTTCGTTAAGGTTTTAATGGCAAATAACTATATCTTAGGCTGATCGGCATTTAACTTTTTTAAAAATGCTTATGACAATATCTTGTATCAGTCCCTGCCTAAAAAAGACAGTTTTCACAAATGACGGTTGACAGGTGATTCTTGATATTGACAGGTGGCATTGGCAGATGACATATGACCGAGCATATGACCTGTGATTAGTTAGCGCTTGCGCAGTCCTAAAGAGTACCCATGTGGACGAAAAATGCCTGGCGACAGAGATATCGAGCTGCGCGCGCTTTATATCTGTACTTGCTGACTGCGTTAGTTCCATCGAACAGAGGTCTGATATATTTGGAGCTTCTTCGCTTTTCTGTCAGCTCATTCTTAGCTATTACAGATTTTCTATCATCGCTAAATCAGGCTTCTATTGATAGGTGTGGAAAAAATGGTTCTGTCGAGAAAGGGGCGGAGCTATGAGAGCCGAGTCAAGATTAATTCTCCATCAACTCAGGTCTGAATGTCTTTCTTTATATATATATATATATATATATATATATATATATATATATATATATATATATATATATATATATATATATATATATATATATATATATATATATATATATATATATATATATATATATATATATATATATATATATATATATATATATATATATATATATATATATATATATATATATATATATATAACAATTAAGTTATAAACAAATTTTCAGCGTTGGTCCACGTAGACGCTAACTAGTCACGTATCACATATCATCTAACAATGTTATGCTTTTGGGAGCGATAGATCTTAATTACTTTTAACGACCTGTGAAAAAATAATATTAATGTTCAATATTACTTTTCACTATTTTTACCCGTCTTTTTCCTAAGACTTACTGGTTAATACCTTCACTCAGTAGCAATGACTATAACACTGACTAAATGACGCAAATTAATTCATTTACTTGGTGTATTGTATTAAAAACTTGCTCTACTGACGACACAAAAGAGAAGACGTCATGAATGTATATGAAAAATTTTCATATACAGTGATTTTATATTTTTATGTTGGTTAACTTACTACTTTAAAACAATTGCCCAAACAATTTTTAATTAAATTTCTCCTTCAAATTTTAAGTAACATTTGAAAATGAATTTTGCCTTGGATTTTTTAAAATTTTCGTGACCAAAAGAGATTTTGGTTCTTTATGTCTTTTAGTTAATAATTAAAGTTGACATTCTCGTATATATAAACGTAATAGGGTTTGTCTGTGACGTCATTTTCTTATATTTATTTTTAAATCATAGACAACGTAGGCAATACAAGATTTCAATATAAAATGACTGTCGCTTCTACAGTCGTTTGAGTTTTTAACCTATTCGTCAATGTCAGTGTTAAAATAATATTGTCATTCATTCGAAAATGTCGCGATATATAACGAAGAGGCTCAATTATTAATTTTAAATGTGCTGACATTTTTGGAGTTCGAAAAGCAGCAACTTAGAGAATGGTTACCAATTTACTACAATAGTGTACTAATAACGGCATCGGAGGCATTAAAACTAAGTCGAGCTACTTTGTCTAGACGAAACATATTTAAGCAATATATATGATGTTTGCTAAAAATGAATTCGTTACAATGGCCAGTTTACACAAGAAGTTTTCTTGTCTGCGAAATTGGTTTATTGTAGTATAGGATTCAGATGAAAGAAAATTAGTAACCAAAACTATTTATTGGAATTACCCGACATTCAAATGAAGAGAATGAATTTTTTGCGTGAATAACAAAATTTATCGAATCGCAAGAACCGTATACTCCAGTATTTTTAGATGAAACATGGATATTCAGCAAAGGAGCCTTCAGACGTAGTTGGCAGGATGATACTCCTACCAGTTCTACACAGACAATCCAGGGTAACAATTGAATAATTTTAGATTTTTAGAAAGAAATTTATAGAAGTTTCTTTTTCAGGTCACTGTTATATCGTCATTCACGGTAGCAACGGGAATGGATTTATTAAAAATGCAAGCCTGGTATTTCGAAGCGAGATTAAAAAGAGAGACTATCTCGACAGCATGAATAGAAAAAAAATTGAAACATGGTTCAAAACTAAATTTATTACAAATTTACCTCCAACATCTTTAATTGTTATGGATAATGAAAGTTATCACTCTGGCCTTTCTCAGGAAAAAGCCTTGGCCAAAATATAAACTAATTGAATGGCTGAAAAACAGAAACATCAATTAGCCAGAGAAAGCGAAAAAGGACGAAATTTTGGCGTTATTTCTTTCTAAACGAATCCTGAAAAAATATATATCATCTTGACGAATATGTTTTTCAGTTTGTACACCACATTTCAAGGCTAACACCATACCATTGCCAGTATAATGTCATCGTGGGATATGGTACTGAATGAAATATCCAGTGACCATTGGAAGAAATATGTTCCCCATTGCATTAGATACTCGCTGGATATAAAAAAGCTTGGGATTCATCTGATACACAGCCACTGATTATTTCTTTAAATGATTTTGGCTATTCTGAAACGAATTCTGATGTTTATATCTCTGACGATGAAAATGGCTGATGATTATTTTTAGAAATAATTGTTTATTTTATTCAAGTTGGGATGTTAATTTTATTGTTTTTAATTTGCAATAATCATTTCCTACTTATATTTTAATAATATTCTTATTGTGTTAAACTTCCATTTTTCTAATTTGATACAACATTACGTTGCACTATAGTCAAATGAACTCTTTGAACTGAAATATAACATCTGAAATGTTAAAAAAAACAAGCAATTTGAACATATTTTTCCTAAACATACATCATATAAATTGTATCCCACATTTAATTCTTTATAAAATCAGAAATTTTGATCTGTATTTCGTTGTTTTTTCTGATAATTTGCTTGAATATGTTTTGTCTGATTGAACTGCTATTTTTTTTAATTCGATACAAAGTAGTTTGGCTTACTTATAGTATCCCATATTCTCTCATTAGCACATTGTTCCAGGGTTAATAATATCTGTAAATAGTTTTGATTTAATAGAATTATAAAATTAGGTTGAATGAATAAAATTTTCAATATATATAATTACCTATCTTAATTAAAACTTAAGTTAGGAAAAACAAAATTTTGAAAATGCAAAGGGTTTTCAAAAGTGTTTTTCAAAATGATTTTCCGTGTATGCCAAAATTGGTACATTTTCGTTATTCTTCAAAAGAATCATAAGTTTTCTTTGCAAATTACGGGAAGTTAAATCGATTGCAGCGTGTTTTATATATTTTATTTTGCGTAAAACCCAATGAGAAAAAATAGAAAGATTCTGAGATCGAGGGGTCGTCTTACAGGTCCGTGGGTACCAATCCATCTTTGAGGAAAATTCTTTGTCTAAAAATGCCCTTAAATGCGCAATTGTGGCTTGAGGCACCGTTTTGTTGAAGATAAACGACATTATAAAGTGCCAATGCAACATATTCCATCGGTTGTGGAATAATTTCCTCAAGGATTTCTAGGTACCGACGCGATCCGAGACCTCCTTCAAAAATTTTATAGAATATGCGTCTTCCAAAATGAAACACGAGACCCCAACTCCAAAGCGTCCTTGTTGTGTCTTCCCAAAAATTAAATGGTGATTTTCTGCGGACCAGTTTCTTGTATTATGCCGATTGAAAATTCCCCTACTTGAAAAATAAGATTCATCGGACCAGATAACAAGCCTGCCAAGAGATTCATCAGCATGGATTTGTTCTAAATATCATTAGAAAAACAATATTCGGCGATCGGCATCGCCGGGGTGTAATATTCGCGTAAAGTCACATTGGCGTATTTAAAAAGTGAAATTTGGTTGCCTCCAAGTTACATTTGTATATGCAGCCAGAATAGTCGTACACAAACTAATTTTGTTTGAAACTGCCTGAAAATTCGTGTTAATCAATTTACGTTGTTTCTCCGGTTGGCAAAGGAATTCGTTCTAAACTTAAATCAACTTTATACAGGAATTCTGCCGGTTACTTTGACAACACAATTTTCATGCAAATTTTTCGGTTTAAAACCGGAAGCGGAAATTAAGGCAGTAGAATTGGTTTAACAGCAGTTGTTTACCTAAATCTGGGTGTAAATATTTTACTCTGATTTCGAGCGTATTGTTATAAATGACGATAAATAGGGCTTGACACAATTTGCTGCTATATGGTTTGAAAGTAGTGACAGCTAAACACTTACCAAAAATCAAAAACTCTTGATAATATTAAAGAATTTTGGAAAACATACCTTGTTAATGGGAATATGGAAAAAATCTTCAACATTTACGTACTTTAAGAAAATGTATAAAAAAGCATATAGTTCTGCACAAAAAATAAAAAATTGTTATATCCGCGTCCCGAATTTGGAAAAATAAGTTCATAATGTATTATTACATTGCAACAATAAAAACAGCAATGTTATTGATGATCTACAAGAAAGGTTTACAAACTGATTTTTATTTTAACGTTTTGATTTTTAAACATTTAGCCGGCACGCGGCATCCGGCGATGATCAAATTAACCTTTGTTCTTTCACCACTATCCTATGTACACTAAGTAGGATAGTTTTTTGCAATTTTAAATAATTTGGGAAATTGTGCCGCGATTTAAGAAAATTCTGATAAATCGTGCCAAAAATGCCATTTTTGACATGTTTAACATGCGATTGTAACTGTGCTGTGACTCTATGTGAAATGCATTAACATCGAGACCCATTTCACATAAAAATATGGTCACGGTTAAACAAGATTCGACTGGCACATCTGTACATTTCAGAGAGGTAATAAAAAGATCATTTCCGGTTGCTTTTTTTAAGGTTCTAACTATAGCAACAGGGCATAAATGAAAGATCTCGATGAGTACTATGAGAGAAAAACCTGACAGTCATGTCTACGCGTGCCAGAAGACTGGACTACCTTATTTAAAGATCAATAATAATTGTCGGGTAAAAGCTATGTCAAATGCGCTAACATTCTAGTAGGGCGTAAATAAAAGTTGTCGAAGAGTATTGCAAAAATAATGCATGCGTTAGCGATGTAACATTACTCCAGTAAAAGCTAGTACTACTGTCAACTCTACATGTGGCAGAAAACTCATTTAAAACTCAATAATTAATGTAAAATCAATGACATAACAACATACGCAAAAACCAAGTAGCACCGCCCTAGCCGACATGCCTTACTTTGCGGCCAAGGAAAGAAAGAGAGGTTCGAGAAAGAGATGGAGATCAATTGCATAGAGTTTAAATTACTTAGGAATATTTTAAATAAAGTTTAGGATCACTAAGATTTCGTATTTAACTTATTGGGCATTTATATATATATATATATATATATATATATATATATATATATATATATATATATATATATATATATATATATATATATATATATAAATACATTTTTGTTTCGTGGTAAAGCATACTCATTTGCCGTTTGCCGGTTTCTAATCTTTTTAATCAAAATTCAGGCCTTTTTTTAAATTTAAGTTAGTACAGATATATATGAGTTTATTAATTGCTTTCATCATGTAGATAATACACAGGATCTGCTCTATTTTAATTAACAAATAATTAATTCACGTTAAATCATGTAACCATTCTTTTTTAAATTGGCATCTTTTATAGAGATTCCATGTTTTCTATAACAAAGCTAAACTTTAAAAAACCAAAGACATCCCTAAACGTATAGAATATTAAATGGATTTGAATACACTATACTTAATACTTACCGTAATGTATAGTAATATAGTTGCGTAACCCGATATCGATATCGACATAACGTCGAAGGAATATAGTGAGTCAGTCGTTGTTGAGACTTAACAAGTAGATGATATTTACAAGATATACAGTAATAAACTATTAAGAATTTATTCGTAGTTTTATTATTATTTTACAGCGACCTTTGGTATTTCATATTTACGCTCTCTGTCCATTTTTCAGTGCAATTCATTGAAGTGAACCATATCAAAAATTGATAAGTTTTTATTATATTTAAATTTTAAATTAATTAAAAAATCGAAAAACAAACACGCACAAACGTTAAAATAACCTAAATGCGTCAAAAACTACTGTATGATGTAGGTGCGTTTACACGGACGTACCTGACTCTTTAAAAATACTACTCCCACTCCAGGCTATCACGTCATAACGGTGGATTGGAGTCTAAAGTACGCTCCCTGGCATATATTCAACAGGAGTGTGGCATTTCAAAACCGGCAGGTTGGCATGTCCATGTCAGATTTGACAAAAGTTTTGACACGCGTGAATGGAGCAAACCCGCCAAAACCGTTGAAAAAAGTGTCCGTGTAAATGCACCTATTGTCTAAACGTAAGAAAATTTCGTTTTATACGTATTTAGCTCCATCCTTCATTTCCTTTCCTTCGCGTTGGAGTCAATAAAAGCTTGAAAAGTCCCGTCGATATGTTATAATGTCGTGTGAAATGCGTTAGCGGCCTAGTAGAACGTGAATAAAAGCTCATGACGAGATGTAGAAGAAGAAAAAAGTAACCGTCAATTCAACGTGTGGCAGAAAGCTGTACAAAATAAGACATATTTACCGAAAATATACAGCGATTTACTACACGAGTTGGCAGTCAATTTTATTCGTGTACTAATAATTGTCAAGAGCTTTGTATTTTGTATAATATATATATATTTTTATATCTATCGAGAATAATTTGAGCTCCTTAGAACACTAACTATAATTTCTAACCCAAAATAAGGCACCTTTCAATAAGGCAGAAAATTGGCAGTAAGTTTAATTCATGTAGTACTCGTAAATAGCTTTCCAACTTCATTTGAGCCCTGATGCAACGCTACAGTATTGCCATAGCTATAGCACCTAAAATAAAAACAAGCGAAAGCGAGGGATATTTTATTTTCCTTTTGCCAAACGATTCGTGTTTAGCTGTGACTATAGTTTTATTAGAAATTGGTCAAGACGTTAACGTTTCACATAATTTAGCACAGACAGCTGCCGGACCATAAAGCAGCTGTATTGTTTCCTTTTTAATTAAGTAATTTCTGTTTTTGAGTAGGGCTTTAAGCCAAATATGTTTCTTTACAGTAACCCGCGAACTGCTTAAATTTAAAAATATTTCTACACAAGACCGGAAGCTCATCAAATGAGCTTTTTAAACCGGACTTGTTTCCAAACCCGTCAATGAAATTAACGAGTCTCTAAAAAATAACTAGGTATATGATATATTACATTTTTTCGGCATATGATAAAAAAGGAAATTACAGCGTTGGTGCTGTTGGACTACTTTAAGACCTTTGCTACGGTTATCCAGTCGATTTCTTTTTTTTTCTTCGTAGCTCGCAAATAGGAGTCAAAAAGTTTTTAAATAACCAGTTTTCAGAAAATATGTCCATATCAACTGGTGTGCTACAAGGTTCAATTTTATCTGTCCTCTTAATTTTTATTGTATACTTCAAACTTATTTAGCAAAGTTAGTATACATAGGTACGCGAATGATACTCAAGTTTGTAATAGTTTTAACCCCAATAATGCTCAGATAGCGTTAAATAGGAATTATAACAACCTAAATAAAATTTATGAATTTTTTCTCTCTCACAATCTAAAATTAAATCCCGCTAAATCTTGTTTCATGCTTTTTGGGAACCCCAATATAATTAAGGTATTAAAACCTAATTATGTTCCGGTTATCAACGGGGTAATCCTGGCTTTTAGCGAAAATACGAAAAATCTGAGAGTTGTATTTGATCCTGGTCTGAGATTTGCCGAACCTAATATAAAAAGAAATCTTTTTAGATCATCTTGTGTTTTAAAAACCGTGTATTCAACTGCTTTCAACGGACGAAAGTGAACCCTGCATAGATTCTGTAACTAGAAGACGGATACAACTTGTACAGAATAATTCTTATAGGATTGTTTTTGGTCTTAGAAAATACGACAAGCTGCGTTTGTTGAACTGGATTCCTATGGCTGACGTGTAGAAGAGCCCTCTTACATTAATGGTGCATCGTGTTCTAAAAACTGGTAGGCTCTAATACCTCCGCGCCAAAGCAATTCAAAGGAATACGCAACACAATAGCAATAATGGATTTCTATTAATTTTACATTTTTTTTTTCAATGTTCTTCTTCTTTTATAGGTGTCAAATTATATAATAGTGTCCCAAATCAACTTAAAAACCTATGTTCTTCAACATTCAAACAAAAAATTAAACAGGGGTATCTTGATACTTTTCTTAGTAACTAATATCAGATCTTTAATTAGTATTTATTAACACTGTTTTCCCTTCTTTCTTCTATTTATCTTTTTTATCTTTCCGTCACCTATAACTATTTTCTTTTGCGTCCCTCTCAATATAGGTAATATATTTTAAATTAAATAATATCTTTTTTGAATTTGTTTTTGTTATGTATTATATAAAATTTTATAAATTAACTAAGAGTAGCTAATTGTAATGCTAAATGTCGCCTATACCTGTAACTAGTTTTTGAATAAAAGATGATTTACTAAGATATTTATAAGATCGCACGTGCTTGTGGGGGCAGATATGATAATTAAATTTCTCTTACAGCCGGTTGCACAAAACTTAATTGCTGTTTAGAATATTTAACCGAACTTTCGGATTTGAGTAGATATCAAATACGGGAACTGATTCACCCCCCACCACTACTCCTGACCTTGAGAGCCCAGGTGTGCTGTGTAGTTTGGCCTTGAGGCGATGTGACGTCATATGACCTTGAGCGCGCATCACGCTTTTTCGATACTTGTCCATGACGTTGAGAGGCCAGGTGTGCTGGGTAGTTTGGCCTTGAGAGGATGTGACGTCATGCGACCTTGAGTGTTAGCTATTAAAACCAAGGCTGACGCCATTCAAAGCTAAAAAGAGGTACACTGTTTGTGCGGTCACAAGTGATTTCATCATTAAAAAGTTATTGTGTGGTGTATTCTGATTCAATTTTTTAAATTTACGGTAATACTGTGTTTTTATATTAAATCTTTTACATTTTTTCAACAATTTTTCAACAATATAGATTTTGTGCAAAATTAAAACAATTGGGTGAAATTAACGAATAGCGTGTTGTCGAAACCATTTCTGAAGACGTTATCGAAATTATAAATAAGTCGGGTGGGATGTATACTTTAACTTATTTGGGGCAGAGCTTGCGAGTAATCTCAGGCACTAATACTAGTAGATCAATATTTAAATTTGGGTGTTTAGAATAAGCAAAATTTAGAGATATTTACTTATTTGCTATTATTTTCATCTTTTAATTTTGGTGCTTAATAGAATAAACAAAATTTAGAAATATTTACTTAATTTGGTATTATTTTCGTCTTTTAATTTGGGTTCTTAATTGGGTGTTTGGGTTAATTAACAATTTGGTAATTATTTTACAAATCAGAATACACAGACATTTTAATAATTAGTGTTTGAAAGATGTGTGACAGCAATAGTACCATCACACCAAGTGAAGACATTGATTCTCACATTATGTGTTTGTCACATAAGTTAAGAAATGCGGCACAAGAGATATTACATTTTGCAACCTATGATGGGTCGGCGGTTGAATCAACAGTCAGTCAATATAGAAAGTACATGAAAGATGTAATTAATTTCATGTCAGGCGCTCATTTGTGTGAAAGATACCTGTGTGGTTCCATCAACTTAGACGAGTTTTGCGTGGAAATGATCGACGAAGGTCTCCAAAGCTATGTTGTCGAAATACCAAATTTATCCAAGGAATTGTTATCAAAGTATGGTTTGGTCTCAGCGGAAAACATCAATGAAGTCGTGAAAAATGGTGCAGATATTTTGGACCGTGTAGACAATACCGCAGATGATACTGAAGAATGGTAGAAAATGGATGTTGACGATATAGAGAATGAAAACTGTGAAAAACAAATAGGAATGTAAACAATTATATGTATCATGCAAAAATAATTTTGTAAATAAATAATCATTTTATTAATGTATTTGTGTTATTTGTTTATTCTTAAATTCTCCGAGAAAATAACACCCAAATCCTATTCACATGCATTCTGTGTGTCCTTGTAAACGCAACCTTAAAAAATCTATATGTACACGCCCACAAACGCAACCTTGAAATATCTATATGTACACGCCCCCAAACGAATGTACACGCCTCATAACTGTGTGACGTTGCAAACACAACCTTGAACAATCTGTATATATACACGCACTTAAACAAGCAAATTATTAGTTCGTCTTCATCGTTATTTAGCTACGTGTAATAAAAAAGAAGTTTAAAATGTCTCAGTGTCAATCTCAATCTAGTTCCACAAAGAATGCAGTACCAGAAAAGCCGATAGCGATTGTCCAGCCATTTTCGATAAATGGGATGCAGAGGTGTGCTATGTGTGAGCACTATGATGTGCTAGTTGGAACGAGGGGTCTTTGTAATTGGTGCAATAATTTTGTGATGTATGAGCAAATAACATCGCCAACTTCGTCACCACCCAGTGCTAGGAGAAGGCTTAATACGCCACCGCAAGAGGATACAACAGCAACCACCCCAGCTGATCCATCTCCGCACATTTCGCAGACAGCAGGACCATCGGGGATTTTGCAGGTCCCCGATCAAGCTGGCCCTTCTGACATTTTGCGGTCTCCATCGCCGCAGTTTAGTCAAGAAGGGCAGCAATGGGCGGTTGCGGCTTCTCCATCTTCTTCTTCCCACAGCATCCAACCTAGAGGCCCCCCTAGACACGTCTGACGAAGAGGACTTTTTTGGGGACTTTGGGGAAGAAGATGAAGATTTGGAAGACATTGTTAGACATATATGTCTAACAAAAGAGGAAATGAGGGTGTTTGGGTTTGAACCATAAGTTTTTTTAAATAAATAGTTTTAGGAATTTGTAAATAAATAGTTTTAGGAATTTGTAAATAAATAGTTTTAGGAATTTGTAAATATTTAGTATTAGGTAAAAAATAAATTATTATTATTATTATTACCTTTCTTTTATTTCTATTATTTTTAACAGTTTTCAGATATAAATTCAAACATTTTTAAATTTTACATCAGTTCTATGTAAGCATGGGTAGAATTAACATTACAATTGATAAATTTGGTCGTCAAAAAGCTAATAAAAAAATAGTAGTATACAATCCTCCAGGAATAGGTTTTAAGTTGAATGTTGATCATCAATACGACATTCAAGGAAAATCTTTAACTAACATAGCAGATCCTTCACAAGGTAGTGATACTGTAACCCGAGAATATTTCCTTAAAGAAATTCAAAAACTTCGGATATTACTGGTTGAATTATTAAATCAAACTTATTTTAAAATTAGTGAAATACTTAGTGTTATTAAATCGGAAATAGAATTTGCATATGTGTACTCGATAATAGAAAAAAGAGAAGTAATATTATCCAACCTTGAGCAAAATGTTGATCGTTTAATTAGAGAAACTCATAGATCTGGGATACATTCAAGGAAAATATCTAACTATGATAATAGAAAACTATTTAACATGATACTAGAAACAAGTGATGTCATATTATCGAACCTTAATGAAAATATGTAAGCAACGTCGCAGAGACTACAAGTTTTATTTTATACCTTATAATGCTGCACTTTGGTGAAAAAAAATAGTTTTAGATAAACATGGGTCGTGGTATCAACACAATTGATAAATTTGGACGTCAAAAGCCTGGTGAAAAAGTGCATTTATTGAGGGGATCACCAGGAATTGGATTTAAGCTTACGCCGGACGGTCAATATGACATGCGGGAAAATCTTTAACCAATGTCGCCCCACCGACTAAGGGTAGTGATGCTGTTACCCAGGATTATGCGCTTAAAGAAATTCATCGATTACGCGTACAAATAGCAGATATACTGAATACAGATCTACTTAATAAGGTTCGTGTCGATATAAAGCAGCTTGAAGCGAAAATTGTTAATATTGAAACAATAAAAATGGATGTACTCGGGAGAATTGAAAAACATGAAATCAGAATGAGCGATTTGGAGAAAAAAGTGGTCAAGCATATAATGGAATAATGTATGAGAAATAATTAATATAGCCCCAGCTTGATGAGGATTACTCATATATGAAGATAATATCAAGATTGCTGATTGGTATAAATATAATCAAGAATGATGATTGTTGTGAATAAACCTAGTTTATAATTGTAATAAACACATATTTAAATAAAACAAAGTTGAAGTTCATTGGGTATTTATTTTAATAGTAACCTTAACCAATATACATATTTAGATAGGTTTGAATGTATTACAACATATAATATTTTAAACAATATCTGTCTCATCAATCCAAGAATTAAATTGATCTGAAAATCCTAACCATTTTACAAATAATTGATTAATATTATTTTTCTTGCGGCGACGAAGTACTTTTTCCACTAAATATACATTCGGACTACTTGTTTTTTGCAGCTCAGCTTCATAAAAACATCCTTTTATAGGTTGACCTTCTATTGATTCCAATAGGTATGTTGGTGGATTGGTAATGTTAACTTTTGCGATTTTAAACTGTTCCGTGGACCATGAGGGCGTATATCCTTTATCAAAGACACTTTTGTGTTTGCTTATACGAACTATATCGCCCAAACGAAATTTAAACTTTTTGGGTACTATTTTTATCCAATTGTATGCGTTAATGCATGTGGTTGATTTAACGTTTATAGGTTTCATACCAATAGTACGATGCTCTGTGTTATTATAGGTTTTCGTTATGACTGGTAAAAGTTGTATCCATTTGTAGGAACCTCTAGCTGAAAACTCCTTATAGAGATAATTTTTGAGTGTACGTATGACTCGTTCAACTATCGCAGCTTTTTTGGTGCTGTACGTCGAATAATGATTAATGTTATATTCCTTAACAAGATTTTGGAATATGTTATTAAAAAATTCTTTTCCCTGATCGGTTTGTAGATTTATTGGTGTATATCTTGCTTCTTTAAAAATGTCTTTCATTGCTTTAGTGACTTCAGCCCCTGTCTTGTTTCTAATCGCCCTAGTAAAGACAAATTTGGAGTAGCAATTTATGCACACCAAGATATAGCGGTATCCATCGTTTTCATTTGCATACTGTTGCATTTCCGCCAAATCTGTTTGCCACAAGTCTTCATATCCTTTAATGATGGTGTGTCTTCTGGGAAAATTTTTTCTTGCTGACCTATGAAGTTCATTGACAATTTTTATTTTTTCTGTGCTAGTAGTCATAGTTCCAACTCACGTCTCTTGAGATACTGATCAAATTATGTGATTACTCAATAAATTATACCTTCCTCACGAAGTTCTTCTATAATTGACATTATTTCATTATCGTGTCCGGTATGACCAGCCATCTTTGAACTCCATAGCAATCGTAATCGTTCTACCAACTCCTTCGGGTTATTCCAATATACGTAGCTAGGAGTTTCCGATAAAACACGTTTTTTTAATGGTAACACTACTTGAGCATATGTTTTTTTACCTGCGATCCCACTCCCCATTCGATTCCCTGTCATTAATGGTTTTATAATCTCTAAATATTTTTTCCGCCTGGTTTCCTGTAGTCCCCGCTTCTCGTCATAGCCCTTGTATGCTGCATTTGTCAATCGCAGCATCTTTTTATAGTCTTCTGCCACTTCGGGAGTCATCTTTTCGATATGCTCTAATACCCGCGGATTTTTTAAGAATATCAAATCGTAAAGTTCCGCATTCCCTTCAAAGGTTGCAATATTCTTAGAGTTGTGCCATAGTGTCACTTTACCAGGAGGAAAACGTATTTCCAAATTACCCATAAACTTTTTGTTTTTTACTTTTGATTTATGATGTACTCCATAAACTGTACCGAATTGTGATGGTTTTGTCTTTAAACCGTTCATATATGTATTAATGATAATATCCGGAGATGAGCGATCTTTTAATGTGACAGCTGACATTGTAGATTTGTTTGATGGAGAAGGTGTTGCATAAATTCCATCTAACGTCTCGTTTTTTGGGGTATCTATCGATGTTTCAGCAGTGTACTTGGACCTTTCTGTGATCGGTGTTGATGTTTCTACGGGAAACTCCTCTGACATGAACATGGTTGTTTTATTTAGTGGCTCCTCTATGTATGTGCTTAAACTTTTCGGTTGTGATTGTATATGTTTACGAGACTTTTGTGTTACTGCATCGGATATAGAAGTCAAAGGCTTAGCAATCGGCTCATAAAATTTGTCCAATTCAAATTTATCTTGTACATTAGCAGCTCTAATTTGTTTAAACTTTTTTCGAACGGCATCTGTAACCCCAATCAATTGACGTTTCAGATCTATATCATTATTCATCATGAAGGTGATGTTGCCAGAGTATCACACAACTATGTAATGCGAATTCACTGATCTTACTCTGTGTATATATAGTTATCGAACCCCTTGCGATATCTTCCCGAATTTAAATCGCTATCCTTATCAATAACGAGGAACCCATACTTGTCATTCCAACATTTAGCACACATCTCTTGAAATTGTGTAAAAGTCAGATCTGGCGATACATGATCCGAAAAAATATGTCGTAAATTCATTTCGTCTTGTTTAAACATTATAATTAAATTGGCGTTGTCACGTACTAATTGCTTGGGAACTCGGGAATAGGTTTGTGCTAGGTAGAAACTATCTACATTTTTATGTCGTCCCATACTAAAATATGATCGTATAACATCCTGTTTTTCACACATTACGTCGTCAAATATGAAAATTGAATTTGGTTTGGCATCGGATGGCTCCACGATATTTGTTGTATCGCTAAAAGTATAATAACCAAGACCCTTAATCGGCGTGAAAATTTTCCTGAGATATTCGTATTTGGGTTGATACAGCGACTTTGAATATACGTAGACATTTTCAAAGCGCAATCCTAAAGGGTGTGTAAGCAAGGTAATCATAACATTGGTTTTTCCACAATTAGAAGGTCCTATTAGCAATCCACGAATTGATAATGGCAACAAAGGACCATGCCGACGTCTCACATTTTTCCCTACATGTCCAGATCCAACCTTCTCATCGAGATTATCTATTTCTAGCTTCTGTTTCAGCTTAACAATACGCATTATAGTGAAAAAAAAATATTTTATATCGTACACACGGCTTTAACTACTCATTCAGATGCAGACCATCAAACGAAGTGGACGCTCTCGATATTCGAGTAAGACTGGGTGTGGTATAGTGAATTCTATAATTAATAAACTACCGTTTGAGTTACACCTTCCCGGTTATCAATATTGTGGGCCAGGCACCAAACTTACAAAGCGATTAGCGAGAGGTGATTTGGGAATTAACCCATTAGATGCAGCGTGTAAGAAACACGATATAGCATATTCAAAAACCGAAAATAACCTAAGTTCACGCCATCAAGCTGATTACGATCTTGAACAACGTGCTAAAAACAGTAGATTTTTTATCAGTCATGTCGTACACATTCACATTACAGGGAGGTGGAATGTATTTGAAACCATATAGCTCGAGCGTGTTCAAAAAACTAGTAAAATGCAGATTTTATTCACCCACCATTAGAACTCAGTACAGTCAATAAATATGGGCTTGCACTTGTTGGATTTTTACACAAATAATTCTATTTTTAATATTGATGAAAGCAATAATTCATTTGCATATAAAAAAAAATGACAAAACTTCACCATCTATAAAGTTAATTGCAATTCCCAGCGCCTAGGAGTATATGAAGTGCACCAAGTAAACGGTGTACAACCTATAGCAATATAAGCAAATAATAAAAGAAAAACTGCCCTACAACTATCCACGAGAGATAATGATGATAAAATATTTTCATTAACTATTTTTAATATTGATGAAAGCCATTTGCATATAATAACACATTGAAATGTGAAATAAAAACAAAATACATTATGGATTTTACACCCAATAATAACACATTGAAATGTGAAATACTGCATTGGTCGGATGTTCGGGATTTGATCGTATATTGTTAACAACGGACAACAAAAAACATGAATCAACCTCTCAAGTAGACATTATGAAAGTACGCATAATACGTGTTGATTGTAATATTATCTCTGGAGCATACCTGAACTCACAAGAATGTCATATTTTATTTGAATTTGATATTGATGTTGAACCTGGTTATAAGATAACGAAAGAACCCACAAACCTTATTTATTTGCCGTTGAAGCCTGAAGGACGTCAGTTCATTGACAACATTACTCTACGCATCTTGGACGACAACGGTGATCTTATCGATTTCAACGACGAGAAGATTATTATTAAACTGGAGCTAAAAAAACTAGTCTAACGATGGGTTTTTGTTACAACCGCCGACCGTACATGTTTTCTCCGATATGTCAAACAATACCGAAACCTAATAAAAAGAAACATGTCGCTAAAACAGAGCTGATTCACGATCACGACGTCGGACCAAAAGGATATCAACGTCTCTCTGCCAAAGATCGTAGATTTCTTCAATCCATCGGCTTGAAAGTACGAAGCCAACGAACATGATGACAAGTAGTGAAAAAATTGAGGTTTTTACTGAACCTATTTTCAATAATTCTATCATAAGCCTGCAAGAACATACATATAAACCCTACGGATCACCTAAATTCCAAAATTCCGATGAAATTCGTATCCCAGTTCACTTTCAAGACATAATTTTGGATATATCGGAAAGCTACATATATGTCGAAGGAACATTTAAACCAAAAAACGCTACAAAAAAGTGTTTTTTATCTAATAATTCATTAGCTTTTCTATTTGAGGAAATTCGATATGAGATAGGCGGTGAGAAAGTTGCAGTTGTCAGAAAACCAGGTGTAACTACAGCTCTTAAAACAATGGTTTCCATTGGTAGTACACAGCTGAAACCGCTTCTTACATGCGGATGGGGTCTAAATGAAGAAAACCAACACATTGTGGATACCGCTAGTAATGTATTTTCTGGCAAAGTACCCCTAAAATATCTGATGGGTTTTGCTGAGGATTATACGAAGGGGATTTTTAACATTAAACAGGAATTGATTATAATAATTGTCCGCACTTTTAACAACTGTTATATTGGAGAAGTTGAAGCCGACATTAAAATTGACAAACTGGAGTGGAAAATACGTCACATTGTTCCCGAGGATAGACAAAAGCTAAAACTATTATCACGTATTAATAAAGGTGGTAATAATGCAAATATCCGAATGGCTTACCGTATGTGGGATCTTTACGAGCTTCCCGCTCTCCGATAAACTTCATCCGATGTTTGGGCTATAAGAACGAGTACAAGTCTAGAGAAACCTCGTTATTTAATTATCGGATTTCAGAATATTGGAAAAGCGGATAGCTATAAAGAAGATGCGACTGAATTTACAAATGCAAATATAAGTGACATTCGAGTTTATCTTAATTCAACAGTATTCCCCTATGAAAGATGGAATTTGGATTTTTCAAAGAAATTGTATGCAGCGGCCTATTATAACTATGAAAACTTCCAAAGCAGTTATTATGGTCGAGAATTTAACGATCCAATGATGGATTTTGGCGAATACATGAAAAATCCGCTGTTTGTTATTGACTGCTCGCATCAGGTGGAAGCTGTAAACTCGTCAACTGTGGATGTCAAGATTGAATTTGAAACACGTAACAGTCGGTTTCCTAAAGACACTAAAGTTTTCGCATTAATAATTCACGATTCTATTTTTAGTTATAATATGTTAAATGGTTCTGCATCAAATAAGCTTGTTTAGTCGTTTAGTTATTTATAATTATTATACTTTATATTTGGCATATATGTTAAAGTATATCTTAGTATATCCATATATTGTTATATAGTTTAGTGTTTTGATATAAAACTTAATATATGTGTAATAGATAGTTTAGCAACTAATGTCAACAATTAAATAATAAAACATATTGCACCAGTTATTTTGAATTTTATTTTAGTCTAAGTTAAATTAATATAAAAATTTGGTTTCCACTCGTCCTTGAATTAAGATCCGACCCCGAGAGCATTGCTAATTCCCCGACCTTGATGGTGGGTGACGTCATAGGACTTTTCTATTCGTCCTTGAATTAAGATTCGACCCTCCCTGAGAGCGTTGCTATATTCCCCGACCTTGAGGGTATGCGACGTCATAGGACCTTGGGTGCGCAACGGACTACATAATAAGATACAAAGAGTATATATATAAGGTTGACGTTTAAGATTTCTGTTATATTCCAAATCAGTTTGCAAAACGAACATGTCTTCCAGCTCTTCTAACTCTTGGGTATTTGATGTTGAAACAGTGCGGTTAAATAACCGGTCAGATTCGTCTGATTCCGACGACGACGACGAAACAGTTGAAATGGGTCAGAGATTTGTTGTGCAAAATGAATCTTCGTCTGATGAGGAGGGTCAGGAAGAGGAGTCGGCTGAAGCCAGTCTGCCTGACTCATCAAGTTGGTGGAGTCCACCATCACCACGTGGTGAGTTTGATGGTCCAGCCGACAGTAGTTGCTGGGTAGTGCCTGATGTTTCAGAAGATACGCAGGAAGGGAATGCCGACTCCACTACGTGAAGATGCCACTACGGAATGGTGCAAAATGGATGGTGGCGATGTATAGAATGTCAACATTTAATATATATATATATATATATATATATATATATATATATATATATATATATATATATTTATAAATAAATACTGATTTTATTAATGTGTTTGTGTTATTTGTCTAGTTTTTAAAATTATCAATATAAGTATAGAGTATTTTAAAGAAAAAATTAAATATTGATTTTTTTTTTCGATTTTCTCGAAAGTCAACTTTTTTTATTTGAAACTTTTTTCGTCTCTTGAAAATTTTCAATTTTGGGTGTGCCCGATCGTTCAGGTCCGGCTTAGTGTAGATTAGGTTAGGTTAGGTTATTGGATTGACACTAATCGCAGATCAAACCAAATTTATTTTTTTTTTTTTTTTTTCTTTTTAAATTTGTCAGGAGTGCGGGGGACGTAGCTGAGCAAAAAACGCAACTTTTTTGTCAACTTCGCAAAAGCGTATCTCGGTAACGGCGAAAGATAGACGAACGATAACTTTACCAAACGATGACTTTTTTTTAGGCGAACAACTTTTACATTTAACCCAAGTCTCTATCTCGCACCCCCGAGGCTCGGGAATCGCTCAAAACAAAAATGTGCACCAGCGCGTTGACAAAGTCAGGAATGCGTCGGACAATATCGTCACCATTTAACTTTTTGTAGAACTAGACGACCTACGTCCGGCAACACCAAGCGCGCTCCCGTCCGAGCTACCGTTCTCGAGATATAGCGGTTCAAAGTTACACGTAAATCGCGATTTTTCAAAAAACGCGTAAATCGCCGACTTCAGAGGTCCGTAACTCTCGAACGGTAACTCCCACGAGGTAGGTCCTGTGGACGTTTTTGTAGAACTCGATTTTAGGAATTTTTTTATCTAAAACTTTTTTCTCTATCTATCACCGTTTTCGATATTATAACGTCCAAAGGTGGTCGGCAAAACGGGGCAAAAACCCATTTCGACTTCCTATCTAATTTTTAGGTGCTATTTTAATTGAGCTTAAAGGGAGTTTTCGATGTGTTTATATCTTTTGGGGTCTAAAGAAAACATTTTTAATTATATATTCTAAAAATTATTAAAAATTTTATAATTGTTTATGTACGCATTTTCGCAACATTTAATACATTTTCGTTGGAATAAGAGACATATTGGTTTATTAAAACTTTTATTTTCATAATAGGACACACACACAATTTACTGGGTTATATATAGATATGTGACATAATATATTTTTTTTTTTTCAATTCATCTTATTACTTAAGGACTAAATAATTATTATTATTTTCAAATTAATTTCAATACTTATTATTTTTTGTAGTTGTATTGGTTGGTTGTTTTATAATAATTGACTCAATGAATTACCAAATAAAAAAAAACGTCTATTATATAACAACCTTAAGCCCTCCCACCAGCGACAAGGTTCAACTACATCGGAAGGGAAACGCCCGCAGTGATGTTCGGTTAAAAACTTAGTACTAAAACATATTTAAAAACTATCCTATCCTATTAAATATAGAATGGTAAACACAAGACGCCGATTTTACAACTACACATTCAAGTCTATTTTTTTTTTATTTCTTTCTTTTACTTGCGTATGAATGAGAGACGTCGCTCATACTTTTCCATCCGAGCCTCCCAGTCGCTCGCCTCTCTCATATACCGCTCAGCCTCTCTCCTACACCGCACAGCCTCTCTCCTACACTGATCTAATTTATCACCCCAAACCGTCTTCATATTGGTCAATCGTGCCATCACCTCACCGTCTTCATCCTGTGAAAATGGCCCCAGATTATTTGGAACTCCATCTTCGGGTTGGTCGGTAACAATTTTTTTTGGTGTCATCAATTTTGCTTTATTTGTAATCCTTCTTTTTTGTCGGATTATAGGTGACACCGGCCCACCCAACCCGGATGTTGACGGCTGTGGCTCACGCTCCCCCAACCCAGATGTTGACGGTTGTGGCTGACTGCTTTCCACCTTACGTTTTTTTCCTTGTACAAATCTTGAGCCTTTCATAAGGACTTTCTTCAGTATTGAAGGTTTTGCTGCCTCCTTTATTGTTATATCGCTAATTATATTCACTGCGGGCTGCGGTTCTTCTTGTCGATCTAGTGGAAAGCAGTTTATGTAGCCACCGATGGCATCGTCCAATTTGGTGTTGTTGGCATCATCTAATTTGTTGTTGCTGGCAGCGTCTAATTTGTTGTTGCCGGCATCACCACACTCTGCTTCGAATGCGCCAGGTGTTAGAAAATTAAACTTTTCGATGTCGAAACTATTATCGGCGAGCGAGTCAACACACTCAGCAAGAACAAAACTATTGATTGAACCACCAAATTCACTGAATGAACTCATTTTTATATGTTGCGTAGTAATTTTAACTGAACTTTGAAACTGAACAAATGTCTAAGACTGAAGTTACACAATGTCTACATCTGGTTTTATGCAACCACCCCCACTAACACAACCCCTTAATTTTTACTGCGCAGCCACCCCACCACCCATAACCTTGAATATGCAGCTCCACCCACGGACGGCCTTGCGATGTGTCCTTCAAAATCTTTGCGTCGAAATATACAAGGTTAAATATATATTCTATGAAAAAAACTAAATACAATAAAGTATGGATTTTCCAGCACGTTATATTAAACATTATCATTAGTCAGAAACGTTTCCATCACACTAAGAAGTTGATCTAATTTTTCGTCTTCGGATAAAAACGTTTCGACCACACTCATAACATTTCGAACATTTTCCTCAGGTGTGGTTTGATAGAACTGTATGTCGTTATGACCCCAAGGTAATGTTTTTGTAGAAGATGGAATTACATAACGTTTATCATCACTGTGGGACAGAGCTACTTTGTTTACTATTTCGGTATAAACGTTATGTAATTGACTTCGGAAAGTTTTCATTTTACGAAAAATTAAACCGCCCTGTTCTACAACTTTCCGATAGTCTTCCAGGTTAAGATTATTTTTGATAACCGATTTCTTGATACCTTTGGCTTTTTTTACTTCGTTCTTAATCGATTTTATACAATAAGCCTTAGCCCCGGTACCATAAAAACTGATTATCGGATCACCTGGAAACTCATCTTTCATTCTACCCAAGACTGACATACTCTTTTGAATATTAAATGTATTTCCCTCGACATAATTTGACGTGTCAAATTTATCCGGATTCTCAGTCATACAGCGATAAAAATTATTTGTGAATACTTTTAATATCAGGGAATCTGTATCTGTGTAGAGTAAGGAAGCATCTTTACCGAATTTCGTCTTGATAAAATTGTAAAAGAAATCATAAATTACCGTTTTTGACATGTCCAATATGGAAAATCCTATATATATAGGTTTATTATATTTAATTTTCAATTGGTTCATATGTATTGCCACGAGATCTTGAGTAAATATGGAACAGCTTTTAAAATTAGGACGAGCTATTAGGGCTCTAGCACCACATTTTCCTCTTGAGTTTTCCCATTGGGTTATTAATTTTATATCCTTGCGATTTTCCACATTTTCCATGGTTTTACCAAAAATTGCATTTATGATCAATTTGAACATATCTTTACCGAATTTTGTTTGCGATTTATTCCGCATATCAGTATTGAAATCAATATATTTTTTCAACCATTTAGATTGATCAAATTTTAAAATTCTGTGTGTTCTCATTACCATTAGGCCGTTGTTAATTGCTTGTTTTAATGTACGGTAGTGTACAATATAGTTTTTCTTATCATTAACATTCGGTATTAATTTCGACATTTTGGATGTTCCCGTTGGAGGTATAATATTTTCTACTAAAAATGGAAGATCGGCATGGTGATCGTGCAATTCTTCCGGATAATGAATATCCACTTCTAAAACATAGCCAACCGGACTGTCATCGGCAACATCCAATATGTTTAAATCCAATATTTCCCGCTCCGACAACCAATTAAAACCTCCAAATGGTAATGCTTGTGACATACTATGACCATACAAATTTGTTGCATCTAAATATGTAATAAACGATTCTGGTTTTGTAGGGTCATAGTCGGGTAAAAATATGTTGTTGGCAATATGCTTCCTTTCTGAACACTGACTTATACCCCCGCGAATTCCCTTTTAAAAAAATTAATTGTGCTGATATCAGTCAAGAGCTCCAACTTTACCTTGGTCATGCGCAACATACAATCAAATGATAAACTTGGAAGAGTGCAGTAATGCGCAGGATCGAGTTTATAAATATTTAAACACATATCGCGGAATTGTTCAAATACATCGCATAGCAATGTCACGTCTGATTTTAAATATAAATCTGAATAGTCCCCTAAATTCTTACATTTGAACGATGACCACACATCCTTGGCTCTGTCATAGCATTCATCACTTATATGTTCCTCTTTTAGTGTATCATAAAATTGATTTTTTGTTGGAAGATTTGGGATATTCATTTTTTCTAAATAATCAATGAAACTGTATGGGAAAACACCTTTTTTCCGCATTAGATCGAATTGATACCGATCAGGAAAGTGTTTTCCCGTTTCCCTGAAACTATCAATATCTAAACCACTACCCAAGTCTTCCAACGAAGCGGATAAAAATTTAAAACTATCAATGAATCGCAACTTTAAATATTTTTTCTTGATCGATAGGGTTTGTTTGTCGACATAATCGTGAACGTAAATGCTCTTTGTAAATGAAACATATTTTTCTTTACTCTGGGCTATGACGTTAATATTATCCCCATGACGACATAATTCTTTAATAAATAGGTGGCAGTCATAACCGCTTAAATTATGGAAAATAATAGGGACGAAATTAGGTAGTTTATAATTTAAATTACAGACGGAATGAGCAGCACCAAATCGTTTCTTCCCCGTTATGTGACAATGATCTCTTACTTTTTTTTCATTGTCGATAAAAGGCTGCTCACATATACAACATGTTTTAGCATTCGCGAATTCATTCTCTTCCTGAGGTGTTAAACGGTTCATTGGTTTAATATCTTTTAGATATGTATTATAAAGGTGCCTTAAATCGCTTTCTATACGAGAAACAAATACTTGGGCTGCATCATTTCCGCGGTACAATTCAAATTTAGAAACAGTATCATCAAAAGAACATTTTATGACGTATGCAAAGGAATATGGTTCGTGTTTAACACTCTGCATTGTGTAAGAATTTTGAGGACTTGGCTCGGCTATTGGTAATGGTTTTAGAACCGATTCGAAGTCGGCATATACGACAAATGGAACTCGCATTTGCTTTTCTATGCTTTCAAATTTTAAAATATTTTCAGGTACACTCTTTCCAAACTTATCAACCCTAATATCCTCTGAGGGTGTCAATGTGTATAGGTGATTACAATCATTTTTCTGGTGTAAAGTTATAGCTGATAATGAATCAAAATAAACGAGACAACCATCACAAAAATACAATTTACTTTTAACTTTGCTAATTTGACTAGACACTAATCGAGATAAATCTGTGATCCAACAATAATGACTTTTTGTACAACGTGCATCGCAAACATGTGTATCATCATGAGCTTGAATATTACAATCACTGTTTATTAACAATAAATTTACATGATTTAATAATTTTTTGCTCGCATACCTAAGTGGACCAACTATTTCATACTTCATCTTATTATTTTCAAAAGTAGATTCTACACCATACACATTGACTGAAATGTTATTTTGTTTCTCAAATTTACTAATATCACACAATTTTACTGGAAAATCCATACCTGTTACATCCAACACAGTTGAAAAATGGGGATATGATGAAACTTGTGTTGGCATATTGATTGTGGGAAACATCGCTGAAGTTACAGCCCAAGCGAAGCAGCACTCGTCTTGGTTCACCACATTAATCACAGCCTTTTTGCTCTCTATGAATCTCGGTAGTTTGATGTATGATGAGCCGCTTACTGGCCTAAACTCGTTGATGTTCACTTCCAGATATAGAATTTTCTCAAGCGCCCACCCTATAAATACACAAAGTATTGTAATTCACAAAACAACACTGTTAAATATTTAAACATACCTGAATCTTTTTCTTGAAATTCCATAGATTGGGTCTTCATTGCATCCACAAACGATTGGTATACAGTTTCCAAATCATCCCCATCCGTGATTACTTGATTGGTTGTATTAAACGATTTGTCGCTGCACACGTCCTGAGATGGTAGCAGATATTGACCAAAAACAACCATGTTTATCTTCAGAGCCCCATGCGATGTCAGCATTCGACGCACCAAATCCAACACTTTCTGCTTAATATCATCGAAGAATGCAGTAAAATCGACATGGATACTGTCGCTGCTCACACGATATGTCGCGATGCGATTTCTGAAGGCACCATCTATCATTTCTACACCTTGTGATAATGGTATACATGCATTATTTCTATGCACCAATGTTCTTTGGTGAGCCCCCATTCGGTTTGCCGAAACAACAACATTACAAACATCGCAGCTTTGCATTTTTGGGGAATTTGATGAAGAGGGTCCTGCAACATCCAATCTTACACGCTTTCCTCCAACACCAAAATCATCATCCGGTCTTCCCCTACACTACTCTCTTTTGTGACGCAACAGACTGTAACTGCGGGTATATATCACACACGTAACTCATGTTTAATTTAATTGAAAGTTCAATTACACGTCTCACTTCAGTTATAACACAATATGCTTACACCACCAATCTTTTATATGAAATTGTTTGCATGGTCATATGATGATGTCACATCGCTTCAAGGACAAATATTGAAAACGTGGTATGCGCAATTCCCCAAGGTCGTGGGGCGGGGTTTAATCTCATGGTCATTGGGGCGGGGTTTAATCTCATGGTCATGGGGCGGAGCTTAATCTCAAGTTCAGGTGTGCGCTCAAGAAAAAGCGTGATGCGCGCTCAAGGTCATATGACGTCACATCGCCTCAAGGCCAAACTACACAGCACACCTGGGCTCTCAAGGTCAGGAGTAGTGGTGGGGGGTGAATCAGTTCCCGTATTTGATATCTACTGATTTGAGAAGCTGCTTATAGAAATCTAGGAACTCGCTGTCAAATTTGACATTCCTTTAAACATTCTAAACTTTAATTGAGCTTTCGGCAACCGGCCGTAAATCTAAAAGGTCCAATTATTTGCTTTAGTCCAGAATTGAAATCAAATAAATATAGTAATTTAAATTAGTTAAACTGTTAAAAATATTTAAATGATAGAATTAAAAGGTATGAAGAAGCCAAGGTAAAAAAGCAGCTATTATTAAGCTGCAACAAATTACAATTTGTTCGCTTTTGTTGCATTTGATTTGTAAAGCCAACCATTTAGTATTTCAGATGGGATAAATCACTTAGCGCCAAAGAAAATAATAAAATAGCTATATACTAAAAGTTAATAAATTTATAGTTAGAATTCAAAAATATTTGCAATCAATTCATACCAGAAATACCTAAAAATTCTGGACTTGTGATGGACTCTAATTATATAAAGTTATGCCCATATAAATAGTTTAATCATTATCTTTTAATTAAAAAAAATATATGCAATTTAAAAAACTGTCTAAATCAAAAGTTAAAGGTTATGTTCACTGAATCATCTAACACATGCAATTTTGTGACCTTTATGACTTTTCAATAGATAGTTTAACAAAATTTATTTCTGCATCTGATATTTGATATTGGAAAGAAAAAAATATATTTTAATATGAGTAAATTGGTTTAGGTTAGCTGAATAATGATTAACAGGCAATTAGAGCATATAGGTACATCTTTTAATACTATCATTTTGTATATCATTTTATATAAGACTTCATAATTTATACAACGTATTTTATTTGTAGAAGACATTCTTTTCCTGAACATTTTTGAATATAGAATGAAATTCTCGATAAATTTAGAAACTCCCAAACTATTCAAGTTGGCTTACAAGGGTATTCCATTAAATCATTAATAACCTTAAATTAAAATTTATTTGTCGTTTTATTAAAGCCTTTTGGCTACTTAAATCGAGGTTATTTATAAATGGTAACAAAGGAATTTGGAAATCAATGTAATTTTTGTACTGGAAGCATTAGAGACTTTGCTTAAGGTAAACATTAGAGGGGTGTGGGCACTTTTGTGTTATCATATCTGACATCTGTTTACTTATATAAAATGGGGCTTTTTGTACGATTTTGTTTTTATATCAGATTTTCATAATTTAAAGATTTACGTAATTATACGTAATCTAGAATTCTGTGACGTGCCTATTAAAATCTGAAAAGGTTCGGTTGATTTGATAGCACAAATTTAAATTTAAAAAAATACTATAAATAATAAGGTTAGAAAATTAAAATAAACTAGAGTTGCATATTGTCTATAAAGCGTACTGTTTTGAATTCAATAATTTTTATTCCAGAAAGTAAATATTAAATTTATATAAATTTTCATTAATATTGATATTTGTAAATTTTTAATAATTTGATCTCTTAAGCATTAAGGATTTAAGTTTTAATTATTGTTTGTTATTATATAATCAAAAGCAAGTTAAAGTTTATGGAAATAAAGTAATAGGAATAATATATGGCAGAGTGACGGTTAGGTATGTTTGTCCGGAAAATAAATCCAATTTTCAGAAGACATCTAGAGTTCAAGTTTGGCATATATCTAGGTGAAAGTGCCAGTATGTGAAAATGCATGCAATATATTTGTATCAAGAGTGGCCTGCCGGTGCCGAAAAACACGAGGTTTAGGGTCTATTTATCCATATCCGCGACGTACCAGTGCTGGTACAGTTCCGCGATTTTTCAGATCTTTACGTTTCAGGACCCCCAAAAATATGTTTTTCGAATTCGTCTGTGTGTCTGTCCATATGTCTATTCGCGGCATAGCTAAAAATTTACTTATCGGCTTGAAGTGATTTTTTTTTTCAAAAATTAAGACTCATATGGGAATGACCTGGTAACATTTTGGTAAAAATCTAATATGAAAAAAGAAAATAACGGCCTAGTGAAATGTTAAAAAAATATTATTAAATGAGTACCTACTTATCTAATTTATCTCAAATTTAACACAAAAATCAAGATTATGTAGGAATCAACTGAAAAAAAGTTGGTACCAATCTAAGATGGTGGAACAAAATGACGACTTAATAAAATATCTAAAAATTCAGCCTAAGAAAACTACTTTATGAACTGATTTCAAATTGCGTGCCATAACTAATTATGGTATAGAGATAAACTAGTAAAACTGTGGTACCAATACTCCAAATAAAATGTTTGTAATCTGAAAAAATGACCCTCAGGTTCAACCAACGACATATAAATAAATAGGATAGACTCCATTGTTTACATTTAAAAGCGATCAGTCATTAAACTATAGAAAGCGCGTTTGACAGATTTGCTACTCTCGACAGTAAATTTTGGGATTACTGTGCTTAATTCACGAAGATATTGGCAAAAATATTGCTTTTAGGAAAGTTAATATTGCATTTTATTTCTAAAATAACTTTAAATAAGCTAATAACAAAGCAACCGAGAAAGCTTTTTTTATCATTTCATTTTTATTAATTTTGTTTTGCTTAAAGGAATAATATTTGGCACTGTTGCATTTACCCGAGTCATTTCCCACCTTTACTTCAGGCTGCTCCGTAGGTAAAATGAATGTGCACCAAGTGTGTATTTATCTCTTTCTGTCTTTGCCTGCAAAAATAGAGTAGACATTTAAGCAATAAACGATAAGCTGTCAAATCGAAATTAATCGGACTAGACACTGGTTACAAGCTGTCGTTATCTAAACACGTCATCTAATAAACAAAGACACCACGCTCATCGGTCATGTCGGCCATTAATTTGATATGAAATTCATTTTATGAAACGAATGCGCCATCTGTGGAGGGGGTCCTCTCATTTCGACCTTGCATTGTTGTCTTGTTTTGACAGCGTCTGTTAGATACTTTTGTTGTGTTTGTCCTGGATTTTCATGGTTTTTAGTATTTAAATTTAATGTGGTTATGAGTTACAGTTAAATATAGTAGTGTCTAGGAGAATATGTAAGAAAAAAGGATGATTTCAACCTGAAAGCCTGTTTACGCCGGTAAGTAACCGGTAAGCTTATCTTTATGTCAAATGTGTCTTGCTCAGTGAATTATATAGTTATTGCTTTTTTTCTTGTTGCTAGCATTTAATTTTGTGTTTGAGGTCATTACATTACAAAGATTTCTAGCTCTGGGTTACAGATTTTTAAAAAAAAAAGGCAAGGTTATGTAGGTTGTTTATCGTGCATTTTTTTCTGCATCTGCCCTTACAATAAATGTTAAAAATAACTTCAGTTTGGTCCGATCTAGTTATATATATATATATATATATATATATATATATATATAATTGATTTTTAATTATAGACAGAAGAGAGAGAACTAAATATAGATTGCGTTTAACGCTCTATCCCTTCTACCCTAACGTGAACGAAATTTCTAAATTTTGGTTCACGTAAAATTAGATGTGATTTCATTAGCGTTCAGCTAACTAATATAAGCTATTTATTTATTTTCTTTCATAAGCTTTGTAGCGTAGAGATAGGGTTCTCGGCCCGCGTCGTATAGGTGGTGAGTTCGAATCTCGACACAGACGAATTTTTTTTTAGTTAATACTATAACATGCATGTCGCATGGACTATGCTAAAGACTTAAACTTTAAGTACTTTACAACGCCCAAAATTAATATTTTGTTTCATGAAAACGACAAATATATATAGTGAAATTTTGAAGATTGATCACCATTCTCCCAAAAGAACTAAATAATGCAAAGATTATTTTGTGTCCAATCACATGAATAAACTTGATGGCTGAGGAGTGATTAGATCAAATGTTCCATAGCTACAAATTAATAGATACTACACCTCCATTCTAATGGTCATGACCTAATAAGGCTACATCAAAATCTGATACTGGGATAATTTAGAGAAAATTGTTTTGGTAAGTTTCTTGATTTAAAATTTAAGCCCACACTGATATTCATAGTAAATCTGGGATTATTGACACATTTTTGTTGTTGCTATATGCTTTGGGATGTAAAATGTTATAAAAACGAAACCAAAAAAAAACAGTTTAATTCCAAAATTGTTTAAATGTTATTTTTACTGGTCTATGTGTATAGGTTTTTATAATTTTGTCTTTAACTTTATCTTATATAAGAAAACGCCAATAGCAAAAATAATAGATACAGATTAAAAATATTTAACCAATTTTTGTTAGATTTAAACATATCGGGAGAACATTATATAAAAATTTTTCTTGCTTCTTCTGTTCGTTGTAAATATTGTTATGTAAATAAAATCATCTTTCCAAATTTCTAGAGATGTCAATGTTTTAGGGTTCCAAGATGCCGAAATTATGTTTTTTTTCCATTGATAGGTCTGTGTGTTAATTAGTTTGTTCGGGACAAACTATTTAATACAGTTCAAATTTTCTGCATGGAATTGAATTGGTAAATCTATAATTTAGTGGAACAAAATGGCGTTTTAATACATATATTTTTTTAAAACGGTATATATAAACATTTACCAGTTTGTGGTATCCTTTTTTCTTAAATTTTCATAAAAAAGGCTTAGCCTATTTTCCCGACGAAGTACCTGTAAATTCGCTTATTGTGAAGTATTTATTTTATTAAAAAAAGAGAAATTTATTAGATATAATTTATACTTAAAACAACAAATAACTTTTAAAATGTGTTATCTGTGTGTGGTAGAATTAAGTAAGAGTGAAGTTCCAGGTAAAGGTAAATTTACTTTTAGTTTTTAGAAAGAATTTTTGAGTGATAATCATGTTTGACAAATTTTCAAGGAGACTTCCAAAATATAAGTCAGAATACATATAAAATAAAGGGTAACAACAAAATTACATTGAGTAACATAGAACTGGGTGTTTGTTACAAATTTTGAATGTTATTAACTAATTTGTATATCATTACCGTATACTTCGATTGCCAAAAATTAAGTTGATAGAATACACAAGACCCCTTAAAAAAGCATTTATCGAAAGAAGTTCCGGGCCTGCCAAGACAAAAAAAAATTAGTGCAAAAAGCATACTACGATTTGACAGAATACTATAACGAGATTCTGAATTATATTTTAATATGCCCCTTCTTATTTTGTTTTAATCCCTGTTGAAGAAGTAATTGGTCCATAATATCTCTAAGAGACCTGGTTTAATAATTGCAGAAAAGAAAAACAATGTCTCGGTCTCAGTCAAATGGTTTAATACAATAAAAAGCTACAGTTACACGTGTTTCGCCAAACAAACGGGCATCATCGGATTTTAAATCAACAAACACATGTAGAATATATAAAACTAGCACATACAACTACAGATGTGTTTGTTTAATTATGTAGTTGTATGTGCCAGTTTTAAGGTATTATAACTACTTAGATAATAAAACTGTCAGCTCTATCAGTAAGAATTAGTCTTAGGCAGTAAAGCATATCTTGAGTTGGATTAATTTAACCTTAAAGTAAAATACTATATATATATATATATATATATATATATATATATAACTTTGTACAAAAAAATTGTATAAATAACTGTAATTGTATCTTTGCCAGTATAGGTAGTTACTGCAAAACAATCAGTTAAATTGTTTATATTAGCGCTTAGTTAATAGTTAGCTCTGGACCTTACTATTTTGATTAACAAATAGGTATTTTTCTAGCTCTCTATATATAGTTAAAGGATATAGCTCTGAACCTTACTATTTTGATTAATAAATATGTTTTTTTCTAGTTTTCTATATATAGTTAAGGGATATCTTACTTCATTTTGCTTTTATTTTAAAGATACTTTACATTACATTTTTTTGTAATTTGTTTATTTTAAAAAGCATGAGTGGGACAGGAATTCCCCCTTTGTCTCTCACAATAAAAGAATTATTTCTATAATTTTATTATAATTTTTATCTAAAATAATTAAACCCCATAATAATTTTTATATTCTTTCTTTTCCAGGTCCCTCTCCATTTTACAAGCTGAGATCAATGAACAACTTTTATTACCTAGTTTTTTAATGCAACTTCGAAAGAACAATGTTGAAATGGTCATAAAATGGAAAACCGAGAGAAATATTTTGTTATACTACATACAAGATATAATATTAGGGTAGTAGGAATTTTAATATATTTTTGTAAATTAATAATGTACAGTGTGGTCATTTTGTGTGTAAAGTTTCAAAGATATAAATATAATTGCACTTTCAGTAGATAGGTCTCTTCCCCCTTGTTATTGATACCTTTATCCTTTAAAAATGGAGAAAAACTTTGTCATACACATCGGTTTTATGGCACAGCCATTTTTTCCTTTTCCATTGTATTTTTAAAAATAAAGTTATCAAATTCTGTACATTTAGAATCAGGAGGAGACCTACCTATTGAAAGTAAAATGTTCAAGGTGCCTCATTAAAAAATGCAAGTTAAATTAATATCGCTAATAAGTTAGAGCCGATCGTAATTTAGAAAAGTTAACTAAAAAACAACTAAAATTTTGCTAGCCATAGGCAAATATAGATTTATTGCTTCTTGTAATCGTTCCAAAAGTTGAGAAGTAGTTTTATTTGATAAAGCATAACTTTATTATATAAAAAAAATTAAATTTTTTGTCGGTTGCATTTTTTGTTGATGCATGTAAAGTATTTTTTAAATTATTTCTTTGTTTAATACCTGTAAGTCATAGTAAGTTTTTATATCATGTTTAATGAAAACAACATGATTAGATATGTAAATTGATCAAAAACTTTTTATGCAACACTTAATCTTCAAACCTGTTGGTTTTTAAAATGTATTTATAGGTATTCGTCAATATCCCCACTTTACCCTATAGTACAATCATAAATGAATTTTATCCAGTTTTTATATCACCCTTTTCTGAAGACTGAAAGTGTGTAACATTACAGAGTTTCCCGAAATGAATAAATTTACTTATTCAGTATTTCTTGTAATAGGAAATTTTCTATTTATTAGGTCATAGATCAGAATGTAAATAATTTGTTTTGCTTTTGTCAAGTGGGAAGTATGTTAGTTGAATTTATAATGATATGATTTTAATTAAGCTCTATAGGGTTTTGCTTAGTTACTTTTTTTAGGTAATTATATATTTCTTCCCAATGTTTTTAAGTCCCATATTTATTTATTATTATCTGAAAGGCTAAGTCTATATTAAAAGAAATTCTATATTTTCTGTGGTTAATCATTATGTATATATCAAGCCTTATTATTCATAGTCTTGTTTTTTTTTGTGGGTGAGCTCTAGAAAATTATTATACATACAATTAGCTAAAGTTTGGTATCTACATGTCAGAAATCGTATACAAGGTTACTTTAATGCTTATTTCACTCTGTCCTGTAACGTTTGGGAGTGTATTTCATAATCAGACCTTTATTGCTATTATAAAAACCATTTAAAAGGGCTGTATGTAGTATGCCAGGTATCTTTCACGGAGAGTCCTTTCATAACAGAAATCGGAAGCAATTCTGAGTTAAAATCAGCTTCCTTACAGTTAAATACATCAGAAAATTAGAGATAACTAAGACTAATTATGTCACTTGTATCAAAACTAAGTATGGTGTTAGCTTGCAGGTTCCCTTTACATTAAAAACAAAAATTTGGAAATCATCCCCCTAGTTTTCGAACAGCAAGGCTATTAAAATCTGAACAAGACTCTGAAGTCAATTGTTATCCAATCGTTCTCTTCAAAAAAGTAAAAATTTATGTAGAAAAGAAATCTTGACAATAAACGAGATTTGCACTGAATTTTGTTAATTAGGAGTTATAATGTGCGTAATACTAGACGTAGAGGATGACTTCCTAATTTAATTATTTTTTAAATTACTATATCATAACATTTGAAATTAATTGTTATTTCATTCTTCCTTTTCTTTACTAAAAATATGTCTTATTTATGATTTTATAAAATCAGTTTTCTTCCATTATATAAAGTTTGTGAAGCATTCGGTTAAAAGAAAATTTTCATGATTTTTTAATTTTCACTTTATTTTGAAATTCCCATACAACATATTTATCGTAAGAGATCTTAATTTTTACAAAAAAAAACTTTCAGTATTATAATAATAACATTTTTTGTAAATTCCACATTTTTTTATTTAAGATCACCTATATTTATTTTACATTAAATCATACTGATGACAATTTATTTAAACCAGGAAACCAACTGCATTTTTATTGCAATAAGTGACAACAGTATGAGGTGAAAAAGTACCTGCAGTTGGGGTTTCTAACCGTTCATATTAAAAAGATAGAGCCCACTGACAGTAAAAAAAAGTCTTTTGTTTATTAACTTTAATTGCACGTTACGGAAGAACCCTTGCTTTAAAAAGGAAACGACTACGGATTAGCAACCACTATTTGAAAATAAACTGTAAAATTTATGTAGGGGTGGTCAGAAACAGCTAGGCAACTGAATGGTGCCGAGAAGAACCAAAATCGTATGGGTGTAGTCATAGTTCAAATGTTTACACCACTTATTGAAATATTTCTGACTATAAGCGGGGCTTACTGTAGTCACGATTCTTGTAAAAGGGAAATATTTTTAACTAAGACAGTTTTATTTACAAGCTCTCTCGGCTTGTCATATTGATATTTTTTGTATGCATGTACTTAAAATTTAATAAATGTTTTATATCGTATATTAATTAATTGTGTATATTAATTTCTTCAGCATATATTATCCCATTGGATAAGTAATAAATTATATTGTTTGAATTCCTTGTTTTTCTTTTCAATCTGTTTCAGTTCCTAGATTAGTTGAAATAGACTTAAATATTTACACTTTAAAAAATCAATGAATACCCAGTGTTCCATTTTAATCAAATTTGATGAGAATAAAAAGGGCAGGTAATCTTTATTTGCTTTTCTGGTGTAGGATACTAAATATACAATATTCTGTTAAGCAAACAGACTTAATTAAGATTATTAACATTGGCAACTTCAAACCATATAAAGTTCTCACAAAACGACGAGTGTAAAATCGGGCACGAAAATCTAATTAAATTTAATAAAAGATTCTTTTTCATCGCTAATACAAAAAATTAAATTTATTTTAAAACTGGTATACGTCATTTCCGCAAACTAATAGAGCGACAACTCTAAAAAAACAGCGTGAGAACTTCAAATGTTTCAATAAATGTTTTCAATGTTTCAATTTCATAAAAAAGAGGAAAATCAAATTTTATTTAAAAAGACCGCCTTAAACTCTGATGATAAAACAGAAAACTTCTTAAAACTGAATTTGCTGTAAAAAAACTAAGCCACTGGTGAGTCAGGTCGTGATGCTGGGACCCTTGTTGTCATTTACTCTATACTTTGTTTATGAGATCAGTCCATCTTTCTTCCACTCATGCAAAATCTGTCAGACAATGACTGATCTGTCTTTTGAGCGGTTCCTTAGGGGAATTCTGAGTCTATTCATTTCATACGTCATTGGGTTCAACATATCTTCACGTCTTAGCGTCCTTAGATGCCAAAAAATATGTTTTATCAATTCCGTCGGTCCGACTGTTGGTTTGTCTGCCTGTCTGTCAATTCGCGGCATAGCTTAAAGAATATTCATTAGACTGACTTCAACGTTGCAAGCGTAGTTGTTTTTAACTATGGGTTTTAAAACACCTCGCTAGGTTCTGGCTGTTTTCGCCGATGAATTGTCTTTTCCGCCACTTTGATTTTCAGCCAATTAGTTTTTCGGCCAATTCGGATTAATTGACGGAAACCCCAACATTACCGAACTAAACGGACACGTTACCGACATGTATCAATGAACCCTTAAGAGAGAAACTCCATATCGGAGAAACTCTAAAACATGTCGACTGTTCACCGTCTTAAACAAGAAGAAAAAATGTCCCGACTAAAAGTATTTTGTTTTTTCGTTATTGGATTATCAAAAACTCATTACTTACTCATCTTTTTATTTTCTATTTAAATTCAAAGTTTATCTTTTTGTTTATTGAAAACTGAAGATTTTCTGATATTCTGTTATAAATCTTATAAAAGTTTTTTTTTCAGAAAAACACAACGGTTTTTTTACTTTTTGAAGAACAATGCGTTTTTGAACGTCAATCGCCATATTTTGTATTTGACTGAACATCCGACTCGTTCGCTAGACTTCCTTATTAATATGTCGGTCACCCACATCGACATTTCACAGTGCATATTTTATGTGGTTTATTTGCAGCAGAAGAATCGAGAATTTAAATTCACTCCGATATCATCTTAGCATAAGTAGGATCCAAGAGCAAAATCTCTCTACTGCTAAACTTAACCTACAAACTCTGGGAGTGTATTCACACATTATGCATGTCTTCTTATCTAACATTTTATGTGAAGTTTTATTCAGGTTGTGTGCACTTATGTTTCAGTCAATATGATTTCTTAGTCTATGTCAATAATATGGTAAAAAATGCAACTTAATTATGTATCAATGTTTTAAAATTTAGTATTGCTCTACCAAAGTGAAAACTGAAAATTTAATAGACGGATCATTTACAGCTAAAAATTACTCTTATTTATTATATTGCTTACACACTTAAAAAATTATTGGTCAACTAAATGATCCCGTAACTAATTATGGTATAGAGATGAACTAGTAAAACTGTGGTATTAATACACCAAATAAAATGTTTGTAATCTGAAAAAAATGACCCTCTCAGGTTCAACATATCTTCACGTCTAAGCGTCCCTAGATGCCAAAAAATATATTTTATCAATTCCGTCGGTCCGACTGTTGGTTTGTCTGGCTGTCTGTCAATTCGCGGCATAGCTTAAAGACTATTCATAAGATTGACTTCAACCTTGTAAGCGTAGTTTTTTTAACTATGTGTTTTAAAACACCTCGCTAGGTTCTGGCAGTTTTCGCCGATGGATTGTCTTTTCCGCCACTTTGATTTTCAGCCAATCTGTGTTTCGACCAATTAATTTTTCGGCCATTTTGTTTCTGGACTAATTGACGGAAACACCAACCGATATGTATAAATGAACGGAACACGTTACCGATATGTATAAATGAACCCTTAAGAGGGAGACTCGATATCGGAGAAACTCTAAAACATGTCGACTGTTCACCGTCTTAAAGGAAGAAAAAATGTCCCGACTAAAAGTATGTTGCTTTTTCGTTAATAGATTATCGAAAACTCATTACTTACTCATCTTTTTTTTTTCTGTTTTAAATTCAAAGTTTATCCTTTTGTTTATCGAAAAACTAAAGATTTTCTGATATTCTGTTATACCTCTTACATACTTTTGGTATTAGATTATCGAAAACTTATTACTTACTCATCTTTTTTTTTCTGTTTAAATTCAAAGTTTATCTTTTTGTTTATTGAAAAACTGAAGATTTTCTGATATTCTGTTGTAAATCTTAAAAAGATTTTTTTTCAGAAAAACACAACGGTTTTTTTACTAAAAAACAACGTGTTTTTGAAAGTCAATCGCCATATTTTGTATTTGGCTGAACATCCGACTCGTTCGCTAGACTTCCTGATTAATATATCGGTCACCCACATCGACCTGTCACATTACATATTTTATGTGGTTTATTTGTAGCAGAAGAATTGAGAATTTAGATTCACTCCAATGTCTTTTTAGCATAAGTAGGATCCAAGAGCAAACTCTCTCTAAAACAAACTATGGGGGTATATTCACACATTTTGCATGTCTCTTTATCTAACATCTTATCTGAACTTTTATTCAGGTTCTGTGTTCTTATGTTTCAGTCAATATGATTTCTTTGTCTATGTCAATAATATGGTAAAAAATGCAACTTAATTATGTATAAATATTCTAAAATTTATTATTGCCGTACCAAAGTGAAAACTAAAAACTTAATAGACAGAACATTTACAGCTAAGAATTACTCTTATCCTAAACAACAAAATTGTTGTAATATAAAATGAAGTAAGATTTGAGAATATTGCTTACACACTTAAAAAATTCTTTACTCAATTAATTAGACGATTAATTTAATATGTACAAGATTTATTGTCGTGATATACAAATTTAATGTAAAAAAACATCGAATGTAGTGACTAGAGACTAAAATATTGCACTTGGGAAGCACTGACGAAAAAGAAATTATAAAAGATTGAAAAGCAACTTTCATAAATAGGGATTTTCAGTAATCCTAGTGTTGATATCACAAATATACGTAATTACGTAACCAGTGGGTGAAAACTTTAGGCATCACCGCACAAAACTAATATATAAGAAATTGAGACTGTAGCTTTAGAATTCTGAATTATTAGTAGATTAAAATTAAAACCATGGATTAGTTATTGGTATGTTTAGGCCAATCGAAACTTTGTAAAATGAAAGAAATAAATACAATGCCAGTTTATGAGTTTAATAAACCTTCTACATTATCCACCACCTTCAAACATATATTTAAATACTTACTGAGAATAAATTAATAGTTTAGTTTTTTTTTACAAATAAAAATAGCCAGAGAAGAAACTTGCATGGATAAAAAGTTAATTCTCTTTTTTGTTAATATATATTCGGGTTATATAATAGATATATATTGGGTATCGAAAATTGTAGAAAATTTCTAAAAGTTACGTATTGAAAGCAATAAACCAATTGATTGCAAAACTATCACGTGACCTACTTGCACTTTTATAAAAATGCGCTTGGACACATTTTTTTACACTCTACACTTAAATTTAATTGATTAACAAAAAATGTATGTTGAATTGAAAGTAAAGAATCATGTTTAATTAGCAACTTGTCATGGCCGTTGATATATATATATATATATATATATATATATATATATATATATATATATATATATATATATATATATATATATATATATATATATATATATATATATATATATATATATATATATATATATATATATATATATATATATATATATATATATATATATATATATATATATATATATATATATATATATATATATATATATATATATATATATATATATATATATATATATATATATATATCCGTACCTCAGAGCAAAAGTGTATTAAGTCCAAAAATTGAGTTTTTCGGATTTTCACATCACCCGGACTTAAATTTTATGCCCTATCGAATGATATACTTCATAAAAAGATTGAACTAAAACTGTCGGAAATAGCGCTTTATAAACAGTATTAAGTCCATATTACATCTGGAGCAAAACAATATTATCTATATTTTATATGTATTAAGTCCACAATAGGAGACAAATCACCTGGAGCAAAATAATGTCATGTCCAGAAAACGTATTCAGTCCAACCTAATTAAATTTGGAAAGAGTGTTATGTCCACTATCTATTGCAACGTAGTTACAATTTACGCCGCCGTTTAGACAGAACAATGCGAGTCGGCACATGTTTTGTTTATTTAGTTTTAAGACTGATGAGTTGAGGTGCACGTGTTATTGGTTCTAAGCCTTACAGCATTTTTAAACCTATTGTTGCATGCTTATTTAGAAAAGATTTTTAAATACTGAATTAAACGTATACTAGTTAGAAATGGGAGACAGAACTCGTAAAATTCTTCAGCGTGCAATGGAAATAAAGACCGTCGAAAATATAGGCCATTCTTTGGAATGTCATTCGAGTCAAGGTAAGTCATGTTACGTATCTATTAATATATTTCGTAATACATTGTGATTGGTTCTCCATTATCAAAAGTTACGCGAATCTACAAAAATATTAAACAGGGCGGTACAAAGTAGGCACATTTATATCTTGTATTTAAGGAGATAGCAAAATATGAGCTAACGTGTCTGGACCTTTGTAATAATAAAAATATTCTTCAACATTTTTCCAATCAATTCGGTTTGGCGCTAGAGGCGTTTCCCGACTTCAGTAGGTTTCTCTCAATAATTCTCTTCGACTTTCTTATTATGAAAAAAAGTTAGTTTTCGTAAAGTCGTTTCCCACAAAAACTTTTACTGTAACCTAACCATCATCAACTTTGATAGTTTTTATTATTATTAACACTATTTTGATGACTACTTTACGTTAATTTATATTCAAGGGTATTTCTATGTCAGTCTTGTCAGTTAGTATGTGAGTCTGGCATTTTTTATCAGTCGCTGTCGCAAAGTGGTTTCTTGATCACACATACAATTTTTTTTCATTTTAGCGAGGTGGTATTGTTTTTATCTATTTTTTTAGGCAAAGCTGCTTTAATCGAGGAAAATAGTCTGCCAGGCTCAAAAAATATGGAAAGCAAGGTAAAAAATGACCAAAAAGAAGTTATGTCGGATGACAATCTAATAGATCAAGGTATATGCAATAAAAATTCTGTCGAGATTCTTGCAAGTTTAGATGATTTTTTAGACAGCAATATAGATTTCGCTCAACTTTCGTTTCGTCAAAATCAGTTATAAAAAAAAGAAATGTTTTTTTGCCTGTTAGAAGCATCTCTGAGTACAAAAAAATATAAATTTTCCTGCGAAAATGCATCATTTCCATTTTCCCGACTTTAGAATCGTCAAAATCAGTTACATAGAAACTTTGTTTTCTGTAGCATTCCAAACATCTTTCTTAACATAAAAATACAAAAATATTTCTGCGGAAATCTTTCATTTCGATTTTCCGAGGCAAATTTGTAGACTTTAGAATCGCCAAAATCAAATTTTTCGTTTTTTAAATAAAAAAAATATAGTGTGAGTTTTTTTATTTTTTCTTCTTTTTCCTGGTTTTCGTTAAAGTCTACAAATTTTCCTAGGAAAATCGAAATGAAGGATTTCCGCAGGAACATTTTTGGTTTTTTATGTTAAGAAAAATATTTGGAATTCAACAGAAAACAAAGTTTCCATGTAACTGATTTTGGGGATTCTAAAGTCGGAAAAATGGAAATGATGCATTTCCGCAGGAAAATTTATATTTTTTTGTACTCGGAGATGCTTCTAGAAGGCAAAAAACATTTTTCTTTTTTATAACTGATTTTGACGAAACGAAAGTTTTACCATAGATTTTAACACTATTGAATGAATCTGGATTTTGATCTGTCCATTTTTAATTTTTTAGATGAACAACTTCAGATTCAAAGTTTGGACAAAACTAGAACCGTAAGGACTACTTCACCGCATTTATTGGATATATCCTACAACTTTGTTGATATGCGAGCGAATCCAACAAATATCAATGCTCCTGTTAATGTTGAAGAATCGGAAGACGTCGACGAAGTGGGTGGTACCTCCATGGTTAGAAAAGATCAAACTAGACCAGTGATTGAACCCATTCCATCTACTAGTTTTATTCCCGAATGCGAAGTAGACCCATTCGAAGATTCTGGAAGTTCCTTTATTCCTACCAGTTACTCCTCGAGTAGCGATAGCCATTCTGAAGCAATGGAGAATGACCCAAATCAAGAAGAAGAAGAAGAAGAAACAGAAAGACCAAGGAAAGGAAAAAAACGGGTAAGGAACGAAAATATGTGGAATAGAAATATACGTAAAAGAAAGAGGATGGCTGGAGAAAAGTATAATCTTCTAAAACGAAAAAGATCATGAAAGAAAAAAAAGTACAGGAGACATGTAGGGACTGCCGTATGAAATGCAACGAAAAAATATCAGGTCTTCAAAGAACACAAATTCGCCGCAAATTTTGGAATCATGAGACAACAATAGATCAAAAGCGGCAATTTTTATTTCTTTGCTTGAAGAAACACCTGTAAAAAAAATAGAGAACGAACAGGTAGGCGAGCTACAGAAGGAACTAAAACACATGTATGCAAAAAGTTTTTCTTGCGAACTTTGGATATCTCCCAAACATTTGTTAAATACGCACTCCAAAAACGGCAATCTAGTGGAGTTGTCGAGTGTGACAAAAGAGGGAAGCAGCAATCTGTAAATAAAATTAGCGAGGAAGTAAAAAATCGAATTCGTGAACACATCATGGGCTATCCATGTCAGGAATCACATTATAGTAGACGAAGGACTGCCAAGAAATATTTAGGAAGTCATTTGAATATTTCTTTAATGTACCAAATGTATAAGGAAGACTGTGACTCGAAAAACATTCCTCCTGAGGAGGTTGGTAGAGAATGGCTTTACAGCGAAATTTTCAAGACCGAATTCAACTTATCATTCGCACCTCCTTCGAAACATACCTGTGATGCGTGCGATGAGTTTTTAATAAATCTGAGACAGTCAAATATGATGGCTGAGCGTGAAAATTTACAAGTTCAGTATAACTCTCATCTACTAGAGTCCGATAAACGGTACAATCTTAAAAAAGAAGACAAAGAAATGTCGTTGAATAATCCCGGACAAAAAGTGTTAATGATAGATTTGCAGAAATGCCTTCCGTGTCCTAAGCTTACTAATGCGCAAAGTTTCTACAGTCTAAAACTTTGGTGTTTTAACTATACAATTTATGATTCTAAGGAAAAGCAGGCTAACTGTCTAATGTGGGACCAATCGATTGCTGGCAGAGGTGGAAATGAAATGGCTTCATGTTTGGTACATTACATGCAATTTCTACCTCAAAACATAACATCTGTAGTCATTTGGACAGATAACTGCCCATCGCAGAACCGCAATGTACAATTAATAAATTGTGTAACTCCTCTGATTCACCATTTCAAAAAACGAAGAAAACTCAGAATAATGAAAACTTTTTAATCTCGAAAACTGTATTTATGCAGGTCAGGCAAGATAGTCCTGGGATTTTGTACTTTAAAACTGATTTCGATCAAGAGTCATTTGAAAGGGTGGACTTTAACAGAAAAGGGGGAAGGAAACGTCAACCTGTTGAAGAATCAGTGGTTTGCTTGCGAGATACTTTAAATCCTATAAGTACAAAGAAATTTAATGATCTTCAAAAGTTACTGAAATGGATTCCAGTAAGATTTCACCATTTTTTTCAGGCCTTGCTGCATAAGGAATTAGTGCAAGAAAATAATGACGAATAAGGTCACTTTATTTAACTTTGTTTGGGTATTTCATTAAGTATTTAAATGGAATACATTTCCTTTGTTTAAGTGCATGTTTAAAATATTACTTATGTTCTTTGGTAAAGTACTTGATTTCGATTTTGTATTTGGGTAACTACCAATTTCTTGAAAAAAAAGTTTTTGTTTTTTTTGTTTAAGTACTTAAGTATTTCTTGTTTTTGATTTTGTATTTTGGTATTATTATCTACCAACAAATTTAGACTGTTTTGTTTTAATAAAAGGTTCGGTGTTCTCCTACTATTGCGTTTTTACTCATTTTTTAGCCTAGATATTTCGAAGATAACCCAAAATACTTATTTCGTATACACTTTTTCATAAGTGATAGGTTGCACAATTTAGCTATTAAGTCCATTGTGATAAAATTATTCCAGAACAAAAATGTATTAAGTCCAATTTATATTTATATGGATATATATATATATATATATATATATATATATATATATATATATATATATATATATATATATATATATATATATATATATATATATATATATATATATATATATATATATATATATATATATATATATGGATATATATATATATATATATATATATATTTATACATATATATTTATATATATATATATATATATATATATATATATATATATCCGTGTATTCGTTGCTGCCGAATATATGTTTTGAATGTATGACCCATAAATAATTATAATATAATACAGGGCCGTTCTTAGCCCCTCGGCCGCCTTTGTGCAGAAATAAAACGGCCGCCCTTTTATAACAAAAAAAAAACAATATTTATTGAACAAAGAAATATATTTAAGTTCCTACGTATACATTAACAAGTAACATTGTATCATAACATAAGGTAATAATCTATTAAACGAAACAATAAACAACATAGAACAAAATACAAATGTTGAAACTATTAATTATTTAAATATCAAATAATATAAAAGCCAAACAAACAAAAATTGGTATCTTTTATATTGTATCTAAGTATAAAACTAAGCAAGTCCCAATAAAAAAACAACCTCTTCATTTCAAAAATATTTTTCTGGCTTTTGTACTTGCGAACTCGTCTATTATTTTATTATGGTCTAAATTTTCACAAATTTCATTTTCAATGGCAATTATACCTAAATTTGTAAGCCTTTCCTGTGACATAGAAGATCTTAAATAGTTTTTTATTATTTTGAGAATGACCGTTCACCAGATGCAACCGTTACTGGTATTGTTAAAAAAATTCTCAAGCTTATACATAAATTAGGAAAAGATGAGACCAAATTATTACTATAAATAAATTTTAGAATCTCAATAGGTTTGATTTGATCTGTTAGAGATTTAAATGTAACAATTTCTTCAAATAGTTCTACGCCACTTATATCCCTCGATTCGTCTTCGGTTAATGCGATTTCAAGTTCAACGCATTTTTGTTTTAAATCATCCGATGTCACATCATGAAACCGTGTTAAAAAGTTAAAAATATTACTGCAATACGAAAGAGAATTAAACCTTTCTTCTACTGATATTCTAGCTCGGTCAATAACAGTATAATAAAAATTTATTTTAAATTTCTCTCGTTCGTTAGTTAATACATTGTCTGTACTTTCATAACTAAATTGGGATTTTTTCCGCCTTATACGAACTTCTGGAAAATCTGGTTCCACATCAATTTCATTTGCTAAATTGGATGAAATTTCTATGTAAGTGTTAAAACTTTGGTCCGATCGCATTTCGTTAATAAAGTTAAGTACATGTTTTATTGATGTGACACACTGAGTCAGATCAATATTAATTTTTTGCAATAATTTACTGACTACGTCAATTTTAACTAATAACTCGTACCATATGACTAAGCTACAGATAAAAGTAAATGATTTTATTTTTTCTAATAATGAATTGGCACTTAGTTTTGTTTTTAAGTCTCTTGTAACATCTTCTGAAAGCTCAACCAAAGCTTTACAAATATTTCCTAGTTGATTCCGAAGTGGTCTAAGCGCTTTAACCCTGCTTTCCCATCGGGTGTCACTTACCGATGTAAGATTTAAATTACTAACATTTTTTTTTAAAACATCCCAACGAAAAGGAGAAGAAGAAAAGAATACATACAGTTCCTGCACGATGTTAAAAAAATTTATTGTTTCGTGGGAGATTTTAGCGGAATCGTTTATTACTAGATTTAGTGTGTGAGCGGTGCAAGGAACAAATATAGCCCTGGAATTAACATTTTTTACCCTTTGTTGAAGTCCGATATGTTTTCCGGACATATTGGCCCCATTATCATAGCCCTGACCTCTTATATCCCTAATATCTAATTCAAACTTAGGCAAAATATCATTAACCAATAGGTTAAAAATCCCTTCCCCAGTTGTATATAAAATAGGAAAAAAACCCAAAAAACACTCTTTTATGACAACATTTTCTTCGTTACAGTCTACATATCTGACTACAAATGTAATTTGCTCTGTATGACTTGCATCTGGAGTAGAATCTAAAATTATGGAAAAATATTTGGATTTTTTTAAGAGTGTGGTAAAATGATGGCAAATATTTTTTGCTAGCAAAGTAATTATTTCGTTTTGAAAATGAATTCCTAAATAGTGAGTTATTTTACTTTTTGATTCTTGGGTCTTTGTAATTTTTTTTAGATGATCGGATAACACTGGGTCAAATTTTGCCACCATTTCAACAGCTTTTAAAAAATTGCCATTATTTTGTTCGTATAAGACGGAACTTTTTCCACGAAATGCCAATGATTGTCCAGCTAAAAATTGAATAATTGCAATAACTCTTTTTAAGATAGAGCGCCAGCGTTCCCTTTCAAGTTCAAAATAATTTTGCCGTTCTTTGTCAATAGTTAATTTTTTATTTAATGACATTTTTAACTCAACCCATTTTTGATTAGCTTGCAAGTGATGTACAGAAGATTCATGCTTGGATAAAATATGTGAAAGATGTCGCCAATCAGAATACCCCATTTTGCTATTTAACTTAAACACTTCCTTACAAAATATTTTACAACAAAGACAAAAAATGCTATTTGCTCTACAAGAGTATACCAACCAAGCTCTTTTAATTTTTTCACCATTTGGCAAAATTCGAAAATATTGAGTTGAAGAAAATTTCCTTCCCGATTCATCAGAAGGAAATTTTTTTTCTATATGCTGAAAATCGTTTTGTACTATTTGCTCAATAACTTGATTTTGTAAAATATCCGGCCAGGTGAATGGGTCGCTGACATCAAAATCATCATTAGTTTCAGGGATAACTTCGTTTAAGTTAGGATTATCATCGGTTAAGAGCATCTTTTCTTCATTATCTATTTCTGTATTTGATTCAGGGTGTTTTTTTTCTTCAGAGTCGCTTACTTTATGTGCATCCTTTACATTTTCATCCTCAATTGTATCTGTACCCTGTGACGATATTGATGGAACAAAGATCCACTTAATTTTTTTTTGTTTTCTTCCTTTTCTAATTTTCTTTTTTTATATTGAGCTCCAGATAAACGTTTTGTTTTTCTATCGGACATCTGGAAATAAAATTGAAAGGTAATTAAAGTTAGAAAATTTAGTTTATGTAATAGTTCTGAATCTGCGAAGATATAATTTTATAGTATCCCCAATTAAGTTCGCACCAAATGGAATTTTTTATAATTAATAAGTAAAATTGTAATCTAGCATCAGATTTTGTTTTTAAAATGACCCAAAAAATAAATATAATTATTATATTTTTATTAGATAAGTAAATTAGTAAAACTACTTTATACATTTTTTAAAACTTGAAATATAGAAAATTAATCTAGACATAAAATTAACAATAAACCACTTTTTGATCTCAAGCTAAAAAAATTTTTTTTCACATGTTTAATATTAAATTCAAAACGTAAGATGCGGATTTGGATGGTAATATTAAGTAAAGTAATATCTATCCGAAGAACTTACCTTTTTAAATTACGAAAATTTGTTTCTTTTGAAATTTCACTTTTGCAAAATGTAGAAAAAAATAACTAAACAACAAACACTTTATATCACTGTTAAACTCTCGCTAGTTAATCGAATACTAAAAAGAAAAACAAAACATTTAAAAAATGCCCCATTCTACAGTATATAGAGCTATATAAAACTATATACTGTACACATACCAATTATGAAGTATAAACAAACATTTTTGCATTGAAAGGCGGCCGCCCTTATCTATCATTTTTATTGCTTTTCCAAGGAACGCTGCTATAAATAGTTCTATTGTAATTTCGGCAACTCATGCACAGCAAAAAAAGAAATGACCGGTAATAAATTTCTTATGAATGTTTTATCTTAAAAGCCTAACAAAATGTAATTTAATTTTTCTTTATTTTGAAAACAAAAATATAGGTATATTTTTGTAATCAAATGGCTAATTTTGTGTTTTTGGCGGGCGGCCTGCGGCCGCCCCAATAATTTGGCCGCCTTTGTGCCGGCACACCGTGCACACCCCTAAAAACGGCCCTGATATAATATAAAGTATTTACACCTCTAACCTTAAAAATATTATCCCCCGTATTCACTAAAAAAGAGTTAGTTTAGGTCTAGTGGCCATGTACTTAAAACTCTTAGTTCGCCAGTTAAGTTGCGCTTATGTCACTGTCATTTTGTAATTGTGACACAAAAATGATTTGTTCAGTTGTAGAAAATGTCATCTTAAACCTATAACTGTCATGTTAGACCAAAATATTTACCTATGTAATATTTTTTCTCAATTCTCATTTTACTTATACTTCCATAAGTACAGTCCAATAAAAAGTAGCTACCCCAATAACTTTTGTTAGTGTCAATTAGACTTAGGCCGAGGTGCAAGTTTTCAAGACATGAGTTTTAAATCACATATCTTTTAAAAATATCAAAGATTTAGGCTCATGACACCTAAGATTAAATATCCACAATCTAACGACAAAATTTTAGTTTTAAGTTTAAGAGTTTATAATGGTTATAAATGCATCCCCTCATTAATGTTCGCATTCCTACAGATATCAAAAAAATTAAATACAAATTCTACGAATTTATTTCTAATGTAGTTTTCAGATATGTTATTTTTTTCTGAAATCAACATCAACTTTGGTTTCTTAAATGTAACACCATGTATATTAAATGTCCATTAGATAGGTCTATTCTTGCTGATTATAAATATACCAGTTTTGATATCATTCTCTTTAAAAACATTTGAGAAATTTGACAAAAAAAATTAAGTGGCAAAGTGTTAGAGAGAGAGACTGATAACGTTCTACATAGTCAATGGGAATACATTGCTTCTGTCAATGGGAATACATTGATGTCTTTAAGGGTAAAATTATAAAACTTATTATTTATTATTTTTCTGCATAAAAAGGAGATTTTATTTCAGGAATTGGAATCTATATAGTTTATTAGGCCGCCATTTTGTTTTGCCATACAAGATTCGCACTAAAAAATTACTAGTATATGACACATGATATGTTTGCAAAATTTCAAGTAAATTAGATAAGTATTTTTTGGTACTGAATTTATAAACATTTTAATAGGCCGCTTTTTTGCTCCGCCATAATGGATTTATACAAAAATTTTATCAGTTTATCCCTACATCATACTTTATTTTTGCCCAAATTTTAAAATTCATTCTATAAATGGTTTCTTAATAATTATATTTTTTACATTTTGTGAGACCGCCATTCTGTTCCGTCGTAATGGATTTTTATCGTAAATGTAATAATTTCAACCCCATGTGACCTTTGATTTTAGATCAAAATTTGAAGTTAATCAGAAAAGTAGCCATGCAGCTTTAGGCAGAGAACGATAGACCGCCAAACACACGTTCGCTCCCCTATAAAGTTTTGGCAAAAACTCAATATATCAAAAACATTTATTTTGTTTAATATAATACAAATATTTCAAAACATATATTTATAAAAACATAAAAGTTTTGTTAGACAAATATAGTTCGTAAAATCATGCACTTTAGAGCAATAACATTTAAAAAAGCTTTCAACTGTTTTTTTATTAAAAATAAATGAACTATCCATTTAAAGTAAGCCACTAACACCCATATTCACTAAAGAGGTTTAAATTTAGTCCAGGCCTAACTTGACAGTTATCGGTTTAAACTGACTTAGACAAGAATTGAACAAAAAATTTTTCAAAATGTCACAGTTGCAAAATGAGATATAAGCAGAACATAACTGATGAACTAACAGTATTAATTGCTATGGCAACTAGATCTGGTTTAACTTTTAAACCGTTTTAGTGAATATGGACATAAATGTTCTTTTTGAGAATCTTGCAAAAAATAAAATACAAGTTAAACGTTGAATATATCAATATTGTAATTGAAAACAACGGCAATGAGAGATTTATTTTTAATTACGTACAAGAAAAATACAATTTTTCCGGTAATTGTGAAAAACTAGAGTTTGATGCTTTAAGGCGCTACATTTTACCGCAATTTTGTGAAAAATGGAAATCGTGTCGTAATAAAACTTTTTTTACAAATTGCAAATATGCTTCCCGGCTAGAATTCAGGTTCATTCACGCTGTTAAAAGGAAAAAGAGGGAGGTCAAATAAGACTCTAAAAAACTGCCTCAATCGCTCAAAACGAAGAAAAGTGTCGGCATTAAGTAACCGTACCAATTTAGCTGTAAGCAAATTAACATTTTAGTATCAGTGTTATATATAATATAATAATGTTAAATTTAAACTGCTATCAGTTTTGACTGATTTAATAAAATAAAGGTTTTGGCCATATACGCCCATAAGAACGAACCAGTGTACGCCAGACTGACAGACTGACGTAAGTGGAGAGAAGATATTTTTCGGGGTCCAGGAACCCTAAAACGTAATAAAAATAAATATTTTTTTTGTTTTGTAATGTGCCAATTTAAAATTATATATCAATATTGTTACTGTAATATAAAAATAAATTAGGTGTGAAATAATACGAATTAGGCGGTTGCGTCCTCTTTTTCAATTTTTTATGACATATTCTGTTCTTCTTGCTACAATGAAATTATTAAATAACAATCCAGCGAGGTAAATTTGTTATCACATTCGGCTTACTGCGCATTAAGCAAATTTTCGTGAAGTGGGTTTACAGTAAGCAAGATTCTGCTCGTTTAAGGTCACTGACACCAACTTGTTACTCCTTCCAACTTAATCAGTGACAAACCGGGTTCTGGTCGCGCGAACGCCGGTTTTTAAATGAAAATGGACTAGACTTATAAACTGTTTTTTTTTTCATATATATATATATATATATATATATATATACTCAGATATAAGAGAAGGAAAATAGCGTCATATAGTGAAAGTAGGAAAGAAAATAGATAGGTATTTTAGAAAAAGGTTATTAGAAAATACATGCAATAGTATAGTAATATGGAGCCCTTATTATTATAACTTAATTTTAATTAGCTATTATACAACTTAGTTCTATTTTTATGGACTAAAATATGTTTCTTATCTTTAATTATTTTTACATTTGGTGCAACATCTTCTACCACTAAATATGGCCCCAGGAAGCAAGGGCTGGTAATTTTATCACCAGTTTCGTTTTTGATTAAAACTCTATCGCCCTTTTTATACTGAATGGGGTTTACTTTTAAATCAAAATTTTCTTTTCTTTTAGATTTAGAAAGTATTAAGTTATTTCTTGCATCATTTTGAGCTGTTTGTAACCTATATTTTAATTCAATGGGGTAGTTATCAAAATTATAAATAGGATCAACTTCATTATTTAAATTATTTGGTAATTGGCATTTTTTTCCAAAAACTAGTTCAAAGGGAGAGTATTTGGTTTCCGTATGTACTGCAGTATTATAAGAAAAACACCAGTACGGAAGCCATGTGCTCCATGCAGAATCATGGTTTTGAGTTTGAATTCTCAAATAAGCACCTAGAACTTTGTGAGAGGCCTCTAAACTCCCGATACTCTCGTGATGATACGCCGTAGAATGAATCTGTTTTATACCTAACAAGTTACATGTTTCTGCCATAGTGTGAGAAATAAACTCGGTACCCCTATCTGAAGCAATTTCCTGAGGGATACCATATCTTAAGATAAAGTTATCCACCAAAGATCTTGCCACAGATACGGAATCCTTGTTTTTAAGAGGGTAGGCCTCTACATATTTTGTTAACTCACACTGAAGTGTTAAAATATAAACAAATCCATTTACGTCTACCGGAAGTGGACCAACAATATCTAAATATATTTTTTGAAAAGCTGTTTCAGCTGTAGTAGTTATTACCATTGGCTCTCTAGTATAATGACTCGAATGTTTTTGTCTTTGACACATGTCACACCTTTTTACAAAATTTCGAACATCACTATCCAGACCTGGCCAAAAATAATACTTTTTAATATTATTTGTCATTCTATTTATTCCAGCGTGACCACTGGTTGGTAGTAAATGAAAATCATTAAGGATTACTCTTTTTTCGTCTTTGTCCATTACTTTTTTAATACCTTTTACAACATTTATACGGGGGCCCCTCCAATTAGTATAATTTTTTATTTTACTACCAATAAATTTAATAAACTCTGTATTATCATTATTTTTATTAATAACTAATTCTTTAATTTCAGCCTTTTTACTTATTTCTACCAAATCTTTCACCATTTCGTCTCGCGCCAATGGTGATAAAGCTTTTTGGTCTAAGTATAAGGTAAAATGTAATGGAATATAATAAAAGTCTCCCACTTGTTGAGTGACATCTTTTGACAATTTTTTAATTTTTAAGGATGGTATTATAATTAATTCGGTACAGTTAGTGGGTTGCTTAAGAATTTTCACAATATTCGGGTGATCAAGCCAAATATTTTCAGTACTTTTCTTAGTTAACTCGTCTTCCTGTCCGTCTCTACGTTTACTCTGTGCTCTGGTTAAAACTGCAATCATACCTTCATTCATATCTTTTAATTCGTTTGAGGACAAGATTATTCTCGATAAAGCATCGGCTGTAACATTATCTTTTCCTTTGATATATTCGATATAAAAGTCATATTCTTCTAGACACAAACGAAATTTTGTCAATCTGCTACCAGGGTCTTTTTGCGTAAAAAGATAAATTAATGGTTTGTGATCGGTTAAAATTTTGAAACGACGGCCATACAGATATGGTCGAAAATGCTTTACAGCCCAATAAATTGCTAAAAGTTCTTTATGTATAGTAGGGTAGTTAATTTCTGCTTTATTTAAACTACGACTAGTGAACGCCACTGGTTTATTATTTTTATTTGATAACACTGCTCCTATAGCAAAAGCAGACGCATCTGTTTGCAAAATAAATTCATTTTCATTCGAAAAATCGGGATAATCTAACACCGGATGCTTAATCAGCGAATTTTTAAGACAATTAAAAGCTTTATCACATTCGTCCGTCCACTCAAACCTAGCGTATTTTTTACATAATTTATTTAGAGGAACTGTAATTTCTGAAAAATGTGGTATAAATTTTCGATAATAATTGGCAAAAGCCACGAAGCGTTTAACTTCATCTGCCTTTTTTGGAATAGGATAATCTTTTAAAGCTTTTATTTTATCAGGGTCAGGTGATATTCCTTCAGAACTTATTATATGACCCAGATACAGAATTTCTTTTTTCAAAAAATCGCATTTAGCAGGATTTAATTTTAGGTTTACTTTTCGCAATCTAGAAAAAATATCTATTAGATTTTTATTGTGTTCATTAAGGTTTCTGCCAAATACTATAAGATCATCAAGATAAACAAAGCACTTTTCGTAATTTAAGCCCGCCATCGCTATGGTCATTAACCTTGAAAAGGCACTAGGGCTAATTTTTAACCCCATTGGTAACCTTCGCATTTGCCACTGACCGCGATCTGTAGTGAAAGCTGTGTATTTTCTGCTTTCTTCCTCTAATTCGACCTGATAATAGCCCTGGCTAAGATCTAGATGTGAAAAATAAAGTGCACCTGCTAGGGAGTCTAAAATATCGACTACACTCGCAATCGGAAATTTGATATCTAATATATATGGGTTCAAAAATCTGTAGTCCAATACTAACCTAGCTCTTCCCTCATTCGTATCGTTTTTCTTTGGTACAAGCAACAAAGGTGAAGACCACTCACTCTGCGCACTCTCAATTATTCCATCCTGACACATTTGAGAAATTTGCCTATTTATTTCCTCTTTATGTACTTGAGGTAACCTATATGGCTTTCTATAGACCGGCTGAGTATCTGGTTTAACTTGAATTGACTGTTTATATAAATTAGTAACTGTAAGCTTATCTCCTGGCATATGAAATATATTTGAGAATTTGGCACAAATTTGCTCTATAGAATCTCGTTCCTCGCGGTTTAGATGATTAAGCTTAAGAATTTTAAATAGTTCTTTAACTCGAGTAGCCGAATTTTCTTGGCTGTTAAATTGATGACACTCATAATTGCTTAAACTTTCCGCTTTTGGCGAAAAATTTCTCAAATGTACCTCTGTCTCTCTTGTATTCAAAATTTTAATTGGTACTTTACCATTTATCGGTTGTGCAATTACACCAGCCATGAACACACCCTCACATAATTCACCTTGCATAAGTACACATTCATCCTCTAACCCTGTAGGAACATACTGTATAATTTCGCACCTAGGGGGAACACTTAATATATTCTCACTATCCACATTTAATTTTAATGTATTTATTTTATTATACTGATTTAAAATAGTTAAGGTATTTTCTTCGTAATCTAATTTAGCCTTAAAAGTTTTCAAAAAATTTTCTCCAATTATGCCATCACTTTGACATGGTAAATTATTAAAAATATAAAATTTTTGCTTAAATATCGCATTTTCTATACAAAGATCTAAATAAACATATCCCACAGATATTAAATTTCCTCCTATGCCTTTAATTTCAATATTTTCTTTGTGTAACTGTATTTTTGAATTTAAACAACTTAATTTAAGGGCACTTAATGATGCACCCGTATCTACCAAAAATTTTAAGCTTTTACCATTGACACAAAAAGAAACAGCATTCGAGTAGTTTTTTGAATAGGTAAAAATATTATTAAACTGTTTATTTTTAGTATTTTTAGGCACGAAAAAATGTTGAATCTTGTATATCAGCTGAGGATTGTTCTGAATTTCCGGTGTGCTCCGCAAAATGCATTCGGTGACCTACTGCCCGAGATCCTCTCCTATTACCGCTCGTAAATGTACGACCACCGTGATTTCTAGAAAACCGCTGATTATTAAAATTACCTTGATTAGTCGAAGCGTTTCGTCGACAATTTGAATTGTTATTTCCTCCGTTATTAAAATTCTGATAATTATTATATCTACCAGAATTTCCTGTTCTATTATTTGGTCTTCTGGAAAAATTTCTAAAATTTCCCCTTCCTCTGTGAGAAAAATTAAAAATGTGTCCTGAATTATTTTGATTACCCAGCTCTTCATCTTGAGCTGCCCTTATTGCGTCCTTTAAGAATTCAAAATTCCTGGAAGATATAATTGTGCCCAGCCTTTGATTTTTAAGTCCGCATGCAAACCTTTTTATTGCAACCTTTTCGTTAATAGGTCTTAGAATATCAAAAGCATTGGCATTTCCGTCTGCTTGCGTAATGGTTAAATTTACAAAAATATCCTCTAACTCTTTACCAAAATCCGTTATACATTTTTCACCCTGTTTAGCCGAGAACAAGCGTGCCTGAAGGGCCGTATCTGATTTTTTAGTTAAGAGATGTTTTTTCATATCTAGAATTAAATTATTTACAGAATTATAAGTCAAACCTAATCGTAATTTGGCGTTGTTAGAAATACGCGTTTTCAAAACAAATTTAATTAAAGAAGGTTGACTATCATTGTCAAGCGTTGACGAATAAAAATCTAAAGCCTCTATTAATTTAGAAGTTGTAGATTCTGTATCATCCATGACCGGTAAAAGGTTTGTAGCTATTTTTAGATCAAAAGAAGACATTTTTAATTTATCTTTATTAATATTTTTATTTCCAAACTCTAAAATTTCCTTATAAAGTTTTTTAATTTCTGTTATTATGTTATTAAAAGTCAAAATATCTTCTTTGTCTATTTCAGACTTTTCTATTTTTACGTTTAAATCAGTAATTTCCTTACCTAACTGAGAATATAAAGTTTTTGCCACTTTAACTTTTGATTCGACAATAGGGCTTTTTCGTCTTTCGCTATTTAATTTTACCAAATTTGTTCGAATATATTTAAATGAATGTAAAATTTCAATAAGTTTGTCTCCCATGAAATTAAAAATTTAATTCACTTATTAAACTTGCTAATTGGGTCCATATTTTTGCGATTATAATTATAAAACAATAACATAATATTATAATAATTAAACTTACATGCCTGCATTATTATTTACATTTTCAGTTACATTAACACATAACAAATTTTCTAACTCCATTTATAATTGTCTTTACTTTTTCTTTCTTCTTTTTTTTTTCCTACAAGAAAAATACCGCCCTAAAAAAAAATTTAAGTTTCTTCCATCTTTAAATCATCCTTGGATTTTCGCAGCTCATTTTTATAAATTTCTCTTCTAATTGTCTGCCTTAGTTTCCTTTGAACATGTCTAATGGCCCATACTACTGCAACAATTGCCGTTGCCACAACCAAAATTATAAGCAAAATCTCTGCTAAGCTTAATCCCTTATTTTGGTCAACTATTTCACCCCTTGCATCGCCATTGGAGGCCTGATTAATTACAATCTCTTCTTTGGACTTGGCATTACCCATCTTAATAACTTCACAAAAAAATCGTCAAGTGGCAGGATCGCCATGTAATACTTAGGGTTGAAACAAAGGGTAGCAAAATGAAACTACATGTTCACCTTAACATTACCCAAAGTATATTCTCAATCTTTTTTAAAATGCAATCTAATTGCCATATACGCTCGGGAAGGTGGTTGACCTGCTGACATAGCAAAACAGGTTATTGCGTGGTTGCCCATTATTGCAACAAGTTGAATTTGATACAATACATTTTATATAGGGTGTTTTCTCTATATATTACAATATATATATATATATATATATATATATATATATATATATATATATATATATATATATATATATATATATATATATATATATACACAAGAATATCTCGACCGTACGCTAAATCAGCTAGTTTGAATTCTCGGGTAAGCGGTCTGTGGTTTGTGTCAAACAAAAACAAAAAATCTCATTTATCCATCAATCCTCTATATTTCGCCATTGATTAATGGCTTCTTCAGGAGGTAAATAGCTAAAATACAACACTAATGAATCAACAGTACAATCAAAATGATACAAACTTACATTCAGAGTTGCCATACAGAACGTTAAATAAATTTTATTTGAATAACATTAGTAACAAAAAAAAAAAACACAAAAACAGCGTGTTGAAGGTCCCCTGGCTAACTCACATCGTAGATGCTTAAAACGAAATGCATTAGGTGTTCGTAAAATACAGAATTTATACCCGACGCGGGAGCGTCGGTAGGTAAAAATATACAGTTTAAACAATAAACCTGCAACCACGCTAACGGGTTCAACAAAAATACAAAACAACAGTACTAAAGTATATAGAAACACAGTGGTGCTAAACAAGAATGTTACAATAAATGGTACTAAGCTGATCAACATCCGATCTGAAATTTATAGAATTATCTTTATCTTTATTTATATGTATCATTTCCAAAAATGTTCTTTTTTTATAATTACCTTCACGTTCTAAAATTTGTGTGTTGTTAAAGTCAAATCTATGGCCCAGATTTTGAAAGTGATGTACTAAAGCACACGATCTTTTATCTATTCTACTATCGCTTTTGTGTTGAATAATACGATTTTTTAAGTTTTGACTAGTTTGACCTATGTAGAATTTTTGACAGTCCAGACACGGGATTTTATATACAACATTGTAATTTAGCATATACGGTGTTTTGTCTTTGGTTTTTGTCAATAATTGACCAATTTTTAATGTATTATATTTAGCCACTTTTATATTGGCACATGAACTGAAATGCTTAATTACACTATCAGTAAGTCCAACAACATAAGGTAGCTTTTTATATTTAAAATTTGTCTGTATGTAATCCTCCGTTGGACCGTCAAATATGTTGGAATTATAAATCAGTTTCAACGTTACATCTCTCGGGTACCCGTTATTTAAAAACAAATTTACAAGGATCCTTAAATTCTTCTTTAAAAATTGTGGGTCTGATATATGAGTGATTCTGTTTTTCATGGCTATCAATGTGTTCCACTTTTGATTTTTTGGGTGATTCGAAAAATAGTTTATATACCTCCCCGATGATGTAGGTTTTTGATACCAATCCAGAATAACAGCATTATTACGGTCTGATCTAATTACCAACGTATCCAGAAAAGGAACACTATTATTTGTTACACTTTCCAAAGTAAATTGTATGTGTTTATTATAACAATTAAATATTTTTAGAATGTTCCCAATTTGATCAGATGGAATTGAACAGATAATGTCATCAACAAACTTATACAAAAATGGAAGCCTAAACGGAAGTTTTTCTATAATTTTATCCAAAATGAAGTCCATGACAATCTGTGCCAAAATGGGGCTGATGGGAGAACCCATAGGGGTACCAAAGATTTGTTGATAGGAGTTGTTATCAAATGAAAAATAACAGTTACTACATAAAAAGTTCAAAACTCTAAAAAAGTTGTCCTTTGATAAGGTCGTGTTATTTTCAATTTTTTGCCATTGGGCTTGCAAAATTTCATTAACTAGTTCAAATGGTATGTTTGTAAATAACGAAACGACATCTAATGAAATCAACACATAGCCGTGGGGTAAAATCACACCATTAACAGCATTTACAAAAACAAAGGTATCACTGATGTTATAATCTGTTCTATTCGCAAGAGAAGTGGTTAAGATGTTTGTCAGCCACTTTGATAAGTTGTAAGTAGCCGAGCCTATGCAGCTCACTATGGGTCTTAAAGGAACATTTGGCTTGTGAATCTTAGGTAAGCAATACAGTTTTGGGGCGATGGAATTATAAGTGGTTAAATTTTTTGCTGTACTATCAGTGATTTCTTTATTATTTTTCAGTATTTTAATTAAATTATTTAAATCACGTTGTACTTTTGGGGTAGGGTCCCCAGTAACCAACCTGTACGTATTGGTGTCATTTAATAACATTTTGGTTTTTGTGATGTATTCATTCTTATTCATCACCACCGTGCATCCACCCTTATCCGCCTGAAGGACATAAATTTCAGGATTTGCCCTAAGAAATCTCTGAGACTTATAAAACAACTTTTCCAAGTGCGTTTGAATATTTGAATTATTGTGGTGTTTAAAGTTCGTTATATTGTTTGTTATTTTTGCTCTTGTGATATTCTTACTCTCATCAGGGACCTCTAGAATGATGTCCTCTACATCCGCCAAAAACCTTTCAGTATTCAAGCTCCCGCCAGATACCGGAACACCGAACTTTGGACCCAACGACAGAAAATCAGAGATTTCTAAAGGCAACTCCGTATCAGAAATATTTCTAAACCATTTCTTATTATCATTAAATAGTTTTCTGTAATTATTAAGACTATCCCTCAAATGCTCAAACTTATTAAGGTTAGAATCTTTTACCCTTCCGAACTGTTTTTCATATGACAAACACAATCTACGTGAGTATTCATTGTATGTAGAAATGGGAATAATATATTTTAATTCATTTTGAATTACAACTAAACTAGATTTAATTTTATTAATTTGATGATAGCACGCTCTAATTTCTAGATTTAAATATTTCTTTCCCAAAACGTTGATATTTTTCTTCATTAACTCTATTAATTTTTTCAATTATCCAGTTTGCAATAATCTGTTCATATACCTGACAGTTATATGTTGCATCCTGTATATGCCTGGGTAGTATATTATTTCTCCGACATTGAAGAAGAAAATTTTTTCTATTGATATTATTTGCCAGTTTGATACACACCACAGACCGCTTACCATTTTTTTATCGTAGTACTTGCAGATGTTCATATCAACATATAACTGTCACCTTTGGTATCAACACTGCAGTACTGATGAAAAAATGGTCGTCCCTTAATATCAAACTGGCAAATAATATCAATAGAAAAAATTTTCTTCTTCAATGTCGGAGAAATAATATACTACCCAGGCATATACAGGATGCAACAGCAGGTATGAACAGATTATTGCAAACTGATAATTGGGAATTAATAGAGTTAATGAAGAAAAATATCAACGTTTTGGGAAAGAAATATTTAAATCTAGAAATTAGAGCGTGCTATCATCAAATTAATAAAATTAAATCTAGTTTAGTTGTAATTCAAAATGAATTAAAATATATTATTCCCATTTCTACATACAATGAATACTCACGTAGATTGTGTTTGTCATATGAAAAACAGTTCGGAAGGGTAAAAGATTCTAACCTTAATAAGTTTGAGCATTTGAGGGATAGTCTTAATAATTACAGAAAACTATTTAATGATAATAAGAAATGGTTTAGAAATATTTCTGATACGGAGTTGCCTTTAGAAATCTCTGATTTTCTGTCGTTGGGTCCAAAGTTCGGTGTTCCGGTATCTGGCGGGAGCTTGAATACTGAAAGGTTTTTGGCGGATGTAGAGGACATCATTCTAGAGGTCCCTGATGAGAGTAAGAATATCACAAGAGCAAAAATAACAAACAATATAACGAACTTTAAACACCACAATAATTCAAATATTCAAACGCACTTGGAAAAGTTGTTTTATAAGTCTCAGAGATTTCTTAGGGCAAATCCTGAAATTTATGTCCTTCAGGCGGATAAGGGTGGATGCACGGTGGTGATGAATAAGAATGAATACATCACAAAAACCAAAATGTTATTAAATGACACCAATACGTACAGGTTGGTTACTGGGGACCCTACCCCAAAAGTACAACGTGATTTAAATAATTTAATTAAAATACTGAAAAATAATAAAGAAATCACTGATAGTACAGCAAAAAATTTAACCACTTATAATTCCATCGCCCCAAAACTGTATTGCTTACCTAAGATTCACAAGCCAAATGTTCCTTTAAGACCCATAGTGAGCTGCATAGGCTCGGCTACTTACAACTTATCAAAGTGGCTGACAAACATCTTAACCACTTCTCTTGCGAATAGAACAGATTATAACATCAGTGATACCTTTGTTTTTGTAAATGCTGTTAATGGTGTGATTTTACCCCACGGCTATGTGTTGATTTCATTAGATGTCGTTTCGTTATTTACAAACATACCATTTGAACTAGTTAATGAAATTTTGCAAGCCCAATGGCAAAAAATTGAAAATAACACGACCTTATCAAAGGACAACTTTTTTAGAGTTTTGAACTTTTTATGTAGTAACTGTTATTTTTCATTTGATAACAACTCCTATCAACAAATCTTTGGTACCCCTATGGGTTCTCCCATCAGCCCCATTTTGGCACAGATTGTCATGGACTTCATTTTGGATAAAATTATAGAAAAACTTCCGTTTAGGCTTCCATTTTTGTATAAGTTTGTTGATGACATTATCTGTTCAATTCCATCTGATCAAATTGGGAACATTCTAAAAATATTTAATTGTTATAATAAACACATACAATTTACTTTGGAAAGTGAAACAAATAATAGTGTTCCTTTTCTGGATACGTTGGTAATTAGATCAGACCGTAATAATGCTGTTATTCTGGATTGGTATCAAAAACCTACATCATCGGGGAGGTATATAAACTATTTTTCGAATCACCCAAAAAATCAAAAGTGGAACACATTGATAGCCATGAAAAACAGAATCACTCATATATCAGACCCACAATTTTTAAAGAAGAATTTAAGGATCCTTGTAAATTTGTTTTTAAATAACGGGTACCCGAGAGATGTAACGTTGAAACTGATTTATAATTCCAACATATTTGACGGTCCAACGGAGGATTACATACAGACAAATTTTAAATATAAAAAGCTACCTTATGTTGTTGGACTTACTGATAGTGTAATTAAGCATTTCAGTTCATGTGCCAATATAAAAGTGGCTAAATATAATACATTAAAAATTGGTCAATTATTGACAAAAACCAAAGACAAAACACCGTATATGCTAAATTACAATGTTGTATATAAAATCCCGTGTCTGGACTGTCAAAAATTCTACATAGGTCAAACTAGTCAAAGCTTAAAAAATCGTATTATTCAACACAAAAGCGATAGTAGAATAGATAAAAGATCGTGTGCTTTAGTACATCACTTTCAAAATCTGGGCCATAGATTTGACTTTAACAACACACAAATTTTAGAACGTGAAGGTAATTATAAAAAAAGAACATTTTTGGAAATGATACATATAAATAAAGATAAAGATAATTCTATAAATTTCAGATCGGATGTTGATCAGCTTAGTACCATTTATTGTAACATTCTTGTTTAGCACCACTGTGTTTCTATATACTTTAGTACTGTTGTTTTGTATTTTTGTTGAACCCGTTAGCGTGGTTGCAGGTTTATTGTTTAAACTGTATATTTTTACCTACCGACGCTCCCGCGTCGGGTATAAATTCTGTATTTTACGAACACCTAATGCATTTCGTTTTAAGCATCTACGATGTGAGTTAGCCAGGGGACCTTCAACACGCTGTTTTTGTGTTTTTTTTTTGTTACTAATGTTATTCAAATAAAATTTATTTAACGTTCTGTATGGCAACTCTGAATGTAAGTTTGTATCATTTTGATTGTACTGTTGATTCATTAGTGTTGTATTTTAGCTATTTACCTCCTGAAGAAGCCATTAATCAATGGCGAAATATAGAGGATTGATGGATAAATGAGATTTTTTGTTTTTGTTTGACACACACCACAGACCGCTTACCCGAGAATTCAAACTAGCTGATATATATATATATATATATATATATATATATATATATATATATATATATATATATATAAACACAATTTTGTATTTTAATTGTCACAACATAATGAGACATGACCGACATCTACATGACGACATTAATATTTTCCTTATCATGCTCTATTTCGAGAAAACGTTAGATTATGTTATTAACCTAAGCCAATTATGTTAGATTAGCCTCGCGAAAATTGGCTATAAATCTAGCGCCAGGAGTATAATAAAAAAACAAATCTAATTGCATGCATATATTTGTTATTAATTTTAGCTATAGAGATGCAGAAGGATGAATGGATTTCTTTAACTTGTTTTACAGAGGAAATATAAATGTTTCCAAACAGGTGCTATAATGCTTATTTTGATACAACCTACAACCTTAAATCGATGGCTTAACAAATTAGTCTAATGAAAGTTTCGACGTGATAAGAGTACAGCAGGAAAGAATCGAGTTTAGAGTGCTTCGCTCAGGAAGGAAACTTAACAGGTAACATATCGTCAGGTTATGAACAAGTAATATGCTTTTATTATTGGATGGAAGTAGTAGATGGCGCTTCAGTTGTGATTACACGCTTCACTTTCACTCCAAAATTTTTAGTGATTAAATTGTGAAATAATTGTATATTTTGTGTGTTAAACAAGAATACGAGTCCCTGTTTTCCTTGAGTGTGTCGACCTTTTGTTTTGGTGGATATTTCATTCCTGATTTGAACCATTTAGGCTCCTGCTCCTGCTGTCATTCTCGCCATTATGGGTCTGACAAACACCGACTTGGAAAAGATCAAGGGTATTATTACAACAACAACAACACTTTTAACGAAAAATTTTTAAAAGAAATATCCGATAAGGTCGTATGCATATTGGAAAAAAAATTGAAGAACAAATTGAGCGGCAAGAGGCAACGATTAACGCATTATCGGCCAAAATAGAGTCACTCTAATACAAAAACAAGGAACCTCGGCAATTGGTGGACAACCAAGAGCAAACTTCGCGCAGTCTCAATGTGCGAATTTTTGGTTTAAAAATGGAAGACGGTGAGAATCTTCGATGTAAAATAATAAACGTTCTTTCCAAACAAATGAAAATAAATATTAAAGGTAGTGTCATCGGGTACTCGTAAAAAATAGTGGCGATAAACCGCCAGCAGTACTAATACGTTTTTGCAGTGATAGTGCGAGGATCTCAGTTCTCCGGAATCGTTCGAACCTCAAGAGCAGCGGCATTATAATTAAAGAAGATTTGACAAAATCCAGGCTTAATAGTGCGGTGAATATGTTTACCAGCAAAAATGCGTGGTGTCTGAACGGGAACATCTATGTGAAACACGATAGTTTAGTGCACAGAATTACTTCCGAGGATGCTCTTCAGGAATTAAATAGCGACTAGTCTGAAAACATTTAAGTTCATTAATCTGATGAAGCTAGACAACAAATTAAATTTTACAAAATTTTGTTAATTTTTGTAATACCTTTTTTTTGTTTTCTTTTTATTAATCCTATAATAACCTATTGTAACTGTCAAGGAAAACACTTACATTTTATGTTTAAAAATCTAATGTTTACTAACACGTAGGTATCTATCTAATTTAGCTTTTTGTGGACTCTAGACAATGTTTGTTTATCAATACTAAAATGTGCAAATTTTTTTTATTTTTTTTTAATACTGTCGTTTTTAATTTTAATGATAACCTGTTGTAATTTTTATGGGGCAAACTTGCATTTTATGTTTTAAAATCAAATAAATTTACTCATTCTGACATCTAATATTTACTCATTCTTGAAAGAATACGTCAGTTTCTTATATATACATATTTTTTTGTAGCATTACTAATTTTTGTTCGCAGAAAAAAGTTCAGTTTCGAGAGTTATTCATACTCAGATTTAATATTTATTTAAATACTTGGGAACGAAATAATACACGTATTTTTTTTTGTCGGGTTCTGCTAATATTGTTTATTTCTTGAATGCAAAAATGCAATATTAATGCTGGTTTGTTTCAACGGATAAACTTTTCTGTTTATTCATACATAATAAAGAAACTATTAAAAATAACTTTTGCAAAAAGAATTTTAACTCATTTTTATTTTTCTGGAATTTGCATTTCATAATTCGGGATTATTTAATTGCACTCTTACCGCCAAAATCATTAAATATATATTAGATAAATTTCATTTTATGTTCATCACACCTGTTTATGAGATATGTATGGTATTGTATAATCTTGTTTGCAGCCATTACATTTTGCAAATATAGTTTAGAATGTATTTGTTTATATATCCGTTTTTCCTTCTTTTTACGATTTTGTAAATTAAAGGTTTTCAACATTTATGGGAGTGAGGCAGAAAATGTGTTCGTTAGTCGATTTTTTTTTTGTTGTATTTCTACGTAGTTAATTAGTGTTTTGATATTGAGTGATTGCATACACCTTTTTCTTTTCCTTGATACACACACACATATATAAATATATAGTTTTTGGTTTGAATAATTTTAAATAATGAACTTGGGACATCTGAATATACGATCAATGTTTACTAGTTTCGATGATTTTAAATACATTTTGGAGAGTCAAAATTTTGATTTAATGCTACTTTCTGAAACATGACTGCATAATGGTGTTGATTCCGATGCATTTTCAGTACCAGGTAATCGGTTTTATAGGCGGGATCGACAAAGCCGAGGAGGAGGTGTGGCGGCCTACCTCAAGGGAACATATACCACTGAGTTTTTTCTTTTTTTAAAATTAAAGTTAAAAATAAATATACAGCAATTGGTGTATTTTACCGTCCACCTAAAACAAACATTAATAATTGTATTGAAGATTTTGATAATATTTTGTCCAGTGTTGCCGCTTCTGTTGATGAGGTCATTATAATGAGGGATTTTAATATTGACCTGTTTAATTTAAATAATCCATTGCTGTCTTGTTTTGAAAGTTATAACCTATCGCAAATTATTAATGAGCCTACTAGAATATCCGGAAATGCGGCTACGCTACTTGACCCAATTTTTGTTTCATATAAAGAACTTGTTTCAAGCCATGGTACGATCTCTGCGGATAATATATCCGACCACAGAATGGTTTATTGCAATTTAACTATAAATAAAGTACGTGTACCTAAAATTATTAAGATTCGGTCTTATAAATTTTTTAACTATCACAATTTTTGTCAAGACTTGAACCATTTGGAATGGAATAATATTTTTTATGTAAATAGTATAGATGACAAAATTAATTAATTTAATAACCTTATTTTAGATTTGTTTAACCGTCATGCCCCAATTAAAGAAGTTCGAATAACAAAGCACCGTGGCTTACTGAAAACCTTAAATTATACATGAAACAGAGGGATCGGGCTTTACAGACTTTTAAAAGAACGAGTGATCCAGATGATTGGGTAGCTTATAAAGGTTTCACACTATCGGTAGTGAGACGTGAAAAAAAAAAGGTATCTTGATTCACTGTCTGCTGATCAAAACCTTTTGTCAAACTGCGCATGCCTTTGTTCAAGACTATTGCATATTGCAAAGAAGAATTGCATGTAAAACGGCCTTAAGGCATCTATGCTGCAATATTGCAGCCCTTTTATTGATATGTATCTTGTTCATATTATTAATCTCTCCATAGAAAATTGCTACTTTCCTGACCAATGGAAGGTCGTAATTGGTAAACCAATACCGAAAACATCATGTCCATCCAAAGTCAGTGATTTAAGGATTATCAGCATTTTACCAATCCTGTCTAAAATTTTTGAAAAAATTTTATACAACCAACCGTATATTTTTGTCTTATTTAATAAAATTTTACCAGATTTTCAATGTGGTTTTAGAAAAAAATTTAGTACTTCGGTGGCCTTATCTACGGTAATAGATGACGTTTTAAGAGCTTGGGATCAGCAGAAATGTACCGTGCTAGTACTTCTCGATTTTTCTAAAGCTTTTGATACCATCAACCAAAAACTTCTTTGTTCCAAATTAAAATATTATGGCTTTGATGAGGCATCCCTTAATCTTATTAATTCTTATTTTGAAATCAGGTTTCAAAAGATATATTGTGCAAATAAATTCTCAAAACAAATTTCGATGTGCCTCAAGGATCAATATTGGACCCTTTACTATTTCTTATTTATACAGCTGACACTCTGAAATCTACAAAATATTGCCAAATGCAATGTTGATGATACTCAGCTTTACTATTCTTTTAATATTCAGGATTCCCTATAAGCATCAGATTTAATTAATTATGATTTAAACAATTTAAAAATAATGTCGTTCGAGCAAACAATTAAATCCCACAAAATCTTTAGTTATGTTTTTCGGAAATAAAAATCAGGTAAATACCTTAAAACAAGGGTTTAATGTTGCTCTGGATGGTACGACACTACCTATAGTTGAGTCAGCAAAGAATCTTGGAATTATCATAGACTCAAATTTAAGATTTAAAGAACATGTTAAAAAAGTTATGCAAAAATCATTTGTAGCTTTAAAACTTTTGTACAGTAACAGACACTTCCTAAATTTACGCTTACGCAAAAATCTGTGCGAATCCTTAGTTTTATCCAACTTTAATTACTGTGATTTTATTTATGGTAACTGTATTGATATTTTGGATAAAAATAGGATCCAGAAGGCTCAAAATTCCTGTTGCAGGTTCATTTTTGGACTCAGAAAGTTTGACCATATATCGCATACATTTGAACAACATAAATGGTTAAAAATGAACAATCGCAGACTTCATCATATGGCTACTTTTGTATTAAATATTTTAAATAACCCTGATGCATCTATTCAACTACAAAATAAATCGGCACCTCGTAATAAGATTCATGACAGGACTCGTTTTACCAATCATTTAACTATGCCTCACCATCGTTCAGCCATGTTTCAGAGGTCATTAACGTAGAATGCCGTTAAAGCATATAAGTATTTGCAACATAACCTTATCTCACTTAATGTAACTCAGTTCAAAAAACAATTTAAAATTTTTTTATTGACACTTCAAAGTCTTTAATGTCACAATTTCAAATTTCTCCATAATTTTGTTATATTTTAAATTATAAGTATGCAATTACTTGTGAATTATTTTGGATATATTGATTTTATCTATATTTGTTATATATTAGATTTTCTTTTATTTATATACTTATACTTTTTTTGCATTACTTTTGAGGTTAAGTAGAGTAGCCGACTTGTGCTAGACTTCGCCTCATTGTGGTGCCACTTTTCTTTTGAATATTATTACACTGTCTATGTAAATATGCATTTCTGTAATATAAAGGCGATTATTTATTTATTTATTTAGACCATATGGTCATTACAAGTATATTAAAAAAATAATAATTAAATCACCTCGTATAGCTCAGTATTGAATTTGTCTCTGTGGGCCCCTGAAAGTACGCTAAAACATTTAATAAAAGAAGTTTATAGCAATTATTGTATTTAGTCCCATGATATAAAAATATGTTTATTATAGAAATCTATTTGAACATTTTTAACTTTGAATGTAAAAAACTGTGTGAAATAGGCGCTTTTATTTAACGTTACATGTTGACCTTTAATCTCTACACACTTCGGTTATTTTGTTTTAACCATGCAGTTAAAAACAACATATGGGAGAAAAACGGTACGGGTTTTTTTTCACACACTACTTTTTTTTAACAGAGTTTTCGAGGTTTAAAAAAGGATGACATAAACCTCTCAGAATTGCGTTAGAAAATATAATTTCAACATTATTTCACGGCAAACGAAAGCAACGTCAATGAAAAAGAACGAAAGAAAACCTCTACGATTCACACCACATACTATTTAAAAATAGGTAAAATTCCTTTACCCGGAACATCCCTCGTTATGATTTTTTTCCATTTGTTAGGACTAATGAAGCGTGACCCAATTTAGTTCAGTACATAGTCACAGTGTATATGTGTTAAATATACTGTCTTTAAAGTTTTATTGGCCGCCATTTTGTACAATCATATTTGATTCCTACCAATATTTTACCATTTTCTTTCTGTCTATGCGAGACTTTTGGGTATAATAAATTCAATAAATAGATTTTACATTAACACATACCGCCTCTTTCTTACGTCATATTGAATTCGTACCAGTTTATCCCATTCCAGTCAATTGGAAAAGATTTTTTTACGTTGATTTTTTAAAAAGTTTATTTGGCCGCCATTTTGTTTCGCCATCTTAAATTGAAACTTATATTATCTCTCTTTACCTACTCCGTTGGTCCGCAGATATTTCCCAGATATTAGGTTTCTAAATGGTTTTCGTTAACGATCCTCTTGTTATTATGTTAGAATGGTGTATTATTTGGGGTTAGGACCAAGTAAAAAAAACAAAAGCCCTTTTTTAAATTATCGACGTTTCGCTGCTTTATTGTTGCATCCTCAGAACACGTATAGATTGTATATCCTTTGTGAAACCTCTATTATCAGTCTTTACCTACTCCGTTGGTACGCAGTTATTTCCTAACCCCAAATAACTAACAAGAAGAAGATCGTTAACGGAAACCATTTAGAAACTTAATATCTGGGAAATATCTACAAACGAACGGAATAGGTAAAGGCTGATAATATGTGTTCCATATAGGATTTACAATCTATATGTGTCCTGAGAATGCAACAATAAAGTTGCGTAACGTCGACTTTTTTTAAATTTTGTTTCGCCATATTGGATTTTTACCAAAATATTACCAGGTCATACCCATATGACCCTTAATTTTTGACCAAAATTTAAAGTTAATCTTGTAAGTAGTCTTTAAGCCATGCCGCAAATTGACAGCCCGACAGACAGACCGACGGAATTGATAAAACATCTAGCGACGCTAAAACGTAAAGATATGTAAAACCTGAGAGAGTGACTTTTTCTTGATTACAAACATTTTATTTCGCCGCCATTTTGTTTAGCCATCTTGAATTAGTACCATTATTTTACAGTTGATTCCTATACCATACTAAGTTATGACAGACAATTTGATATCAAACCATAAGCAGTTTTCTTAGACTGAATTTTTAGATATGTTATTAAGCCGCCATTTTGTTATGCCATCTTGGATTCGTACCAAAGTAGTACCAGTTGATTCCAACATAAAACTTGATGTTTTTGACAAATTTGAGATAAATTGGGTCAGTAGTTTTTTAATAATAATTTTTTTAACATTTCATTAGGCCGTAATTTTGTTTCGCCATATTGGATTTTGGCAAAATTTTACCAGGTCATCCCCATATAACCCTTAATTTTAGACTAAAATGTGAAGTTAATCAGATAAGTAGTTTTTAGCTACACCGCGAACGGGCAGACAGGCAGACAGGCCGACAAAATTACATGTTTTTCGTCATCTAGGGACCCTGAAATGTAAATGTACGATTATAATACTTCCCTTTTACGAGGGAAGTAAAAAAGAAGGACGCGCGAAATGGTACAGATTTAAATGCGCGAAAAAATTGGAAAGAACTCTGTCAGTTCTATTCGTATTAGCAGTTGCAGGAACTTCATTAGACGTTCACAACATTATCATCATATATAATATATTACTTGCTTCAAAATACCCATGTATTTTTCAGTAGTGTAAAAAAAATATACATATTTGCTTATAATTTTTATAGTTAATCGTTCCTAATATATAGCTTAAATCACAAATGCAAAAATTGAAGTAATTTTAAAGTTTTACCATTATGTTTTATGACAGTATTATTAATAAGTAATCAGTCTAGCTTTGATATACCATTATACCAGTAATAAATGATTATATTCAATAAATTCCTGTTGCTCAATTTGTTTAATTTTCGAAATGCTAATAGCAATATTATGAGCATTGTAATTTCCATTTCATTAACTTCATGACAGTTTCATATGCATTTACATAATTAGTGTAGCTTAAACAAAAATAGTCCTGTCAACTAGTAAACTCTAATAAAATAGGGCTATTGCATATTGGCAGTTTGTCAATTATTGAAAGTGGGAGATATTTCTAAACAACCAGTCACTGTTGTCATGTTAGACCTATAGATTAAATTAGAATGTTATAGTAATTATTAAAGTAAATAATGTGTTATGTCAATTCATTACGGTATATAGAATTTTATTATTCTACATATGCGCCACAAGGCTAGATTGTTATTCAAAATAAATCGAAAAAAGCTTTTTTCATTTGAGAAAAAAATTGAAAATATTTACAATAGAAAGGTGCTGAATTTGTACTGTTAAGTAACAGTCGTAATATGTGAAATGGCAGAATATAATTCAGAATAAAAAAAAATAGTATTATAAATACAGCAGTTAATTTGCACAAAGTAACATGCTTGCCAAAATTACCTTCTTTAAAATAATAATGAGAGCAACTTCAACGGCGAAGTGAAATTGAATATAGATAAAAAAATATAAGCTTAAATGTTAAATAAAAACGTAACCGTCATAAGTTTTAACATTATGGAACTATTAAAAAGAAAATGTATATAACATGTTTACAAAAATATATATTTTTTTAATTGTAAATATTTAGATAAAAAAATGTGAAACAAATGGATTTGTAAAATTTCTCGAAGCATTACATAATTTTGTTAACAGGCATGCAACCAAATGAAGGTCAACTCCTAAACGAATATAACGTGAAATAATACAAAACGGGCTAAATTATTATAAAATATTCGTTTGGTTTACATTGGTGTAAGTATATTAAATAATAGGGAAATCAGAAATATAAGTCTGCAATAAAAAATTAGTTTTAGCAGTTAATGCTCGTATTAAAAATTAAAAGAACTTAAAATATACTTCTAAAATTGCTGTAATGTAAAATAGTAGCAGAAATGTCTGTTTATGGCTCTTTGAAGAGGTCTGGATCAAATGTGTCACAATGCTTCCTTCTGGCCATTTCCGAGACCTAAAAAATATAATAGTCAGGAATTATTTTCCATTAATATGTGAAAAAAAACTACGTATATTGATTCAAGGAATATAATTTGCCAAATGTTTTACAGTTATGTTGTAAGCTATCAATTTGAAATTCCTAATGTAGGGATATATTGTCGCAGAAAAGGTCAGATAAATTTCTGATAGGTAGATTTTGTTCGCCAACCACTTTTTTTGCTAATTGAGGTTTTAAATACTTGAAACACCAGAAAACAATGCACAAACTGAAACAGCATATTTCTCACATAGAAGAAATCTTTTACGATTTAGAAAGTTAAGAAAGCATGATTCTTGGGATATATCAATATAGCAAACGATTCCTTACATGCTTAATTGAAATCGTAAAGTTTAAGATCCTGGAATATATTGTTTTACCATGAAAAACCACCTAACAGATTTTCTGTATTATCTTTCAAGTAAAAAAAAATCTTGTTGTAAGGGTAATGCATATGCGGATATACTAGATAAAATATTCTTTATATAAGAATATACGATTGAAAAATTATTATACCTGATTGCTAAAACATTATTTTAATGTTCAGTTATTGTAAATCCCACCTAAATTTTTAATTATCTAAGGAAAGATACTTTTCTTTAAAATAAAATGAAATAACAAATGTTTCATTGACTCTCTATAATAAATAAATTACATAGAAGGCGAGTCTTTTTAAGAATGATTAAAATATTTTCAAATAAGAATCCCATTATTTCGTAAATAAGTACGTGGTACCAATAATTGCCCCAAATAAGCCTTTAAACTTAAATAAAAATAGTACCTTTCCAAAAAAATATAAGAAATGGTTATTTTTGAGCAAATATTAGTTTTTTTTGTCTCATTCAAAAAGATAATAAAATAAGTTATTACTGCTACAGACTTGGCTATTAAACAGACAATACGACAGATAGAAATCATTTTCGCATATACACGTATGTATTTTTTTTAATTTTCAATTTGGTGTCGATATAGCTCCTGGTTAGCGGTTACGCCGACCACCAATGTTTAAGAGTAGTATGTCGATTTTGTTCTACGCAAGAAAGCCTTTTTTTTTAATTACCCATGATAAAAAGGTATTCTAATCGTGACTCCTTGAGGAACTGCAACAAGCTTTCATCAAGCAATATTTCTCTTTCGTAAGCTTCGTTAAAATCAGGAAGCTTTGACAAATTGTGTCGGTACTAAATGGACAGATTCCTATTATACGGAATCTGGATTTTAAGTTTGCTGCATTGGTGGTTGACAAGGCACAACACAGTTCATTTAAAAAATTTGGAAACTGCTCTTTCGGAATTGTCGTTATTCACCTCGTCTTCTTTCTCGGTTTATCTAGGATTGTATGCCATTTTTTTTCATGAGACCGAAAATACTGACATCCATGGGTTGCATAAGATGAGTTGAGTGGCATCATGTAGCTAATTTCCCATAACCCTTTTAATAACTGGGCAAAAAATGGGAGGCACGGTTATCACCTATAATAATGCTTTGTTCACCTTCTGCAACATGTTCTTGGACATGTGGAAGTAAAATTCCAAAAAACACGGCTCGAACAAGTTTACATCAAACCAACCAATTTTATTATTTCCATACACTGTTCCAAATAGTCCATCTGCTGTCTCGCATACCATAAAACATATAAAAGTTTTTAGATACTAAACTCTTTCCACTCTTTTTTTTGCGCGAGGATTATTTGTAATGTTTGCCTCATTGTAATTGTTCACATTCTGGGGATATTTTCAAAAAGTATTCAAGTTGAGTTTGACCAACAAATGTATGATTTTGCTTCATATTTGTAGTTAGTCGTATAAATAAGTTCTAAAAGTTAATAGCAAAGCTAGTAAAAAAATCATATCCTTGCATATTGTCTTTCCATATTTTCACATCACGTCCTTGTTGAGTCTCAAAAGTCGATATTACACTTTCGATATCACTGCGGTTTAACGGAAATCCCCAATCACATACAGTACCAACACTTTCACTAATCAACCTTTCTTCTTCTGGGGTCAACACTGTGGGATATCCTTCTTTGCAGGAGTGCTTCCCGTTCATTCTTTCTAATAGCGTTATTTTAGCAATTTTAAACCTTTCACTGGCATCTTTTTAACTTGAACTATTTTGAACAGCACGAATTGCTTCCTGCATAACTTCTTCACTAAACCAGCGATAACGCCTTCCACCGACTTTTCTCTTGTAATTTGGGACCATACTTAAAAAACATACCATACAACTAGCCTAACTACACTTTTTTCTGACGACGTTTGCGAATACATTCGAAATACCACCAGGCACGAAGCGTACTAGATACCTGATTGCTATCGAAGTTACACCGAAACTCGAAGTAGCTCCGTTTTACGTTACTTGCTAAAATCATTGGAGGAATCGATTTATAATAACGAAAATGACGTGTGTTTGGACTAGTATTTTATATTATTACTATAGAATTCACATAAGTTTTCATTATCTGGTATTTGCTACGCAGCCAATTTACGTTACGAAATTTACATGTACTTAAACTTTTCGTTTCACTATGTACACGAAAGCTATTTAAAACATTAGTTTATAGTAAATCAGCCAAAAAAACTTGAGAAAGTCAGTTTACAAATAAGAAAGTTACCAGTGATTCAATAGATATAAATGTTTCAATATTCAATGTTAAGCATAAATCCGACAATTCTTGCACATTGAAAAAATGTTGCTTTAAATACGTACAGAAAAACCATAATGCTGAATATTCTAGAAAAATTGGCTTATCCTGTCTATAGATCCAGTTTAATATATTTGTATATTAATTTTCATTATAAGTCCGATAGGTGACTAATTACAGTATAAGTAATATACACAATTACTGTAATAACACCTAGCTTGTATCGTATTATATTTTACTTCATACTGTCTTTATAATATTTTTTAAAATAAATAAAAAGTTATATTTATTTAAATTTAAGACATATTAGTTGGCAATCTAAAAATCGCATCACTTTAAAGATGTTAGAGCCACTGATTATATTTTGTTGCTTGTTACTGTCAAATAAATAAAAATAATTGTTTTTATTTATTCTTTCCTAATAATAACAACATGGTAGTGCTGCTAAGCAACTCATTACGGTATCAGATACTGCAATATACACAGATACTGCAATAATCGATTTACCGGCCGTCAATACAGGATAAGTAAATTTACTAGGCAGTATGAAATAAATATTTTTTAAAATAAATAAAATAAAATATATATTAAACAAATTAACAAAAACAGTTCTATTTTAGAACGACATATTATGATGTTCAAAAGTAATGTTATATTATATAATTATAAAACTTTCAAATAAATAAAAATAATTGTTTTTATTTATTTTTCCAAATAATAACAACATGGTACCAAGAAAAGATGGAAGTTATACTTATTTCAGAGGGCTGTACTGCAATGTCACTTTAAAGGTAAATCAGATACCTGAGCAATAATCAATCAACCGTTGTAAATCAATACAGGATAATGTAAATTTACTATTTTTTGCAGTATGATAAACAGTCCATTACATAATAAAATAAATAAAATAAAATATATATTAAACAAATGACATAACAAAAACAGTTCCCATTGGAAGCTAATTGAAATAGAAACTTTAACAAAGTTTGGAAATTTCGACATAATAATTGGCAACAGTTAATGAGAAATATTTCCCTATCTGTTCTAATCCTCCCTAGTCCTCCGTGACCTATATAGGCATTAGTCGAGTCTCAAATCTTAGATAAACGTTATAATCATTCAAATAGTTCTTATTTAAATGTGATGCTCATTTTTTTTATTTCTTTAACGGTTTTTGAGATTTGCTTTTTTTTTACTGGAGAGCGAAAAATAACTACTTTGTGCACTCACTTGGTTCAAAACGTAAAATGCATTGATAGTCAAAAATCCTAAATATTTTCAAAAAATGCAGGTCTTTCTTCATAATGCGCCATCCCCAATATTGGCTTAATTTTAAGAGATAGAAAAAAACTTAAATACAAAAGTTGTAGGATTTGTTACGTAGTTTAGAGAAAATTAAGGCTTATGTATATAGGTTCACTCAAAAATGTTCAACAAACTCAACATACATTTTTTTTAAATAGAATACCTTGTATATTATAAGTATTATGTATCAAATAGTCATATTATTGTAGATTATAAAAACACCCTAGGAACGTAAGATAAACCCTGCTACGTAGTAGAATATTTTCTGTCTCTGACAAATTTCTGGGGTGTCTTTGAAGAAAAAGGTATCAAGCCGTATATATTTATAATCAGCCAGAAGAGACCCATTTGTGCAAATAATATACAGGGTGTTCAATTAAAAAAATATGCTGAGGCTGTTTAAGGCACTCTGTATACATACATATTAATTTTCACTACTACACAGAAAAAAACCCTACATCTTTTCCATTTAACATGCTTGTTTATGTTTTAAAACTAAGCCAATTTTGGGGTTGGCGAATTTTCAGAAAAACTGTATACATTGAAATCAAAAACATGTTTCATTAGTTTATGCTTTATTCTTTACCAATAATTCCCCTTGCTTCTTTATAAGAGGTCTAAATATACATTGTGGTACTCATATAGCAGTTAAAGGTTATTTGGCATTAATTATTATTTACAGTTAAATCTTTTTTATTTTATCTACCCCAATATTGATATGCTGATTAAAGGAAACTGGGTATTTAAATAGGCTATATGACAAGTTATGACATTTTTTCTACCACTTTATGAAATTTTTTTATATCTTTTGTAGATTATAATAGTACGGCTATGATCTGATTACATACTCTAGATATCGTCTTCCTTTTTATGTTATTTTTTTAATTTTTTTATAGATCCTAACCATATGGCTATGATTTGATTATAAACTTTCGATATTATCCGATATTTATATTTTTGACAGCAGTCAATTTTTTTTAATAAGTTATGGCACTAAAAGTTACATGAAACGATGTAACCTGTATTTAAAAATTTTAAATAGTTTAGAAATTACGGCAAAAACGTTTTTTTGAGAGCTGGCTAAATATTTTTCTTAAATAAATTACGCTATTAAAAGTTACATGGAACAGCGAAATTTCAGGTCACAGAAAGTTTTTTTTAGTTTTTTTTAATTTCGACGGCTTTCCAGTCATTTCCGGTATAGGTACCTACATTCATTTCGAATCAGCTTTAAAATTCCTATCGAACCCCCGTCTTACCTTGGCTAAGTAGATCGGGAAGCGGCATAACATCCCCGATATCGCCGATTTACGAACTAGTGTGAGATTTTTAGATGAGAAACTTAAAAGGTTATCCTATTTCAAAAATTAACTGTCGAGACCTGAATCGGGTTTCAACGGGGTTTCGAAAAATGTGCCCATATTGGATGCCACTATTCAGTTTATTATCACCTCAACAAAAAAAAATTGTTATTACCAGAAGTTGCGCACATTTATCCTCTACGATCGACCCTAGAGAAGCATATTTCCCAGACGTATCTTAACTGAGCGACAGCGTGCCGATTTCGTCTATAAAAATTGAATATTTTTGAGTTTTCCGATTATCACAAAATCTTTTTCAAATTTGATTTTATGATATTTTAGTACCTGTAGAAGGAAATAATAAAATGGCGGTAAGTTGTATAAAATATATTAAAGTTCTTAAATCCGCTTTGTTTTTGTGTGAAAAAAAAAGTAAAAATCGCGCCTATATTCGGCACCGTTGGTGCTTAGCTCAATTTTCAAAAAATTATAAATTTTTTAATTTTTTTCTGATAATTCTGATTCTGGCTTTTAGAAAAAAAATACCCATAAACGTCAGAGTGTTTTGCTGATTTATATTAAAAATTAATATTGGTCGGTGACGGACGAATACCACCAAATGAGAAAAAACATTTATTGCTTTAAACTCAAGTAGTTTTTCTCCTAAAGAATTAAGCAGCAAGCTTGAAACGCAGTTTTGTCCCTTTTTACTTCATTAATTTAGCCTCGTTAGCTATTTTCAATAAAACTAATTTTTAGCGAGCGACAACAAAAAAAATCAAAAAAGAAATTAAGAAAAAGAAGCGGTGATTTTGTCGAAAACTGGAACCGTTTGGCCGCCAGATCGCTTTTAATGCAACATTACACATTTTCAATAAGCTTTATGAGACCGTAAAAAGGAACGTTTCCTAAAAGTTTCAAATCTATATTTTAATTTTTTCGATAGTTATCGTGCATTATAGAAAATTCTAAAAAACTCGAAAATAGCAGGTCTTTTTCGTTAATAGACGAAAAACCAAAAAACATTCAAGATCCGTTCCGTACCATTCGAGAGCTCTAAGTGTGCTCTAAAAACGTATCACCTTTCAAAAGTTTCTGAAAGCTTTTCCGAGATATAGAGACCGAAAAGTGAAAATGTATCAAAAGTAAATTCTGACGCACCGCGGTCGAACAGACTTTTTGAATCCGGGTAGGGACAAGTTAAACTCTCGTCGATCGAGAGTTTATAACAATCTCTAATGGCTGACAAATACAACGTGTTTTTAGGTTTACCTGTAGTTTATATGTCGATCGTAATAGCCTGGTCATCAGATATGTATATAATCTTATAGTCCCTATAAGAGGCAGAATTATTTAAAATATTGACAATGCGGTTTGGTAATCTGGTTGTCTCAAAGATAGTATAAGTAAAGTTATAGGAAGTTTCCAAATACCTAAAGTTGACAAAAAATATAGGTAACTTAAGCCTCAAGTTACCATTCACAACTTTTACTGCTTTTAGACCTACTTTACAAATAGAATATCACATTAAAAATAACTAAGAAAATTCAAATTTTCAATTGAAATTCACCCTTGTCCAGTAAAACATAAATTTTTTTTTTGTTGCCATATCTTTATAAATATGTCAAATTGATTAATTTTGTTTCTTAACTATTATGTGTTTAAAAAATGTAAGAATTTAAAGAAATTGATGTTCATACTTAGGGCTTGATAATACTTGAGCATACCTAGGGCGCTGTTTGAATTCCGCATCCAAACGTCGATTTCAAGTCAGGCTTATTTATTTTTTTGTAAAAATGTTTATATCGGCCTTTTATAAATAAAACTTGTATTTACAAAAAGTAGTATTGTTAAGATGAAGTTTTCGAAGTTTAAACCTGTGTTAAAATGTCAGACATTCGTAATAAAATAAATAAATACTTCGAACCTAAAATTTTGATAGAATTATGTTAACTAATATTATTTTAAAAAGGTCATCTATGCATATCTATACGTATCTATAAAGAATTAAGAGCCCAAAAATTAAAAGGCTGAATATTTATTGAAATGAATGTATGACATTTTAACCCAAGTTTAAACTTCATCTTTATAATACTACTTTTTTTAAATAGAAGTTTTATTTTCAAAAGGCTGGTATAAACATTTTTACAAAAAATAAATATACTCGAATTGAAATCGGTGACAAATAAAAACAATATAAATAGATTTTCAAATTTCTAACATAAAATAAAATATTTTTTATTTTTTTAATTTTTAGAGTTTTTTATTGAGATCGGTTCTAACTTTGTTTCAATTTTTTCAATGAGGTCTTATAAAGTCTAAATTTTAATTAACAGATCAAAAAATAAAATTTACGTAAATTTAAAGTTAATTTAATTAATGAAATTTTATCAAATTCGTTTATGTAAAATAAGTTAACTAACCTTTAGTTTTCATGTAATTCTTTGCCGTCGACGTGTCTTTCCTGTAATAAAATTATACCTTAGGTTAAGGAAAATCGAAATGGTTTATGAGGTTAACGTAAAGTTCTTGATTTAACATCTTGATAACATCTTAAATTTTTTATTAAGGGGGCATAAAACCCTTTCTAACGCAATTTTAAAATTTCTTAGTTTAGTATCTTTCCGACATTTTTAGATCTTTGAGTGACAAACAGTTCGAAGTAAGTATCTATAAAAGTATTATATGCCGCAGCAAAAATTTTACTGCTTCTGCAATTTACAGTTTTATTCAAAATATTTAATTTTTAAACTGGTAAAATCATTGAGAATTTGAAGTCTCCCAAATTTTTCATTTATATATGACTTAAGAATTCAAGGTTCTTGGGATCAGACCGTGTAAAAGAAAAATTAATTTTGCTGTTTTCTCTTCTAGAAGTTCGGAAATTTCGCAGACCAACAAATTTCAAGCTCCCTAGGTATTTTCCAGTATTGTCAAGCCCTAGTATGAAATCAACTTCTTTAAATTCTTACATATTTTAAACACATAATAGTTAAGAAACAAAATTAATCAGTTTGGCGCATTTATAAAGATATGGGAGCAAAAAAAAATTTTTTTTGTTTTACTGTACAAAGGTGAATTTCAATTGAAAATTTGAATTTTCTTAAATATTTTAATGTAATATTTTATTTGAAAAGTAGGTCTAAATGCAGTTAAGTTGTGAACGGTAACTTCAAGCTTAGGTTATGACTACATTGATATGTTTTGTCAATTTTAGGTATTTGGAAACTTCCTTTAACTTTAATCATACTATTTTTGAGACAACCATATTACAAAACCGCATTGACAATATTTTAAATAATTCTGCCTCTTGTAGGGACCATAAATCATATACATATCTAATAACAAGGCTGTTACGATCGACGTAAAACCTATAGGTAAACCTAAAAATGTTGTATTTGTGAACCACTAGAGATTGTTATAAATTCTCGCTCGACGAGGGTTTATTATGTGCCTGCCAGGATTCAAAAAGTCTGTTCGTCCGCGGTGCATCGGAACGTACTTTTGAAACATTTTCACCTTTCGGTCGCTATATCTGGGAAACACTTTCAGAAACTTCCGAAAGTTGGTACGTTTTTAGAGCACACTTAGGGTTCTCGAATCGCCTAGTTAAGATAAAATTTAAAATATTTCAAAAAGTATATCATTTGGGTATAGGACATACTTAACAATAACATGAGAATAATTCAAAAAATACAGGGCGTCCTATTTAAAAAAAAAACTAAATAATGCATATTTAAATCAGTATGAGCATATACCAGGTACCAAAGGAAACCTACGGTAAAAATTATGTGAACCTTAATTAACTCCATGGGTAATTGTGATTTTTTAACGAGTACTTTATAATTCACAAATTATCAATAAAAATGTAATTACTTGCCAACGCAGCACTTAAATTTAAGAAACTATATACCACTGTAAAGCTTTTTCTTGCTGAATAAAATGGCGCAAAAATATACAGGGTGTTCTATTTAAAAAAATACATTTTATTTATTATACATTTTTCCTGAGTTAATAAAAAATATTTTTACGTTATATCCCTTATTGAATCATACTATAACTTTTCAATAAAACTTTTTTTGTATCTGTTTTGCGTTGGGCAATATCGAAGGCGAACAACTTATTGACGCATCCGGTATGTGCCATTTTATTGTTTACTTACCACACGTCTCTACATCGATATTAATTCTCGTGGGAAATTTGAATTTAATTAAATAAATAATTTTTTACCACTAATTTTTTAAAACATTTTATTAGGTCGCAATTTTGTTCCGCCAGGTTAGATTTGTGTAAAAAACTATTCATTTTTTAGACATTTGTCAAGTGGTCACGTTGCCACTATATCTACGCTTATACCTAAATTTTACCAGTAAATTCCTATGTTTCACCTAATTTTTTTACAAAATTGTTAATTGCTTAAGTAGTTTTTACATTTATTTTTGAGAAATTTTATTAGAGCGCCCTTCTGTTTCGATATATTGTATTATTTTGAGTTCATTTCAATGTCACATTTGATTTTTGTAAACACACCAATTTGAAGTCAATTGGGTAAGTAGTTTCTTAGACCGATTTTTTGAATATGTTAATATATTTGTATCAAATTTTTAAAAGTGATTTTCTTGAGATTTCTAAAAAAACTTGAAGTAACTGAACAAGTAGTTTTTAGATTGATTTTTTAAAACATTTTATAAGACCACTATTTTGTTCTGCCATATTATATTTCAATCAAATTATTAGTTGTCAGATCATTCCCATATGATTCTTGTTTTTTGTGCATAATTTGACGCCAAATAAATAAAGTCTATAGTATGTTTGCTATACTACAAAAATTCGCGGTATAGCGAACCAACAGACAGACCAACAGGGAGACCGATGGAAATAGGAAACCTTGTTTTTCATCATTCAAGGACCCTGAAACGTAAAGGTCTGGAAAAATTTCGCAGGGTGATTTTCTCACGATTACAATACTTTTCTAGAAGGGAAGCTTTCACGGCTTTGGTCAAGTAACAGATCATGGTTCTTGGGATTAGACCGTGTCAAATTGGAATTACTATCCGACTTCGATTGCACGATGCATCTTCAGGGATCTTTGCTGAGAAATTTGAACACTAAATAAGCTGGGAGAGATTCAGGCGGTCTTTTATACCCGACTTGTGCCGGCCGAACCGTGACCATGTGTTAAGATTGGTTCCCACGTGTGATGCAGACCGTAACCAGTATCTCTATTGAAATTTTTTGTATGTTTATAAATTTCAATAGATTCTCTAATTTTTCGTTTATAAAATCTTGGAACCGATGCTAGAACCTCGGTTTCCTACAGCAGATTGAACAATTTGTTTTTTTTTAATACATCGTTCAAGTTCCCTAAGTCTAGTTGATATTGAGCGCCGTGTTTGCCCCGCGTACACTTTTCCACAGAAGCAAGAAATTTTATATACTCTTTCTATTTGAAAAGGTACAATATCTTTCAGGGATCGCAAGCATTGTCTTATGTGTATTGTATGTTAGACCGCCGAAGTAATCGGCCTATTTTGTATGTGGTGCCATGTAAGTAGAGAAGACCAACACTACCTAACGGTGGATCATTATCATTCTCCTTTCGCGGAGTTGGATTACTATATATTTTAATCAGAGCTTCGGTCATTTTCGATGTTAATGAATCTTGATCCGAAATCGTAATGGTTCAAAATATCAGATTTCTTAAGCGCTGGATGGTGGTGGCAATTTGCGTTTCAGTATCTATTTGTATGTTTCGATTCTCTATACACAGAATGTCCTAATGTACCATTTTCCTTTTTTTGAACACATACATCTAGAAGAGGAATCGTTCCATTAGATTCAATTTCCATTGTTAACTTGATATTATGATGTTGATTAAGGTGGTCCAGAAATATGAGGAGATTATCCTGTCCGTGTTACCGAACAAGAAAAGTATCATCCACATATCTGAACCAGTGTTCTGGTTTAAGGGGAGCAGATGTTAGAGCAATATCCTCAAAGGCTTTCATAAAGATATTCGCTACCACAGGTGACAGAGGAGATCCCATAGGTGCCCCTGAAGTTTCTTTATAAAAAGTTCCTAGAAAAATGAAATAAGTAGATGTAAGACAAGCTTCCAATAGGTGTATTAAGTTCTTATTAAGATTATTATGATCCAATATGTCTGGCATAATGGAAATTAAGTCATTGACAGGAACATTTGTGTATAGTGATTCTACTTTGAAACTGACCAAAATATCGGGAACCAACTGAATTGCCTTAAGTTTTTCCACGAAACGTGCAGAGTTTTTTTATAAAAAAATCTCTTTTTCCAGTAAATGGATTAAGAAAATTTGAAAGATAGTTTGTATGAGAACGCGTCTATTGCAGTGACGATCGGTCAAAATAATACATTGTTCTTGTGTATCTTGGAAAGACCGTAGAACCTGAGAATCTTGGAGCTGCTTGGTTTTCATAATTTCTTCTCCGCTAGTGGTAGGCTGGATGTGTTATTCAGACTAGTGATTCGTCTCTCTAGTCTACTTGTAGGATCTGCCTGCAAAATCTCTTGCTTCGTGCAATCGAAGGCGAAACGTCGGATAGTAATTCCAATTTGACGCGGTCTAATGCCAAGAACAATGATTTCTTAATACTAAGAAAAAATCAGTAAGTTGGTTCTGGAGATTAGACAAAGTTAAACTCGAATGGATATCAATCGTTTCGCCTCCGATAGCACTAAACATCTTTAGGGATCTTTACTTCACGATATCTGAACACTGAATTCAATGAACATTATATTTAATTTTCAGATCTGGCAATTTCAATTTGACACGGGCTAATCCCAAGGACCATGATTTCTTTGTTCTTTTTCTGTTAAAGCTGATGCATGGCCATCACACTGGCAAAAATACGAGACGACAAGGGAGTCTCATAACATTGATTTTACTGTTTTATTTAAAATATGTCTATTTTAATATATAATTCTGAGATTTTCTGAACACATTTGCTTACGTGATCAGTAAATCCCAATTTACTACCAATAGCAATCCTAAATTGTTTATCATATTTGCTACTTTTATCTTATAATTTTGAATTTGACTATTCTAACCCTGTCAATAAATCTCTATCTCTTGGGCCTTGCCAGAGTTACGCTTCAGTCAATGTTTTTCGAACAAAGTAGCAAATATTCTTCCAAGAGCTCTAATTATTTTACTCCTATGAATAAAACACACAATTTTGTAAAATATTTTTACAGTTATTTAAAACTTTATATTAAAAGGTTATCTTGAATACTTTTGCAATAGATACTCAAAGAAATCAAATTGAGATGGATATTTAGAATCAGATAATTAAAGTCTTATAAGTACCCCAGATACTATATCTGGGTAAGTACTACCAAAGCTTTATCGATTTTAACATCTGACGGACAAGACTTAACTGAAGTTAAAAAATTTTGTTTTGATAATGTTTAAAATTGATTCAGATAAAACAAGTTCTCTAAACAGTTTACGTTATTCTAGCGGGCTAGAATGACAGGGCCCAGCACAGAGCCGAGGCGAGATTTTGCGGGAATTTGCCATTAAATTGACGCAGGGCCCACATACGGCGGGGGCCCGAGGTAGCATAAGCAAAAAGGTATATAACAGCTTATCAAGGAAGTATTTCTTTTTTATTCACCAGTTATTTGTAAAGATTTAGCGAATTGTCATGTTCGTGATTTACATTTGATTTCCTGAAAATGCCATATAAACTAATCAACTGAAGGAAAATATGTAATATCGATTTCAATAAATCATATCAAGCCTCAATGATTTCGTTCAAAAGGTGAACCGTTTCACTATCAGTTTATTTCATTGTCGCGCTTTGAAATATGGTTCGGTTTGATTCTGCTGTCGTGAGTTTGTGAGCTTTGTAGTATAATTAACACGAAATTAATTTCTCAAGTGTAAATACTAGAGTTAATGCAATTTAACCAATATACGAATATTTTAGTTAAAATGTTTTAAAATATATATCACTTGTTTTTAACTTTTAATTGTTGTAGGTGGTTATTTTCACGTATTCTTTATATCCAATCATGTTAAGTATAAAATTATATACTGGATTTTTTCGTAGAAATAATACCCTTAGAATTCATTGAACTAAATAATAAAGCTATTCTTCTAGGCAAGACTCAAAATATTTTTTTTCTTGTCGATTATATAATGTTTAATACCTCTATCTTTAAAAACAACCCATAAAATTGACAAAAACCCTGCATTAAGAATCAATGGCTTAGAGAGCGAACATTCTAACTACATTTAGGAATAAATTGCTTTCAGTGGCGGCTCGCCAGAGGACGCGTGTGAAGCGCCGCTTCACCTACATTTTCCAATCAGTTTACTTAAAAATAAAAATATTTTTACAATATCAATATAATCTACATTTCTATTATAAAAATGCAAAAATATGTTTTATATAAATTCACATTATTTACATAATTATACCATTTTTTAAAACTAGTGCGTTATATACTCAAAAAATAATAATGAGTTAAAACGTAACGCGCTGAACACCTTTTCATAAGAGCGACCCGTTGAGGAATCACAATCAGCAGTTAACAAATTCCGCTTCAGACTTCCCCCGCACGCCGGCTTTCATGCATAGATTTGTTTACGACAGTTGTTATGGCAACGCAATGATGAATATCCGTAAGCCAAATAGAGATGGGAGAGACATTAAACTGCTGCTACACGCTGCAGGCGCTTGTTAGCTTGTTATAGAATTAATGTAAATTAGTGCGTTCGAATCATCGGAGGCGACAGTAGCTTTGCATCGATCGAATCGAATCGAAATTATAGGTACTTAACTATTTTTTAAGAATAAAAAAATATATTTAAAATCTTATAAATTTATATTATTTCCCCTAAGTATTAAAAAACGCTCCAAAGCTATGGATAATTAACATCATAAAAAGGTTAAAAAAATAGCCATTTTGGGCGTGGCACCCAGAAAAATTTTCACCTACGGCGCTATTTTTGCCTGCGACACTGTGCACCTAGCTACTCTGCGCTTCACCCGTCCTTAAATCCACAAGCCGCCACTGATTGCTTTTATCGCAGGACCATTGTCAATTTTCTCGCTGGTCTTTTTAAAGACAAATGTATCAAATCTGGAATATTTATTTAGCAAGAGTAGTTGCTCAGTTTCTTTACTTCCAATTACCATTTGTTAATTTTTTTGGCATACCGTAAAATGGGGTTGCTTTGCCTGAGCGGGTGACTTTGCCATTTTATACACATAGACATAAAAAAGGATTTTTTTGATAAGTTGGCAACACTGCTGTTCGGATATTTGGCGCGAACGATACCTAGAACGTGTTTGAACGCTGTGTTAGCCAATAAATCTAAACATTTGTGGTCAACAAAGAGATATAATAAGGTAAGTTTAGCCTATAAAATACTGCATGCCTAGTAGAGTGTGTTGCTAAGATTTAGAGCTCTTATATGCATTGTAATCGTAAGCTGAATTTTTGTGTGGTTATGTAGTTATGTTTGGAGAATCGGATAATGTTTTTGCTATGTTGTCAAATTTAAAATGTTAGAAATAATTGGCAATGGCAAACTCACCCCGCACTTTTTTTCAGCCATGCCAAGGGAATATAAAAGAAAACTTGGGTCTCGGCGATACATGGACTACAGCCCTGAAGATCTTGCTAGGGCCGTCCAGGCAGTCAAAAGGGGTGTTATGAATAGCACGGAAGCAGGTAATTTTTTTGGTATACCAAGACGAACCATAGTAAATAAAGTTCAGAAAAAACATATGAACAAATCGGGTGGTCAAACAAGTTTATCCGAAGCAATGGAGAGAACATTGACTGATGTATTAATTGCCGCAGCAGAATACGGCAGCCCGCTGACAATGTACGACTTGCGCATGGTTGTAAAATCCTATTTGGATATGGAAGGCATGTCTATAAGCAAATTTAAAAGTAATATTCCTGGTAAGGAATGGTGCCTGGCTTTCATTAAAAGGAACAAACAGCGGCTGACAAATAGGACGTGCCAGAATATTAAGAGAAATAGAGCCGAAAAAACAGAAGAAGAAATAAATAATTATTTTAAAAATTTACAACAACATATTATGGACATTCCACCTGACCAAATACTCAACTACGATGAGACAAATGTTACGGACGATAATGTATTTTTCACAGAGGTACAAAATATCCAGAAAGGATCATGAACTCAACCAAAAGCTCTATATCAATCATGTTTGCTGCTACTGCCTCAGGCAAAGTGCTGCCACCGTATGTTGTCTACAAGGCAGAAAGATTGTACGATCAATGGTGCATAAGCGGCCCACAAGGATGCAGGTTCAATCGCACAAAGTCGGGCTGGTTTGATCAATTTTGTTTTCAAGACTGGTTTGAGAAAATAGTAATTCCTTGGGCAAAAACCTATGAAGGTCCAAAGCTGGTTATTGGTGACAATTTGTCGTCTCATCTAAATGTAGCTGTTTTAAGGATCTGTCAACAATATAACTTACGATTTACTTTCCTTCCCCCAAACTCCACTCACCTGACACAACCACTTGATGTGGGATATTTTCGTTCATTAAAGGCAACTTGGCGAAGTATATTAACAAATTATAAATTAAAAAATCCCCGGGATAAAGCACTTAACAAGTCCACCTTTCCAAGCCTACTGAAAAAACTTATGGATAAAATGGAGATTAATAATACGGAAATAATTAAAAATGCTTTTAGAGCCGCTGGAATTTACCCCTTGGATAAAAGTCAAGTCCTCAGAAGGATGCCGAAAAAACGTGTAGAGCAGAGAATAAGTGGATCAATAGATCAAGCGTTATTGCAGTACTTAGAGGAGAAGAGGCGTCCAAATACTGATTCTCAGCCAAAAAGGAAGAAGATGATCAATATTGAGCCTGGTCGGTCGGTTTCTCTAGACGATATCGATAGAATGTCAGCTGGTCCTAGTAACGTCAAAAAATCGAAAGAAAACCACAATACTGACGAGCTAACAACTACAACTGTAGAAGAAAATGGCAAGAACACGCCAAGTATTAGCAGCGATGAAAACGAATATCCGAAGCCAATGGATGATGTTACACTTGAAAGTGATGAAAGCAACAACGAAAATGGGATAGATACAAAAATACACAACAATGATTTTCTGATCGTTAAATTTTCGACAAAAAAAAACAACGAAATATTATATAGGAACTGTCTTGCAGCAGAGTGACGAAGGCGAAGATTTCTTGACAGTTAAGTTTTTAAGAAAAAAAACTGATAACAAATTTGTTTTTCCACTGGTAGACGATATAAGTGATATTCATAGGAGTGAAGTTATGTTAGTATTACCAAAACCAACGTGCCCTTCCTCTTCAAGGAACATTTTCACATTTGATTCAAATATAATAAATGACTTTAATCTAATGTAGAGGTAGATAAAGCACGTTTTCATTACTTAAAATAATAAAAATTAGTTTATTTTATTTTTTAAACACAATTTTTGAGTTTATTTTTGTTTAACTGTTGCCAAATTTGGTTCAAAATTTTGTTTTGTTATTGACAATCAATATTTTCTTGTAAAAAGAATCGTATTTAATGTCAAATAAAAATTTTGAAAAATTTTGTGTTTTTTATAATTTTAGGTATATATTTTTTTTTTTCAAAAAATTGTGCTCCCCTATTTAAAAACATCTTTTAGATGGCAAACTACCCATATCCAGTTGTTAGAATACCATACAATAGGTTTAAAAAGCATCGGCAAAGTCACCCCAAAATAAAGGTGAGATTGCCAAATTTTTAAAAATAAAAAAAAATTAATTGCAATTGGTTTATATTATTGTACTTTAGAATAGTTATTTCTTAAGTACCAAAATTTCACATACTTCAGCGAGAAGGCATAACTAAATTTATGAAAACTTTTATGGTAAAAAAATATGAAATATTTGGAAAAGTCACCCCACTTTACGGTATCCTGCGGTTTAGATAAAACTTTAAAACTCAATATAGGTTCAAGTAAAAATATTTAAGGAGGGTTCATGTAACAAATTTTACTATAGTCTTTATATTTAATAATAAAAATTCACCCAGTCATTACTCATATTAGTCACCTGACTTCAATAAAGCATTCGGAATGCTTATTCTGGATGTTATTAGTTATTAGCTAATACTAAATTTTGCTACATAGACTAAGTTTATCTTCAAGTTTGCCTCTAGATGTTAACTTTTTCCATAATGGTTGACTCTATGCAGGTTCAAATTATTTTTATTTTTCATAACGACCCATGGCAGCTTAATTTATAAAAATAAAAGCCAAAAACTATAAATTTGATTTTACAGTATCTACCTCGGAGAAACAAACGCTGGCGAATAGATTATTACTTGGAAAATCTAAAATAATTCCTATGGTCTGTTTTAATAGCCTAGTAAATTTAATTAATGTTTAGAATATTTTCTGACATTGTCACTTTTGATCGATCTGTCACATTCCTAGTTTCTGTAAACTAATCACGCTGTTAAATGTTTCGTGCAACCGGCTGCTAGACTGTGAATGCTCGTACTTTGTAGTAAAGGTTTAATTTATCATATCATATAGCATAGTAGGCTTTGATTACGTCTGGCCGCCATAATGAAACAATAGACAGTTAGGGTATATTTTCTAACATTAAACTAATTATTAAATTAAGCCACACTGTTGATTGAAAATTCATAGAGAAATGTTTAAAACCTCATGACACATGTGTACCGCCATTTTTCACACAGCCTTAAAACTTGACGGTTAGTTCTCGTACCCATTATTCCAATTTTTCGCGATTTTATGGTGGGAAAAATGACTAGTGACCTCGTCGGTCAAGCTGTGGAAACATTATTAGAAATAATTTTATTATCAAAAATAATTTTATTGCAAAAGTGTCTCTAAGATCTTCTCTAACATCTCTGGTATTGTAAGCTGAACAGCCATTTTGCAGCAACCAAGTGTTGCACAATTCATTAGGTGGAATGATGTGTCTAATTGTTGGAAAAATTTGTTCTTGCAACACCTGCAGATATCTGTTTCCAGTTAGATTAGTAACTTAAGGATGGTGAGTAATTACAAGCAGCTTTCTTTTGTTTCATTATGACGGCCAGGCGTGATCAAAGCCTACTATGAAAAAAACAATAATTTTGGTTTCTAGAGCTTAAGGAAAATAATATTCTTGACTTATGGTACATCATGAGAAAGCTCTTAACGAGCTCTTTCAAACCATGCAAAATTCCAATAGTGCGTCCATAAGATATTTGAAATTTCGTAAATGTATCTCGGAGACGGGAAAAGCTGGAATTTTCATTTCAGCTCCATCAGATTCTTCCGTATATGTAATTAAGAATCGGATTGCAAAAATGCTCGACTTACAAAATTGTTTGCGCATATCTACACGTCCTGCTTAAATATAAACTGTAGGTGAATATAGTTTGCAACAAAATTTCATAGAAATGGCTGCTCAATACTGCTGCCCCTTCTGTAATTATCGTCATTATACTATTACCGCGCGGACTATCGCGCGTGAACGCGCATCAAGGGCTTGGCTCTTATGTCGGTTTTCCACAAAACGAACAACTTAAATGTGTGTCTTGTTTTCAAAATCAAACTCAAAAAAATAATAAACTTTATTTCAATCAGGAGAGCTTCAATTGAGTCAGAGATGAGACACGTAAATGTTAATTATTTGTCTTGTACTCAATGTAAATTCCTTTTCTAAAACATTTCTCTTTTAAATTGAAGCATGCCCGGCTTTGTAATTAAATAACATTTAATTTTTTAGACTCTAAGGGTAGGCTTGCAGATAATCGAGGATGGATAATACCCAATTAAACCAATGTTGAAGTTATTAACACCAAATTTAATTACAAATTTGAATACACAAATTCGACAAATAACTACGTACCTAGTATAAGTATGAAATCGATATAGATTAGGCCTTACTAGTCTTTATATATAGTTCGAAAAATAACCACTGCGCACAAGAAATAAATCAGTGAAAAGATTAGTCCGCTTTAGTCCTTAGACAGTCCTAATTATTATTAGTTTATGGTGTCACTAGTCATGAACGCAGTCTCCATTTAATGAATGGTAAAAGCAAAAAATAACTTACAGTTTTTCCTTTATTGGCGGTTTCCAGACCAAACAACTGTTAGTTCGAAAAGACAGGAGCCCAGGGATCAACTCATGAGGCAGCCAGATTAATCAACCTAGTGATCCTCACTACCTCTCCGATTACTTGACCTTCTCTGGAATCAACTGGATATCTAGACCCTCTATAGGACGATCGTAATCGTTCGTACGCCAGCGTGACCTTCTCTACTGACTACGTGACTACTCCCTTCAACTCCCAACTGCCTCTCGCCTTCACCGAACCGTCTCGCTCGGGATCACTCGTTACAACAGCTGTCTCCTTCCGACTGTTCCGATCATACACGGAGCTACATCGTTTTGGCTCGACATCCGCTAATTACATTAAAGAGTTTTCGCACTACCGCGGCACAAACCATTACAAATAAGCCCAAATTATAGGCGCGTTACATTACCCTCCTATTGAATTAGAGAATAATATGGATTAATTAAATATTATCTACGTTACTAAAACTATCTTAAAATGCTAATTTAAAACTAATAACAGAACTTACTTGCTATTATAGAGTCTGTGCTTGTTCTACATAAGGTTTTAGGTTATAGATGTTTTGGTTACATATTGACCCATTCTCATGCTGCACTTCATAAGAATTTGGGCCCTTAATCGAAATAATGGTATAAGGTCCATCAAACAACAAAAAAACTTTATTAATTTTTCCTCTGCTGAGGAGAGGGGATGAGTACGGACCCCGCCATTTCTGCAGACAGTGGACAATAGCTAAAGCCTCTCAGTAACTGTATAGCGCAACTCCGGCCCACGTAAAGATCTGCTAGTAAATGCTATAATGTTTTTTTTTCTCCTTAATCTCCCAATTGATATAAACAACCCCCTAGAGCGTAATCGGATGTATCTGTGTTGATGTAAAACTTCTGACTCATATTAGGATGTTTTAACATGCAAACGTGTAAAAAGGCATCCTTGACCTTGCCAAAAGCCTCTTGATGTGTGTTTGTCCACCTCCAGACACTGTTTTTTCTTAATAACTCCAATAAAGGGATTGTTAAACCCGAAAAACTATTACAAAACCTCCTGTCATAATTTACTACTCCCAGGAAAGATTTAAGTTGTCTAACACTCCGAGGAACTGGAAATTCCAATATCGCTCTAATTTGTTCCGGATCCATCTCGACTCCCTTAGTAGAAATAATATGACCCAAAAAATTAACAGACTCCTCAGCAAACCGGCACTTTGAAAATTTGACGGTTATACCTGCTTTAAGAAATTTGTCAAAAATGATTTTTAAATGACGCATATGCATTTCAAAATTCTACGAATAGACGAGTAGATCATCCACGTAGGGTATCACAAACCCTTCTACTTCCGGCGTTAATACTAACTGAAGGGCTGTTATAAAGTTTCCTATCGAAGTAGATAGGCCGAATGGAAGAACCTTAAAAACATAGGTTTGGCACTCAAAGGAAAACCCTGTGTATTTCTGATGCTCTCTTTTTATACCTGCCAGTAAGATGCTGCCAAATCGATGATACTTATACACTGGTTAGGCGAAAATTCATATATCATTTCCGAGGGATTTGGAGGAAGAACACGATTTTTAACCATACGTTTATTTATGTAACTGGCATCTAGACACACTCTCATGGAATCATCTTTTTTTTTTTCACCATTACTAAAGGACTCACGTATTCAGTTTGTCTACATTCGACCACCCCCCAGTCAATCATCTCCCTTATTTGCCGTTTCATTTCCTCTCGATAGGCATGAGGTACCGGGTATGGTTTAATATAAAATGGAGTATAGTCGTTTTCACTATTATTCGTGTTCATATATTTTAATTAAACCAGGTTGGTTCGTAAATACCTCCTGAAAATCAACTAACAAATTTACCAACAACCCCTTCTCCGGCAACGAACATTTTTCCGCCTTAAACACAACAGCACTTATCTCTTCCTTTGTATAAAAAATTCGACTCATTCTACGATAAACAGGGTTACCTTCCCTATCAGTAATTTCCTGAATTGTCCAACATATTTTTTTACCTGTCTTCCCAACAAAAGCACATTTCTTTAAAACATTTTCAAATGTACCTCTCACCAATGAATCAGCAAAATCAATATTTATTCCAAACGAACCCATCCAATCAGAACCCAAAATCATATCTCGTAATAGACCGGGAATAACCAAAAATGAGAATTCAAATGCAATATTATCGCCTAATATTACCACCAAAAAAACTTGCTCTCGAACCTTTGAATTTTTATTTCCCCACGCACTTACTAAAGTAGCATTCCGAGCCGGGATTTCTCAGATATCCCCGTAACTTCCGAACCTGAATCAACTAGAGCTCTCGTACTAAAACCACCGATGACTACGTCCACTAGAGGAGAAAAAGATTTTTTTTGTATATCATCCTCGGGTTCCTCTAATAATTCTTCTGGAAGCTCATTATTAAAAACCGTACTGAGATTTAGAGAATCATTACGAGTCGTACCACGTCCCTGAACATTTTTGTTACCCTGCTGTGTATTATGATCATCAGTTTTCTCCGTCCCCTCCTGTAATAGATAAGTATTATCTATGCACCGTAAATGCTGTTCCACATCTTGAATAGTTTTATAACCTGCATTTAAAATACCCGTTCTTACTTCTGGAGAAAAATGATTCATAACCGTAGCAATAATTTCTTCATCACTTAAAGGCTGTGTCAAATACCGGGCCTCTCTAATTATACGTAAAAAATAGCCAGCCCTGGAGCCTCACTCAAACGAACTGAACTTAATTTTCATTAGGGTTTCCCTCTCCTTCTCGATACCCCAGTACCTGTCTAGGAATCTTTGTCTAAAATCAGAAAAATCACAAAACTGTGTAATCTCTGACCAATCTAAAGCCGAACCCCTCATGCAAGACGTAGCAAAATAAACTTGTTTGTCCGCCGGCTTCCAAAAATAAAGATGATAATTTTTTTATAATATAAACCGGGTGCATCGGACTTGCAGATCCTTCTAAATCGATATGTATTCTCTATCCAAACGTGACCCCCAGAATTTACATCTATATCCCCTACATCCTGCCTTTCTTTTACAAGACTACTCACCTTGGATAAATTATTTGTTATACTCTCATCTAGAGAGACACAAATTTTCTCAAAACATTTGTAAGGCTATTAGAAAGTGATTTTGATAGGGATACGCTCAACTTTTCCATAGCCTTACCTACAGCCTCTTCCACATCCACGCCTTCCTCATCCAAATAACTTTTTCTCTTTTTTGTTGGCATTTTTTTTACTAGTTATAGATAAGTACACTTAGTATACGCCTGAATTAATTTATTAGTCACCAAATACTCAATTATGTTCCGACCAACTAATATTAAATAACATTCAGGTATCTTATACAGGAACCAATAAAATATGTTTAGCTTGTCACCTTATACAATAAATACATATATGTATGTTCTAAACTACTCTACAAAAACAAAATACAAACTATAATAAAACACAATGTTCGGCGCTTTTACGGCCTAAAAAGTTTAATCTATGAAATCAATTTCAAAATATCAAATCAAAAACTACTTTCTACTTCTACTATTTTATATGTATATAGTAACAAATAGGTATAAACAACTTGATAATAGGTAGAGACAGTATTACCCGACCTGAAAACATCTGCCCTCTAGTTGGTCGCCAAATGAAGCATGCCCGGCTTTGTAATTAAATAACATTTAATTTTTTTGACTCTTAGGGTAGGTTTGCAGATAATCGAGGATGGATAATACTCAATTAAACCAATATTGAAGTTATTAACACCAAATTTAATTACAAATTTGAATACGCAAATTCGACAAATAACTACGTACCTAGTATAAGTATGAAATCAATATAGATTAGGTCTTACTAGTCTTTATATATAGTTCGAAAAATAACCACTGCGCACAAGAAATAAATCAGTGAAAAGATTAGTCCGCTTTAGTCCTTAGACAGTCCTAATTATTATTAGTTTATAATGGTGTCACTAGTCATGAACGCAGTCTCCATTTAATGAACGGTAAAAGCAAAAAATAATTTACAGCCTTTCCTTTATCGACGGTTTCCAGACCAAACAACTGTTAGTTCGAAAAGACAGGAGCCCAGGGACCAACTCATGAGGCAGCCAGAGTAATCAACCTAGTGATCCTCACTACCTCTCCGATTACTTGACCTTCTATGGAAACAACGGGATATCTAGACCCTCCATAGGACGATCGTAATCGTTCGTACGCCGCGTTACTTTTACCAGCTACTCCCTTCAACTATCAACTCCCTAGAGTTTTTAAGAAATACTCGTCACAGGTATTTTGTCACAGGTACGAGCTAGGAACAGTTTGTCACAGGTATTGGATCTCTAACATATCGCTTACTGTTCCTACACCACCGTACAAATAGTACGGTGCCTACACCTAGTATTTTTACCAGCTAGCCGCGAGGCGCAGATATTTAGGTACGCAACAACGCATTATCCATCGAACGAAAAAGCTCTTCGGACTTCGGCTTTTCTCGGCGGGCCGTCGGGCGGCAGCGAGGAAAAAGCCCCTCCCATAATGTTTTATTTGCAGTTGAATCGGTCGGCTTCTGTGTGTCTTTCTTTAACACACTCATTTTTTAAACAACGAAATAAACTGAGTTATAACAACTGCATTACTACTGTAGTACACTAGCAAGTATATTCGCTGTGACTGAAACGCTTGTCACAGGTACTTTATTCTATTCTGCTCCTGCTCCGCTAAACCAGTATTTCTATATGACTAGTATTGACTAGTATTTTTCCTACCAAAGGAACGATATCGTAATTAGAAATAAGAAATCTACAAATTAGATTATTCGCAAATCAGGCGAAAATATTAACATATTTTAGATTTGATAGTTTTAATAGGTGAATCTTAAAATATTTAGCACAAAAAAGATTAAAAATAATAAATTACAAAGCCAGTTTTTATGACAAAAATACCAAGGTCGTCTTAAATATAAAAGAAATTTATAAATTTAGAAGCTTAAAAACGAAATTTGTAAAAATGTGAGCCAATTTATTCATTTACTTTTTTCGAATTTGCACGGAATAGGTAGTGTTTTGATGACATATATAATCATAATCAACGAGCCGCGGGCTGCGATACTCGAAACCGCCGTTTAGTCACGGTTTCAACGACTCGAGCCTCCAAGCCGTGAAAAGTATTTTGTCACAGATATCTGTAACAGGTATGGACTTGGAACAGGAACAGGAAGTACCTGTTACAACAAAATACTGATTTTCGTCATCTCTACAACTCCCAATTGCCTCTCGCCTTCACCGAACCGTCTCGCTCGGGATCCCTCGTTACAACAGCTGTCTCCTTCCGACTGTTCCGATCAAACACGGAGCTACATCGTTTTGGCGCGACATCCGCTAATTACGTTAAAGAGTTTTCGCACTACCGTGGTACTAACCATTACAAATAAGCCCAAATTATAGGCGCATTACAAAATTCAATGAACAATTAGCATTTCTGACGTATTGAGGAATGATTATCTTTAGTACACGATATTTATTTATAAATATATCAACATAGTACTTATTAAGACGAAACATATTTTACCTACTAATTGAAAAATATAACATTTTGTTTAATTTTTAAAAATTCATTTTTATCACATTTTCGTTTAAGCCTTTCGCCATATTGAATTCATAAATATTTTTTTGTCACATTTTGTGTCCCATAAAAACTTCAAAAAATTCTGATTTTTTCAGAATAATATTTTGTTATGGATACGTCTGTATTTAATAACCGTGCCCCACTGTGTTTTATCGTAAACATTGGTCGATAGAATGTGAAAAATAGGGGAACCATGTTGGCGCATACCCCTAACGTGATTTATGAATGAATTGTGAATAAACAGTTTGGTTTCAGTTTGGCGCCTAAAATTTTCCGTTGCAGCGCTGCAGTGTCGGTTCTGCAGTGGAAGAGAGTATAGGCAAGCACGTGGCTGCGTAAAATTCGTTTTTAAATGTTATTTCAGAACAGTTTTCGAATATAAAAACTGGTTATGTTTATTTCTAAAATGGATAGGTAAGTCAGGCAATAATTTATTATTATTTTTATTTGTTTGCTCTCACTATTTTTTGTATTTTTTTTACTATGGGTCGTATATGTCCCACTAGCATTCTTTGGTGGGATACATGAATCCCACTCGAATAAGATGTTTTTATTTTTTCAGAAAAAGAGGTCTATCTGAAAAAGAATTAAATTATGAACGAGAGCACCTGTGGGATGAATCTGAAGATGAGGATGATCCATATCAAGATAGTAGTTCAGAGTATGTCCCTTCCGACACAGAATCAAGTCAAATAGAAACTAACTTGCTTGAACCTGAAAGTGAGGGATCCAGTGATGAGGAGGAGCTAAATACAAGTTCGGTCCAAGATGTAAGTGTTACAGTTCCCCAAAATAGACTTAAAACCCCGATTTTGAACCATAGCCCTGCTCAAATTGATTGGCAAGATGCTGATAATAATTTTGTTCCTCGGAAAAATGTGCCCACTGGCAAACAGGCTATTGCTTTGATAGCACTCAATCGTTCCTCTAGTGAACTAGATGTATTCCTGAAAATGTTTCCAAGAAGTTTGTTTATTTTTATCTCTGAGTGTTCCAATCAGAGATTAAATATTTTGAAAGAAACAAAACGCATCAAAATTGAAAACACTGATCCCTCTGAAATTATGATTGTTGTGGGTAGTTTGCTTGTAATGGGCTACAACAGAGTTCCTAATATGCAGTTATACTGGTCCACTAATAAATCAGTGGGAAACGAAGCACTAAAGTCCGCCATTTCTAGGGACCGGTTCTTGTTACTACTTTCAAAATTATATTTTAATGATCCATCAAAACCAACAGATGCCAGTAACACGTACTACATTGACGAAGTCATATCCTGTCTAAAGCAAACTTTTATTACTGGTCGTTCTGATAGTTCTTACCAATCAATAGATGAAAGTATGGCCAAATTCAAGGGCAGATCTGTTCTGAAACAGTACATGCCCCTAGAACCAATCAAAAGGGGAATCAAAATTTGGCAAAGGTGTGACGCTATAACGGGTTATGTTTATGATCTAAATATTTATGCCGGAAAAGAAACGCAACAGTTGGAAGGGACACTGGGAGAAAGAGTTGTTACAAAGCTGTGTGATACAATTCAAAATCCTAATTTTTCATTATATTTTGATAGATTTTTTACCTCGGTAAATCTTTTGAATGACCAATATGTCGCAGTGGGTACATGCAACAGTAACAGGAAACAGTTGCCAGAGTTCAACGAAAAATTAATACAGCGTGGGGACATGGAAATGTGTAGTAGTAATACTGGTTTGCTTGCTGTAAAATGGAAGGATTCAAAAGACGTCATTTTACTTAGCAATTGCCATAAAGCAGAAGTTGGTCAGATCGAGAGGAAAAATAAGGATGGTTCTAAACCGAACGTGCCTTGCCCAGAAGCAATCAAATTTTACAATAAATATATGGGACGCGTTGATCTGGCGGACTAGTTAGCCGGGTTATATGACATAGATAGAAAGTCAAGCAAATGGTGGAAAAAAGTTTTTACAAGTTATTACTAACAAGTATAGTAAATGCATGGGTGTTGTATCAGGAAATACAACACAAAAAAATTCCAGTTATGCATTTTATCGTGCCACTAGCAAAACAACTCATTAGTTGCGGAAGAAAAAACGCCGGTGTATCTGGAAGTTCCATGTCTTTACAAAACGTTGGAGAGCATCTACCCGTTGAAGGAACTACACGTCGAAGATGTCACAGTTGCCACAAAAAGAAAAAGGAAAAGTGAACAAAAATCGTATGCAGTTACTGCAATGTTGCGTTATGCATGGACTGTTTTTCCAAATTTCATTACTAAAATTTATTATGTTTTATATAAAAAAAAGTGTATTTTCTTAAGAAATATTTTTGATTTATAATAAAATATGTTTTTGTTCTTTATATATCCAGTGGGACATATATGTCCCACTGAAATATTCTAGTGGGACATATTTGTCCCATTGCAATATTTAAAAAAAAAAACAAAGTTCTAAAATTCAAAAAACGACTCAGGTCCCATAGTAATAATACCTTGAGCCTAAAAAACACCAAAAAAGTCCATTTAAAAAAAGAAAAAAAAGTCGACGCGAAAGGGTGAAACGGAATTTTGAATAAAATGTTTTATCTCATTTTGTAAAATAGCAAAGAAAACAAATATCTTTTATCACGGCCTAATATCGTAGAAACAATAACTATTTTGAAAATTCCTGCGTGATTTGTTATTTATAAGTTCATTTTTTTTCTAATTATCTTTCTTATTTTTTTGTAGTATATACACTAATCATGTTAATTAGAGAAAATAGGTCTTTCAAAATAAAAACGTTTCATTGTATTCATAAATACTTCAGACTCACACAAAAATAAAACCTATATTGTCAATAAACCAGACACTTTAATTTAATTCGGAAATCCATATTCTATATATTTTATTGATCTATTTGAATACAAGACAGATACGCGGAATTACATTAAAAAAATAATTTTCAAATCTCAGAAAATGGCAAACAATATTTCATTTCTTTTGCTTAAAAAATTGGATTCTTGAATTTAGATAATAGATACATTAGAAAACTTTTCGGGGCAAGCAGTTTTTTAAAAATCGTGTAAACGTCTTTCTTACATTACAACCCACATATATATATATATATATATATATATATATATATATATATATATATATATATATATATATATATATATATTTTTTTTTTTAGAAGAATTCTACGTTTGTTTGGCAAGAATGCCGGCCATTTTTTATCCGCCATTTCGAAATGGTAAAAGGAGAACCCCTATATACTAAACAGATTTTTAAACAGCTGATAAAATTTTGTAGAGGGACCTAAAGGTTTAACCGGAAACGTTTAAAACATTAATTGAATGAATTGCTTCAATAATGTTGATTTTTTTTAGGTTAGGCGCGCACAGACTATTTTTATTTAGCAATTGAAAATATATCTGATAAATAGACTGCATGCAGTTATGTAGTTGTTTAATCGTTATAGCTGGTTTTTAGGACTCCTTCAATATATGATGTAAATTAATTTCTGAAGAAAACAGAATTACTAAAGCACTAAAATCAAGCGGATTTTGCACTGGGTAGTATTAGGCGTTCGCTTAAGTACTTTACTTCACCTGGGCTCCATGGGAATACGTTGCCCTGAAAGACTTTCCTAAGTTCTTAAGAATATATTCTCTGCTTAATGAGATATCTGAACATTCCCAGAGTAAATGGTCTCATCGTTTAATTCGCAGGATAAGAGAGATACTTCCCTAATATATTATGAGATATCTGGATATTCACAGAGTAAATTTTGTTTTTGCGTCAGTGAAGCAAGGTACTTGTGATATTTGTGTTATTCATTAGGGAAGTACCTCTCTATGAAGCAAAGAATGTTAAGAGTTGAAGGAAAAGGCTGCTTCCAATTTAAGGAAAAGATACTTAAGCGTATATCTAATTTGCGATACATAAAGAGTATAAAAGTTAGTACACGAAATGCATCTTGGGGTTCGAAAAAGCAAACACAGTTTTTGCAATTGATGCGATATGATCATACTATTGAGGATTCTATTGGGAAGCAATACCGATTAGGTTAAAGGATTATTTATTTGAATGATCAGGGGTAATTATCTCATACCCACTCCATAATTTGTTATATTAAACAATTCTTGGCAGAAAAAAATGCATTATTGATACGTAGGAAGAATAGTCAGGTGCAATGCATCTGCAGTATGCCTATATTTATTTTATGACATACAAATAATCGTTAATTACTACGGAAACACTAAACCACAAAGTTTTGATAAAATGCGGTATAATGGGATACTTTGGATATGTTAAGAACAATAATTTAGGCTTACTTGTACTTGTGTTATATATGGTACCTCCTCAGGCGTGGACAAAAACTCTTTTACAACCTTCTTTATCAAAATACCCCACAGGAAACACTATATAAAAAATAAAATGTTTTTGGAAAAGTTAAGTGCCTCTAGACCATCTGGCCATGACTAAAGCGGAACGTCTCCACCCACCAGTTCGATAAAATTTGAATTAATTTAGTGTTGTTCTTGTAAATGTAGCAGACACCATAAAAGTTATGTGGTTCCCTATTTTCTCAAAAATATATCTTTTTAAGCATATTTTAATCAGAAATTTAAATTTGAAATAGAGTCAGAGTCATAAAGTAACGCAAATTTGCATGAGGCTTCTAGTTTTTCTTCGGTATCATCATTTTGTCTCAAGTTCCTATAGCTTAGAGCCGAAAGGAAAAAGGTTCTGCATGTGAAATTGTTTTCAGGTTAGGATATTTTTACTGATAGATCGACCACGCATGCTAAGTACCATGGTTTGATTCAAGGCTGATATGGCTAAGAAGTAAGGCTAAAAACGGCGTTATTAGGTCTTATTGTACATCCTTCCTAGAAACATCGCTCATCCTAGGACCACCTAATCATTTTCTTTTAAAATAGACTACGATGTCGACTAGGACGACTTACCTTAAGTTGGCCATGATGGGATAGTTGTCTTCTAGAATGAATTATCTAATTGATTTGACAGCAGAGCACTTAGGTATAAATTCGCAGCTGTAGATTTCGTTCCTCGACTCTACATAAAATCTTATGATATATTATATGTCTGTTTAGACAATACTCTGCTAAGTTGTTTTCATATCTGGATTTAAAAGATTTATATAACTGGTTAATCCAAGATTGCTATGGATATGATATGGTACTCTACCTAGAAGATAGCAATGATATGTCTTCGTAATAGGAATTCTGATTGTCAAATAATGTATAATATAAAACTTAGTGACACCTCTCTTTCTAAAGAGCGTGAACAGGATGATAAATAAGAGAGTATTTATCTTGTAGTTGTTCTAACGTCCTATTAATTATTAAAGAATTAAAAGCTTAAAAGTATTTATCCAGAAAAGATATACAAGGGGCCCAATCAGGTTAAGGTGTTATGGTTTTAATGATCTGTGCTACCGCCGCCTCTGGCATGCTGTAATTAACGCTTCGGTTTCTAGTTTCAAGTCTCCACGCTTTAGCCACTACCATATTTTCTAACATTAATGTGTTCTTTCTATATTTCTTTTAAATTTTGCCTATGAGGTTTTCCATCTTGTATTTATTTCATCTAATCTTTAATTTTTTAGTAACAAGTTTACCAATCCTCGACCCCACAACGACGTTGACTCTACAGCTTTTCAACATCTGATGTAAGATGGAGCGCACCGTAAATCGTCAGTAGTCTTCTAGTTTTTCTGTCTAGTTTACTGAAAACTATACTGAAAAAAATTATTTTTAAAGTCATAAGGCTGTATTCTGCATGTATATGTGGTGAAAGGGGAAGTATTTTAACACGTGAGAGTACGGATCATTTCAGGCAAAAGTATCATATCTAAAATAAAAAAATAATATATATTTAAGCATTAAACAACCCTTAGTAGAAACGCACCTTCCATTGCAATTTTTTTACTACTGTCAACAGATAAGAACTTCTCATGAACAAATAACTGTTTTATTTGTACGTTATTGTAAATTTGGACAAGGAAATGTGCTACAGTGATATGTATGTGTTTGAAAATATATGCAATAGTTAAATATACTCATTTACGGCGAAGCGTGATAAAGCGCACATTGTGCTACAACACTTACATATAGATAAAGGGCTATCATATGATAAAAGATTTGTGTCAGTATTAACGGGTATGAGAAATAGGAAGAGTAATTTGAGCAAACTAATTTCAATATGTTTTTTTACATTGAGGTAACATAAAGACATTACTCAACAGAGAAAGTTGTTGGCGAAATTGACCTTCAAGATCGAACTTTTGCACAGCGAAACAGATAAAAACACTCCAGACCAACCGATTAAAAAATCCGTGTAAAATTTAATTATTCAATGTATTTTAAATTATGCCTAAAAATGAAGTGGCATAGCTAGCTGTTTAGTACGAATCGGTGATGATGAACAAAAGAGCGCCCAATAAAAATGTTTGAAGAAAAACAGTGTATTGGTCTTACTATGTGCAGAACTCAATTGTGTCATACTTCACTATTCGTAATAAATAATAAACCTCATGAAATTCAAGCCTTTCAGGCACATTTATGATGTAAATTTCTTTTCTTGTCATCTTTAAAGCTTCATGCATATTCCTTTATTTAAATTTTTGTAGTTGCAAATATCCGATTAGTAATATACCTAATCTGATTATTCGGTTTCAAGCAGTGGGTACTATTTTGTTGGACAGGAACATTCCAAACTTACGTTTTTAAGTTTTAGCTGAATATATAAACCAAAGAAAAACAAATTTGAGTAGCTTCAAATAATTTGCCGTCATCAAATACTTTATTAAGAAGAAAAGAAATCATAAGTTTGACATTACTTTTATATTTCGCACGATAAACATTTATTTAACCAAAATTATGTTTTACTTTAACTAATAGAAAACTCCTAGTTAGTCTATCGTATACGTTAACGTGGAATTATGTTAAATTGATTTATATACAATTAATTTCAACTTACTCTCAATATACTAAATTCAAATTGACATTCGTCGAGCTTACTAATAAATCTATGATTTTTTAATTATTCAATATATTTATATTCAAAAGGTGTCCCTTACCTACAACAACAAAATTAAATCGTTATTTTCACAAATTCCCAAATCATCATCCAAATTCTCGATTTTGCTGCTGCACACAAATTACATCTGGATCACCGACTGAAACCTCATTAGCCTAGCGAACAAGCCGTATGTTCAGTCAAATACAAAATATGGTGGTTGACTGAATGATGGGCGAAAATAAGAGATTATGGATTCTGCTGACAAAGTCGATGGAACTGCTTTTTCATTAGTCGGTGGACGATTTTTTTTTGACGTTGATACCCTGAGATGTATTCACGTTACTTTACTTTTTGTAACTTGATAATAGGGAATTTTCATGTAAGAAAATCATATGTATTTTCTACGCAAGAATGACGTCTTGTTAGAGTTCAAAGTTTCACGATACCAAATTATATTTTTTCCTTGTATAATTTCAAGCTATATTGGTGAAATTTATGTTATTCAATATTTTACAGGCTGAAAAACTATATTTTTTCTAGTTAAAGAAAAAGTATACTTTTTTGAAAGCATAACGTTAATAATTATTTTATGTTCTTGTCCATCGAACACTCAAGAGTCCATATATCATGGTTGTAACCATTATTCCTGGAAACATTCACCAGCATAATGTCTTATTTGGGGCAATAATCTGTCTCATCTACGTGAAAAGACAAACACTGCTTAACTGTACAAGTTATCTTGACTCACCCTTTATATTGGTAGCTGCCGTATTGTGTAAATTTCCTTAGGATAATATGGAAATCCCTTAACTTTAGTATTAATTGAAACTGTTATTTATTTTCTCTTTTGGTCTATATCTTCTCTGAAGTATCAAAAGTGATTACCGGCTTGTACCAAATGTAAATTACTATTACATGTTTTTTATTATTAATTATAAATACTTACTTGTGAATAAAAACTAAAATGAAGTTATGCGAAACTTTCATTGTTTGGTTTTTCTTCCATACTAACAGAAACTAAGGTTGCCAATTGTAAATATCACTGCACATGCATACAAATATTCTTCTTTTGGAAGTCACTTTTTCATTGGTGTTTTGTCTCTTTCTCACACGTGCCCACATACGTTAAACGTGATTGTTATTTCATAGACTACCAAGAGAACATCCGAAATCTTCGCCGGACTGGATACTCTATTTACCACGAAGCAGCATATAGCCACCTGCGTCGAAACTCATAACCCCAGAATAGTAAATCAAAAGTAAGAAAATATTAACGCGGCAAGAACCAGTATATAGTAAATGGATTTTTTTGGGATGACCGCTGAAGCAATGGAACTTTTGAGTTATGAGTTTCGCCACAGGCTATATGCTGCTTCGTGGCAAATAGAGTATCAAGTCCGGCGAAGATTTCGGATGTTCTCTTGGTAATCACAAATGTCGGTTTTGGTCAAGTTGGCGACTCTGGTGTGGTTTTGTGTATTCATTTTGACGCTAGTTGTACTCGTCTTTCAACTAGTTGACTATACAGATGAAGTCTTTAAGTGAGAAACACGTGTCTATAGTTAAAATCCATTTTTTACTATATACTAGTTCTTGCCGCGTTAATATCTTCCTACTTTTGATTTATTACTCTTGGATTATGAGTTTCGCCCCAGATGGCTATATGTTGCTTCGTGTGTGTATTCATTTTGACGCTAGTTGTACTCGTCTTTCAACTAGTTGACTGTACTGATGAAGAACTTAAGTCAGAAACACGTGTCTATAGTTAGCCAAATTCCATTGCTTTAACGGTCATCCCAAAAACAAAATCCATTTTTTACTATATACTAGTTCTTACTGCGTTAATATTTTCATACTTTTGATTTACTACTCTTGGGTTATGGGTTTCGCTACAGGTGGCTATATGCTGCTTCGTGGTAAATAGAGTATTAAGTTCGGCGAAGATTTCGGATATTCTCTTGGTAATCACAAATGTTGACTATACTGATGAAGACCTTAAGTCAGAAACACGTGTCTATAGTTAGCCAAATTCCATTGCTTTAGCGGTCATCTCAAAAAAAATCCATTTTTGACTATATATAAGTTCTTGCTGCGTTAATATTTTCCTACTTTTGATTTTTGTTGATATACATCCTTCCTCAAGAATATACCTCCCCTTTCGTTCGTCTTATGTTGTTAAATTCAAATCTGTGTGTAAAAACGAAAATGAAGTTTTGCAAAACTTGCATTGTTTATTTCTTCTTGCATACTAACATAAACTAAGGTTATTAGCTGTAAAACATTAAAATATGTCTCTTTTAGAACTCGCTTTATCATTGGTTGTCTATTTCTCACACGTTCCCATATACCATAAACGAGATTCCAGTCGAATGTTATTAAAGATTGCTAAATTACATAAGAACAATATATATTTATTTGTATTACGTGTTTGTGTACGCGAATTTAATTTAGTTTAATTTCAGCCGCTTGGTGAAGCAATTCATGTTCTTAAGTTATCGGACCTTTTTAGGGCGCATTTTATTGTTTAGTTTTCTGTTGTCATTAAATCATTAAAATTAAACAGTTATTATCAAATTAAATAAAGCTATAGATATGGATAAAACAGGTTACAGACCTACTTAAATTAAATTGAAAATACTTCCAGAAAGTGTAAAGAATAAAAAGTCTATACCTAGACGTACGTTAATGACATTTTCCTAAAACTGTTTCGTGAACTTTCCCAAAACAAATATCAACTTTCTGTAGTGTAATTTGTTTGGCTTACATAACAAACAGTAATCTGGAACCCGCAGAATTTCTATTTCAGAGGTAAATGCAGTAGAAAATAATAGGTAATGTATTGAGGGTAAATTTTATATACAATATAATTCAATACATAGATCAGCAACTGGCGACAAAAAATCTGACCCATTTCTTTGCTGTAGAGCAAAATTGCCTGGATACACGTGACCATAAAAGCCACAAAAGTTTAAAAAGTTATTATCGTCTTAACAAACTCTTAATTTTATAAATCGATGTACAATTAGCCACACTTCTGAGAATATAAAACCTTTTGTCTCCTCACCCATTAAAAACGTTTTGCAATTTGAGTTCTATAAGGTTATTTTTTTTTATTTAAATAACTTCTTATTTCGGGCACCCTGTATACTATAATAATAATAATAAGAATAATAAAAGTATTTATTTGTTATGTTATCTTTTTTCAAATCCAATCAATTACTAAAATACACCTAGAGCAATGAAAGACTTTAACATTCCGACTGTTCTGATATGTAAACTTGATCCCGGTGGAATTCTTAGTTTAATTTAATTAAATCAACAGCGCATAAATAATGATAAAGTAGAATACTTAATAAAAAAGAAAGTGTAAAAATTAATAATACACTGTAACACATGTTTTTTATTTTTATGCCAACAGAGATGTTTTTTATTTTTCGCGTTAAGAATGTGAATTTAGTTATGGGAGCCTAGCTTATCTTTAACATATGAGGGGGTTGAGAGAATAGTAACTTTGTGCACAAATACAGCAAAATGCAACTCTCTTTGTTGTTATCTTAAACTAGTCTTCTATTTTCTAGATTATGTTCGTTTGGATACCTAACGCTTAAGAAACTATACAAAGTCGCGATAACTGAAAAATGATAATAGCAAAAACTATGACAACAATATTTTAAGCCTTTTTAAAATGATCTTTGGCTTTAAAGAGTTAATATGAGATATAAATTTTAATTTATTATGAATAAAAAGCCTCAATCATTTGATTACAATCTCAATCCGCAGATATGTGCAAGCCACCTGTAGACTTATAAGTGGTGATGTCCTGCTGGCCTTTACCTCTCCAAATTAAACCGCCACTGATTTTGATGGGTTAAGTTTTAAATTGTAAAGCTCTGGTATATGAGTAATACGTTCGAGCTCCTGATAATTTATTCGATAATGTGTTCTTGTTGTAAGAAACTGAGGCCCAGCTGAATATCGTCCACGTATGCCTGTTAAATAACTTTTGATACTATTAAGTATTTCAGCATAATATATTAAAAACAAAAATGGTGCTAAAATTAACCTCTGTGGAACTTCAGGCGTCATACTAAACCGATTAGAAAATGTTATCAATGGCAGCTCTTTGAGTTGTATTGCATAGTTATGAATGAAAAAAATTAGAAACATCGTTAAAATCATAATATTTAAGTTTGACACAAAACACGGAATGGTTTATGGTACCGAAAGCCTTGAAAAAGTCTAGAATCAGCAACCTCAAAACACCACCATCTAAGTCCCTAAGAATTGTGTCTAAAACATTTCCAGCTGTATTAAGGCTTCGTTGAAACTCTGAGTGAGGAAATAATTGTTTTATCAGAAGCACAATTTTCTGGTTATAAATTATGCGTTTCCGCACTTTATTCACCACCGGTCACCCATGGATCGCAGGTCCTTGTAAGTCTCCGGTTTAGCAGTCTTGGGTAACGGTCTGGCTGTAGGCAACACCCACGACGATTCTGCACACATTCGCAATATGAGTGAGAAAAGAAGAGAACGAACAAAAGGGCGCCAATATTTGATCATTGTAAGGGACACAAGATGCTTATCTAACAACTAATTCCTATATATATATGAAGACAGAAAAGAAATATTTGTTTATTTAATTAACATCCCTTATCCGATATTTTTGTTAGTTCTGTCGTACGTTCATATCTCTTACAATGTTCCAAAATATTCCATTAAAGCCTATTCAAATTCAAGATGTAGTACATGTAAACAAAAGTGATTGTGAGTGCAAAATGCCTTTCAAAATTTGCTAAAAACTTATGTCATAATCGACCATCTTTATTTAAAGATGTAGTGTTCGCACAACCTCTCTTGTTTACATGTACTGCATCTTGAATTTGAATAGACTTTGGTATCTTCCCTGACTACCTCATCAACATATCACATTTTAAGTCTACGAATACAGTGTTCTTTTCCTTAGCTGCTCATAATATCCCAGTCCTTAGCCATTCCCGAAGCCTTAAAGCAGGACTAAGCTAAATCTCGTTTATCAACTGTATATTAATAATAGTATACCACATTGTCTCATATTACAGAGCGAAAGTCAGGTAGATTTCAAGGTCAAAAAGACTACTTTCTATAACTTTTTTCACAAGAACTATTTTGCATATTTGTAGAAGAACTTCTGGAGAAGGAAAATCTTATTATTCCCAATCTTCTTGGAAGTAAATTAATCGTTTTTGCTAAATAACGGCACCAACAGTAAAATAAAAATTAATTAAAGAATTGCTTTTTTATAAAATCAAACATAATGTATTAATCCAGCGCCCGCTCTATGGGAGGACGATCCGGACGGCGGCAAATCTAAAGCCGGCATTTTGGTTGTGAATCTGCCATTTTTTTTACCACAACTTCTATTCAATTTACATGTTGTATTAACCATTTTTGTCTAAAAGTTAAAAAAAATAGTAATCCATAAAGCTAAAAAAACAACCATAAAAGAGTGGCAGGTTTAATTAAGCAAAAGAAAAAACACTAGATACATAATATGTTTACAGAGTATACGCGTATCAGATAGAATAATAGAACGTCAACTTCTCACTTGTTTGCAAGGGGAATCGGAAAAAAAACCGTACATTGACTTGTTTGTTTCCTTTAATTATAAAAGGGCGATTTTGGTACGCTCTAGCATTATTCTTACTAATAAGTTGGTGGTGGTGATCAGCTCTTTTTACGTTTATATAAAAATATTTAGCAGTTTTAAAATTCAGCATAATTTTTAAAGGTAAGTATGCCTAAAAATTTATTAATCTGTTTCGTTTGATAGATAAAATTTTTAATTATTACAAATTTAAAATGAATTACTAAATTCAGCACACTTTTTAACCGATAAGAATATATAAAACAAAACTAAACAATTTTTTACCGAGTGGTCTATTTAAGACGGGGTTTACTCGTCGTTTTACGGCTTGATAAATAACGATTTCTCTTTAATATTAAATAAAACTAACGTCGGCTTTGTTACAATTAATTGTCTCTGTAAATTATTTATTTTTTGTATTTTGTCTAAGTCTTTTCTTATCGAATGAAAGGTTTTCTATGTTTCAGGTAGGGTAAACATTTATTTCTAATTTAACTATTAATATTTTTTTACGACAGCTTCAGAATGTGATACTTTACACATTATACAGGGTGTCCAATTGTCTTTACTTTTGCGGGGATCTAACTCCGTTAATAATAAAGATAGAGGAATGAGGATTTCGCAGTACTTTACTACTTTTTGTCACAAACAAAATTGTCAGAGTTCTCTTAGTTTTTGATATACACGGGATTTTGTAAAAATAGCCCAAATCTATTTTCTCACATAACTCAAAAACGTATAATTTTATAAAAGTCTAATAGAAAAATTGGTCGGTTTTTTAATTATTGAGATTAAGAATGCAACGCTTCGTATCCCGGGCACCTTTACAACTTCGTTTTTTTAAATTCGCACTTGTTTTTTTATTTATTTTTTTTGAAGCTTATGTTCCTCTAAATACAATGATGTATCACACTTACCTAATAAATGTGGCTGGTTTTTTATACTGTAGTATCACCCCAGTATCAACCCTGCAAGTTGTTATTGTTAATATAGTGGCAATTGTTTAATATGTATAAACCGAATGAGCACGCTAGAAAGAGTGGTATATTAGATTTGGATTAGTATATATTTGATTAGTCCGCAATAGATAGATTTAACTAGAGATGCACCACAGACGTAGTGAGGGCAAGGGCAGACCTTGTCGGCCATTGGGCTGTACTATAGCAATTGTCAATAGACTTTCCTTATTACTGATCCCTTTGGACCTAAGAGTAAGATAAATCAACCCAATCACTTCATCAAATATTACAACACACACACATATTCAAAGAGATCGGTATATCCAACTCTCACATTACTCCCTATGGGAATTTCCTTTATTATACATTTATGGATGTGATATATCATTGTATTTAGGACATTATAAGCTTAAAAAATGAAATAAAAAATCCAAGTCCATAATTAATAAAATGAAGTTAATGATAATCCGAGTTTGTCAACATGTAGGGAAGAAAAAATTGACAAATTTTTGTATTAGACTTTTTTATGGAATTACACATTTTTCAGTTATATGAGAAAATAGATTTGGGCTATTATTACAAAATCCCGTGTATATCAAAAAACTAAGAGAGCTGCAAAAATTTTGTCTGTACCATCATACCATATATATATATATATATATATATATATATATATATATATATATATATATATATATATATATATATATATATATATATATATATATATATATATATATATATATATATATATATATATATATTGATGCTTGTGCCAACAAGTCAATGAACTAAATAAATGTATTTTTGCTTTATTTATGTTCATGATATTTTTATAGAAATTCAAGTAGCAATGCGTGCATATTCGAATGACTAATCAATTGAATTAGTTTAGAACGACGTCTATACAAACATTGAGAGGCAATATGGCTTAATGTAAAACAAATAATAAACTATACAACGTCGTGAAAGAAATGATTTCGTTTCTCGATAAAGAATTCAATGCTTAAAATATTGTTTAACCCAATATAAGATACATTAGTAGAGATTAATTGCCAAACTGGCAAATTAAATTTATAATATACAATATTTCAGTATTTAATATATATAATACATATATGTGTATATATATATATATATATATATATATATATATATATTTATATACATATATATATATATATATATATATATATATATATATATATATATATATTATATATATATATATATATATATATATATATATATATACGGCATTTTTATATATGATAACATATATATATATATATATATATATATATGGTTTATATATATATATATATATATATATATATATTAAAATTTCTTGGGTGTGGGTTTCAGGTTTTTCCAAAAATATGTAGATTTAACATATTACTTAAAGCAATTAAAAATATATATAAACACAATACGGCAATTTTATATATGATGAACATAAAATACACAAAATTAAAAGAAAGATATTATATCTCGATCCTTAATCTTAGTTTAACTTATTGATTCTACTGTTTATGGTTTATCACCTACTATTCTTTGCTCAAGAGTGTTCCTTTAGGCATGGTTTTTGAATAAGATATTTGTATAGGATTCAAAAAAGTGGCTAAGGTAACTAAGTTGATTAAATCTAGCATCTAATGTATTTAGTGCTTGATCAATGCTTGATCGATCAATAAAATAAAAAATCGATCTTATATTTTTCATTGGGTTCATCTAGTGCTTTGTATAAGAAGTTGTGCTTTTTCTTCTTACGCGGTGTCGTGGTACAGTTGATTCAAAACTAACCTCAACGTCTGTTTCGTCAGGCAGTCCCCTAACATCAACAATAATTTCATTGAATGATTTATCCGATCGAAACTCCTTCTAGAATTGTTTGCAGCTTTGCAAAAGAGCAGAGGCAGGTGCTATATCGAAATCTTTTGTTTGCATCAGTATATTAATTGGATTAATATAATTTAACATTTTATATCAAATAACTACTGAAAACTTAAATTATATAATAAAATTTAATAAACCGGAGGATTCTTCTCTTATTAAGTTATCAAGTTCTTGATTTTCATATATGTTTAGCAAAGCGTCGGCCTCGTATACCTCTCCCACGTGACATCTTAAAGGCGTTAAGGCTTCTTTCCTATTTTCCCATCTAGTGACCCTCTATGGTTTTAAAGTTAATTCTTGAACATGTTTCAAAGTATTCCAAAGTCCCTCGATGCCGAAAATATAAATATATTTTTTGGATATTAAAGAAATTAGCGGCTTCCAAGAATATTTTTGGCATATCATTAACAACTAGATTGAGAGAATGGGTACAACACGAAACGTAGAATACTCTTAAATTTTTAATTCTAAATTCTACTCTTGCCCCTCATATTGGACCTGTTGTCATACATATCCCTGCCCTCTAATATCTTGCAAATTTAAACTCATATTATTAAGTTCTCTAATTCTAATAAACATTTGTTTTCCTGTAGGTCTTACCACTGGAAAAAGTCCAGAAAGCTTACAATAATTTTTATTTCAATCTCATTAGAATCAGATTAATTTATTGAAACATATTTGATTACAAGGGTCATTTGCTCTGCCTTACTACTATCAGGAACGCAATTTTTTTTATTGTCCATAATAATATGGACTTTTACATTTTGATACAGGGTGTCTATTATTTCGTTTTGTATATTTTTCGGAGATAATAAGCTTTAGTCTCCTCTTTTTTGAGCACTCTACGACGTGTTCTTCCATTATTGGATCAAATTCAGATAACAGCTCAATTATTTTTAAAAAGCTGCCATTTATTATGCTCAAACAACTTATCGTTTGTACCTTGAAAAGCAATACAACTTTCACCAAGCATTTTAATAATTGCCACAATTCTTAAAAACACTTGATACCAATAGTTGGTTTCCGCATTAGTAGCTTTTTGAGCAACTGCATCTATAGTTTTACAACACTTTAGCCTTAATTCTAACCACGATTTGTGAGCCTGAGCTTGATTTTCGGAATTTCAAGTATTACATAAGGTGCTTCCAACTTTTAAAACCCTCTTGTATGGTAGTTGTTAGAGACTAGCCAGTCTTTAACAACTTGCTCTCCATTGCTTAATATCATTCTATAGTAATTTTCGAAGGAAATTTATAATTGTACAGTGGTTTAGTTGGACCTTGCTTTATGAAAAAAATTCTTTCAGCATCCCTAAAATTGTTGGCCACGACACGGAACCTGTGTTTAAGCTTTGGAGCGCCTTTGTAGGTTTCTATAAGTGCCAGATTGGTGCTTTCATCTGGTGACGGAGTGTTACCAATTTCCGTTGGTTAAGGAATACCGTCCTTTTGTTGATCATCACACTCTCTGACGATTCTGTATTATTGTTTGTAACGGAAGTTGATGGTGGACCAGTGGAGTCATCATTCTTTTTGGTACTAGCACTAGCAAACGTACCCTGTAAATATTTTTTTAAAACACCAGCTTGTTTGTGCCTTTGGGCCTCTTTTTTGTGCCTTCGCCTTCTATACTGGTAACCAAATATTTTTGTTTCTCCGTTACTGTCAGATATTCTGAAGAGAGAGATGTCTGAAATTAAATAATTTGAAATAATAGTTATGTGTGTAACACATGTGTAAAGAATGGTTTTCTTATTTGAATTCGGGAATTTCAAGCCGAGCGAAGCGCAACAAAATGTCGAAGCGCAAAAAAATGTCAACGAATGTCAAAAAATCGAGTTTTACTCACAAGTTGCATTCAGTTCTTCTTCTACTACTGCAATTTAATTAAAAAATCGTGCTGGATTTACTTTTTGATCATCTAGTATCACAACATAAGTAGAAAATCTATTTTATTCTGTTTATTATAAACTTAAAACATAAATCTAATTACGATTTTTTAGTTGTTTTACTCCGTGGATGCCTAAAAAATTTATTAAGCCATCGATACGGCGCGGGCGCGCGGCAGTATCGAAAATATATATGAATTCTTTGGGATGACCGCTAAAGAATCCATTTTCTACTATATACTAGTTTTTGCCGCGTTATATATTTTCTAGTTTTGATTTACTACTCTTGGGTTATGAGTTTCGCCGCAGGTGGCTAAATGCTTCTCCGTGGTAAATAGAGTATCAAGTCCGGCGAAGATTTTGGATGTTCTCTTAGCAATCACAATTGTCGGTTTCGCCCCTGTTGGTGACTCTGGTATTGTTTTGTGTATTCCTTTTGGCGCTAGTCGTACTTGCCTTTCAACTAGTTGACTGTACTGATGAAGACCTTAAGTCAGAAACACGTGTCTATGGTTAGCCAAATTTCAAATATATATATATAAATATATATATATATATATATATATATATATATATATATGCGCCAAATGATCCACGGATAGTTGATAGTTTGATATGGTAGAGTTTTATGAACCTTTTATGATGAAATGCTGGTTTAAAAACCATTGAAAATACGTACGTACACAAAATTTCAGTGCAATAAGTACGAACAATATGTCCAATGCTAAATAAACAATATAATTCCATTTTCTCTAATTGCCTAGATGCTTGTGCCAACAAGCCAATGAACTACATAACTGAATCTTTGGCTTTGCTTTATTTATCTTCATGATATTTTTATAGAAGTTCAAGTAGCAATGGGTGCATATTCGAATGACTATAATCAATTGAATTAGTTTAGAACGACGCCAACATCTATACAAACATTGATAAACCATGCAATGTCGCGAAAGAAGTGATTTCATTACCTGATATAGAATGCGATCTGCAGTTTCAGCATTAAGTTTCATCCTTAACGTATTCTTTAACCCAATATAATGATTTTAGAGAAGATACAGTAATAGAAATTAATGAGCGCGCCGGGCAAATTACCGCCCCTTAAATTTGTAATATACATTATTTAAAATAAAATTCAATTGGGTTTAAGTTAAAACAAAAACGTATATTTAGAAAAATCATGAAGTTTAAAATTATAAATAAAATTATAAACGTAACGGCCATTCAAACGCCTTTGATAAGTTTATTCAGATATAGGGTCCAAAAATCATGCACAATTGGCTACTATATATATATATATATATATATATATATATATATATATATATATATATATATATATATATATATATATATATATATATATATATATATATATATATATATATATATATATATATATATATATATATATATATATATATTATTACGAACTAAAGCTATTCAATCTATTTCTGTTGAATCAATTAGAAACAACAAAACGAATGCGAGAAAATGTTGAAAAATGTGTTAAATACTGAGGCGGCGTATTTAAATTATAATATCCATAGATTAATAAAAAATATATAATTTTATACGATGATTTTTGTTTAAATTAACATGGACCATCGGTTAATTAGGAGATTATGCAGCATAAAATAAGGCAAACCTATTATATCTACATGGGTCCAAACATTTCAAAACACTTAGCATGTAAAGCCGGAATAGCACAGAAAATGTGTCCAAAAAGCTTCATTTTAAAGCTATAGGTTATTAAATGTTTTTTTTTATTTGTTTTTTCCTAATATATAATACTACATTCTTGTGGTGATCTTCTTTACCAGTGACGTACAAATTGATGTATGGCACTTTTTCTTTGATTCAATTCACGCTCTTAGTTTAAATTGAAAAATCCAACCCTTTTAATTCGAAATAATTTATTTTGTTCTAAGGAGGAACATTCAAAATTAAAAGAAACCCTAATTATTACTTTATACCGACGTCAGCTTTGGTATTTGTTTTTAATATTCCAAAGCATTCATTAACAATTTTACTAGAAATGAAACGTATCACTTTTGAATTGGTTTTAATAAGGCTCATCATTATTAAAAATAATTATATCTCAGATACGGTTGTATAGTAGTTACCGATTTAAATTAAGAAAATCTTTTAGTAAATGATGATGGAGTTCATCATTTAAAACGAAAAGCCATTTTAATTAAAAAATACAATACTATCACTTAATATATTACATTTTATATATATATATATATATATATATATATATATATATATATATATATATATATATGTTTGGGGACACAATTCAATATACTAACAACTTTTCAACTAAAAAAGATCGGACAATTTATTTCCAATACTAAAAGTGGACTTTATTCAAACTCCGTTTTTCAACATTTACCCATTTATCACGGTAGGGGATGAAGCCACCTGTGACGAAACTCGTAATCCAAAAGTATTTAAATCAAATGTAGAAAAAGATTAACTTGGCAAGTACTATAGTATTGGGTGTCAAGTCTGAGGAAGATTTCCGATGTTATATACAATGTGTCCCAAATTTGGCTTACATGCATTGCTATCTCGTAAACCGCTATAGCTACAGGGTGGGTTAAATTAGGAAAGTTTTAGAGAATTTTATTACAAATTTGATGACGTTTTGAAGTTTAGGATATCTTTTGTGGTTTTCAAGATAATTGGGAAAAATCAAAATGGTACATTTTCAACTTTTGCCCGTAGCTTCTAAACGACTCGTATTATGGTTTTATGGTTTATACATTATTAGGGCACTTTTATTAGACATTATGCAGGTAAAACGAAGTTTCTAGCTTCAATTGTTTTTGAGATATTGGCATCAACTATATATATATATATATATATATATATATATTTTTCTTGATATAATTATTTTTTTTAAGTAGGCTTTGATTACGCATGGCGGCCATAATGAAACAAAAGAATGCCGCATGTCAACAATCATTTTGTGTTCCTGAATAGTACTTGTTATCATTTTCTCATTGTGCCGAGTTTTTACAAAGTTTATTTGAGTTTCTTATACTACTTAAAATGGAGGGTAATTATTCCAACGAAGAGAATTTGGATATGATAGAACTTTATTTTAAAGCAAATAGAAATACACAAGCAGCTGCGCGTTCATACGAAGAACAATTTCCAGACCGACATCAACCAAGCCAAAGGCATTTCAGATTTCTAATTGTTAACCTGTTAGCCTACGGGTCTTTTTTGAAACCGAAACCAAAGACCTATTCAATAGATAATGAAGCAAGAAACGCAGCTATAATAGAAAGTGTCAGGGACAACCCAACAACCTCAGTAAGAAAGATTGAAGAACAAACGGCAATTCCCAAATCAACCGTCCAACGAGTCTTGAAAAAACTTCACTTTCATCCCTATAAACCTACTATTGTACAGGGTCTTCAGGTAAATGATTTTGCTAGAAGAATACGTTTAGTGAATGGTTCATCAACAAATGCCATATTCTAAAGTACTTTGGACAGATGAAACACGATTTACAAACTGTGGAATTTTCAATAAACATATACTATTACTGGGGCATATCCTCATAATTTAGAAGAAAGACGTTTACAAACAAAATTTGGGTTCAATGTGTGGTGTGGCATTATAGGTAATTCCAAACAATGCACTTCTGCTTTAAATCACTCATAACAATTTGTATTTTAGATAACCGTTTGATTGGGCCGTTCATTTTCCAAGAAAATTTATCGGGTAACAGATATTTGCAACTATTACGGGAACAAATTATTCCAGAAGTTATAAATTCTGTTCCCCCAAACGACCTGCAAAATATTTGGTTCCAACAAGATGGCTGTCCGGCTCACGGTACCAGAGAGGTGATGGCGGTCCTCAGAAATACTTTCGGGGAAAATATTATCGCTAATAATGGCCCTGTTGCTTGGCCGGCAAGGTCACCGGATATTACTGTTCCCGATTTTTATTTATGGGGATACGCAAAAAATGAGGTCTACGAATTTTCTCCGCCAGAAAGTCTCAGAGAGCTAGAAGACAGAGTCCGAGATGTTTTTGCTAATATTAACAGGAACATATATATATATATATTTTTTTTATGTATTATAAATTTAGTTTAGGTATTTTCATATATATATATATATATATATATATATATATATCTGAAACATCGATGGTTGAATTAATATTTTTACCCATAAGCTATTTACAATATATATATGTCGGTCTGGAAATTGTTCTTCGTATATATATATATATATATATTCTCTTCGTTGGAATAATTACCCTCCATTTTAAGTAGTATAAGAAACTCAAATAAACTTTGTAAAAACTCGGCACAATGAGAAAATGATAACAAGTACTATTCAGGAACACAAAATGATTGTTGACATGCGTCATTCTTTTGTTTCATTATGGCCGCCATGCGTAATCAAAGCCTACTTAAAAAAAAACAATTATTTTGGTTTTTAGAGCTCAAGAAAAATAATAATCTTACCTTGTTATACATCATTGGAAAGCTCTTAAAAAGATCTTTCCAAAAATACAATAATCCAATATGGCGTCGGTAAGAATAAAAAGTTGATGCCAATATCTCAAAAACAATTGAAGCTGGAAACTTCGTTTTACCTGCATAATGTTCCTCTAATAAAAGTGCCCTAATAATGTATAAACCATAAAACCATAATACGAGTCGTTTAGAAGCTACGGGCAAAAGTTGAAAATGCACCATTTTGATTTTTCCCAATTATCTTGAAAACCACAAAAGATATCCTAAACTTCAAAACGTCATCAAATTTGTAATAAAATTCTCTAAAACTTTCCTAATTTAACCCACCCTGTAGCTATAGCGGTTTACGAGATAGCAATGCATGTAAGCCAAATTTGGGACACATTGTATATATATATATATATATATATATATATATATATATATATATATAAGTAGATACTAAAATCAATAAAAATGCGCTTTCACACACCTTTTTCAAAAGTTCTTGGCCGGAAAAGATATATGTAGAATAGCAGAAATATATAATTTCTGCAGGTGCAAAACGGCCTACAAGAAGAATTGCTTTCGATTATGTCACAGGGTACCCTCCTGCGATCATGATTTCTGGGCCTTTACCCTCATCAGGCAGGCTTGTACCCAGGGAGATCTGAAATAACAGATTGCTCGATATGACAAAATCGAAAACGAAACGTCTATCATACTGAAATAGTACTACATGCTAAGTATAACACTTAGCGCCACCTATTGGGGCTCCGATGGTTTCCAGCTGCAAACCCATAGGAATTTGGCAAAGTATGCACTAGCACCATCATACGGAGAGTAGATACTAAAATCAATAAAAATGCGCTTTCACACACCTTTATCAAAAGTTCTTGGCCGGAAAAGATATATGTAGAATAGCAGAAATATATAATTTCTGCAGGTGCAAAACGGCCTACAAGAAGAATTGCTGTGTGTGCGCTAAGTGTTATACTTAGCATGTAGTACTCTTTCAGTATGATAGACGTTTCGTTTTCGATTCTGTCATATCGAGCAATCTGTTATTTCAAATCTCATAAAACATAATCGAAAGCAATTCTTCTTGTAGGCCGTTTTGCACCTGCAGAAATTATATATTTCTGCTATTCTACATATATATAAGTATATATATATGTATATATATACATGGATAATTGGTGGAAAACGGAGTTTGAATAAAGTCCACTTTTAGGGGTATTTTTGGATAGTTACTTGTATTGGAAATAAATTGTCCGATCTTTCCAAATAACTTTTCTCTATAAAATGTTTAAATCTATAAAAATAAGGGTATAATTTCAGATTCTTTAAATTCTTGTATATATATATATATATATATATATATATATATATATATATATAATAATATAACATGTAATATATTAAATGGTGGTATTGTATTTTTTATATTACATATTCGCAGTTTTCACCACAACCTTGCAGTTTCTACTATTGTAAACACTCATCTAACATTATTGACGTTTTCATCGATACACCTATGGTACGCGAATGCTTTGACACAGTGTTTCAATTAAAACCTCTCTGATGTAGAAATTCATTTGAGTAGCTTTTTGTTTTATCGTGATAACGACGTTTTTGTTGTAATATATGAAAAGGTTAGTTTCAAATAATTCTTTTAAGCCCGTTTGAAATTATATTTATGTTGTTATTAGAATTACTGCTTTTTTGAGGACGTAGTTGCTGCACCTAGTAATACGTGTCGCGCACCAAATAAATTATAGCTGCTTGGAATCGCTGCATGGAGACGGGCAGTTTTGCCCCAGGAACGACACTGAAAAATATCTTTTTTCTGAACGTTTCGGGGGAAAGTCCAGAAAACAGTGTCGTTCCGCGTTACCTTCGTAGTGGATCTAGAACTAAAGACTGCATATTAAACTTAAGGTAACTATTTTGACTTTGTGTTGTAGCTGTGGCGAAAAACCCAAACATAGCTTTTCGTTTTAAATTATGAAGTTCATCATTATTTACTAAAAGATTTTCTTAATTCAAATCGGTAACTCCAACCGTATCTGAGATATAATCATTTTTAATAATGATGAGCCTTTAAAAGCAATTCAAAATTCAAGTGATACGTTTCATTCCTAGGGAAATTGTTAATGAGTACTTTGGGATATTAAAAACAAATACCAAGGTTAGGGTTTCTTTTAATTTTGAATGTTCCTCCTTAGAACAAAATAAATTATTTCGAAATAAAAAAGTTGGATTTATCAATTTAAACTAAGAGCGTGAATTGAATCAAAGAAAAAATGCCGTGCATCAAATTGTCAAAAATGCCAGCATAAAAAAACTTTCTCTTTTGTACGTCACTGGTCAAGAAGATCACGACAACAATGTAGTATTATATACTATGAAAAAACAAATTAAAAAAAACGTTTAACAACCTATATCTTAAAAATGAAGCTTTTTGGACACATTTTCTTTGGTATTTTGGCTTTACATGCTAAGTGTTTTGAATAGTTTGGACCCACGTACATATAATAGGTTTCCTTGAATAGGCCTTATTTTCTGCTGGATAGTCTCCTAATTAACCGATGGCCCATGTCAATTTAAACAAAAATCATCATATAAAATTATATATTTTTTATTAATCTATAGATATTATAATTTAAATAAGCCGTCTCAGTATTTAACACATTTTTCAACATTTTCTTGCGTTCGTTTTGTTGTTTCTAATTTACTCAACATAAACTGATTAAATAGCTTCAGTTATTTTCCCTTTTAGAAGCTGAATATTGTTTTCAATATCTGATCTGCTGTATACTGTTTCTTCAAGGCGACCCCACAGGCAAGTATAAGCAATAGCCAAATCAGGACTCCTTGGGGGCTGTAGAGCAGAACTGGGCGGGACATCCATCTTGTTGGAAAAACGGTTCATTGCGAAATTAAAGTGGCAACAATTCTAGTTGGCAAAACAAAAACGTCTTTAGCATCTGGCGACAGCTTTCTCGATTGCAGGTGCCGTCAAAGAAAAAGGGTCTAATTATGCCATGATAAGAAATAGCATACCAAACATTTAATATCATCTTCTCGTTTTAATTCTAAATTCTGAATTATTTTTGCTCCAGTATGTAATATGTTGGGAAACTCTGTTCCATTCGTTACATATGCATTATTAATTTATGAAAATTCCTAGTATCACCTTTAATTTCGTTTACCAAATCTTTAAACAAAACTCTAAAAATTGCTTTATCGCCCTCTTCCAAAATATTCCATTTTTTTTTTAATTTTCTATAATAATGACATTACAGGGTTTTCTTCCACAAAGTGTAAAATTAAAACTGCCGCAGCATCACTTTCGTTCCAAGTTTTCTTATTTCTTTAAATTTATTACCGAAGCAGTGTTTCTAAAATGTTTGATTCATTTATGAACTACCGACACCCGGGGTTATGTGGATGAAAAATATCGATTTTTTTGCAGTGACGCCTTTGTGGTTTAATTTATTTTAACCAAAAAAATAATATAGTATCTTTTAACATCGAGCTATGGTTTACGTTATTTACGATATTTTTTGTGCTGGTGGTTTTTTTTGGTTAAAGAGTGATCCGATTTAACCTTTACATTGGGGTAAAGTGGATCACCGGTTAAAAACTTCTTTGTATCCACTTTAAATAATAATGGAGAAAGGATCACTAAATATTAAAAAAAAACAAATATAAATGATTTTTTTTAATTTTAACAAAAAAAAACAATATAATGGAAATAAAACACTTTATTTGAACAGTATTTACAGTCAACTAACTTCTAAATAGTCAACTAACTTCTAAACAGATTAATAGAAAATGACTTAAAACAATCTCTTAATTAAAAATTTTTGAAACAGTTTAACATCTAAATAACTAGTAATACTAAACAGTAATACAAAAAACGTAAAACATTTCTAAAGGGCAACAAAAAATTAAACTCAAAAAACTCTAAATGTGCAATTAGCACAAAAAATGACCTATTCTAACATGTTTTTATCTGTGATATTTATGTAAAACTGGTGACCTCCTCGTTTGATTCCTTTTAGGTCAACTATTTTTATGATTTGTTCCAGAGCGATTGTAGAATAATCTGTATTTTGTGGATAAACAAAAAAAATATCTTTTTGGCCTTTTTTCCTTAGGGCGTTTACAGTGTATTCACCTCCGGCCATAACTTCTACTTTTGCTATAAATAAACGATCACGTTAATTTGTTTGGAATTTGACAATAACAAAATCACCTGTTATGGGACACACACTACTTCGGGTGTCTTGAGATGCAGCAGAGGATTCGCCGAGTTCGTATTCTTCACTTATTGGATCATCTATCAGCTCTGCTTCACTTAAATCTTCATCTGATAACACGAATTGAATATTGTTGTTTTCACATTCCTGGATAACATTTATTGACGCGTGACTGTTAAGATCCAATGATCACCTTTTTGCCTTCTAAATTTTTGAAGTACGTCAGAATAATATGGTTGAACCAATCTTCAAAAATAGCAGTGTCGAACCAGCCACTCATCGTGCGATTGTACCTACTTCCTTCAGTCCACCCTTGATAAAAATGCTTGGCCTTATACACTATATAGGTCTACTACGTAGACCGCCATCAGCCGATATAGCGAACATCACTGTCGTGCTAGTTTTTGAGCTGTCCAAAGTTCTGTATGCATGTTTAGTTCCTCTTTTCAGTATTGCTTTTGAAGATCCCGGATCGTCGACGAAGTTGGTTTCATCGTAATTTATGAAGGCTGGTACATCTTTCACAATGTCTTCTAAGTTACTGAAATATTCAGCAATAGTTTCATAACTTAAAGCTGCCCTTACCCTTTATGTGTTTTCCGCTAGTTTAATGGCAAGATTTGGGTGTCGTATCATAAATCCGTGAAACCAATCAACGCCGATTAAATTATTTCTGAACCACTTTTGTGTTGTACCTCGTCTTGTTAAATACTGTTGTACTAGTTTTCTAACATCAATGGATTTAAACGGGAACCCCCATTCCGCACACACTTGTAGAGCATCTACTAACTGCGCTTCCTCAGCTTCATTCAGTGCTGGCTGTCGTCCATATTTCAGAATGTTTTTGCCATGAACGTGTCTGTTTAATATGGTATATGGAACCGCAAACTGTTCCAAAGCAGTTCGAATTGATATGTTATTGTTTTTTACCGCCGCCACCGCTTTTTCAATGTAAACTTGATCATAGTTTTTGTTTCCTCCTGCGCCAAGTTTTTTCTTAAAATGTCGTGGTATCTGAAACGAAAACAAATCATCTATCTCATCTCATCTCATCATCTGAAATAAATATGAAAAAAAAATCGTGCATATATGCCCACCGCCCCATTCGCCCCACAACCTACTAGAATAAAATACATTTTCAGCATATAAAACAAAACATCAATGTAACTTTAATCTCTAACTTTAACTCAAATTAATTTACAAAATAAATATATTATCGTTAATGAAAACGTATAAAAAAGTTATTATCCTTTTCCTAGAACTAAACAATTTCATATTTTATAAAACGCGCGAAATTCTTTTCGAAATTATTAATTTATTTTGAACACTAACTTACCTTCTCTCGCAACTTCAAACCACATACTAAACATCTTTAAACGCTCCAACATGTTATACCGCCGTTGAAACTAGTTATTATCAAGCGATTGGGTTAAGGTAGCGCTGATCCATTTTACCCTGTGTGATCCACTTAACCCCGGTTGACGGTACCACTCTAGAAATATGAACATGGCAATTTTTCATGAAATTTGTCAATGAAAAAACGATATGAATTTTCTCCATTTTTGTTGCATTCTACTAAAAGAAATTCTTAACACGTTTGTGCTGTTATGCTCTATTTTCGATTGAAAATGTCAATACATTTAAGTGAATTAAAAAATAAAGCATTTTAACGGAAACATAAAACTGTAAGTGCAATTTAGTATTTTGACCGAGGTTGGAATTCTAGACAACTTTTTCTGGTAACATTTTTCTGTAAAATAAAAAGTAAAGGTAGTTAACTCTTTGCTAAAATTAGTATTTTAGGACTTCATGCTGAATATAAAATAAAAATTTCTTGCTGGGAATGGCATTTTTTTGCAAAGACAAATATTTATCATGAGCGAATTTTTCTCAAAAATTTAAATTGTTGGTCCATTTGCCTCCTTGTAAAACCTATCCGAGGACATATACTCTTGGGTTGTGTTTTTCTCCATAGGTAGAAACCACAAATATCATTCTTGCTTCTATCGATGACTCTGGTTTTGTTTTATAACAGCTAATAGTACTCTTCTCTCAACTACTCACTACTTAACTGCACTACGTTTACCTTTAAACAGAAACGATTGACCCAATTTTTTATTGTTTTTAAGATCATCACAAAGATAGTTTATCGGGTTGAGTTTATCGGGACGCAGGGCAAACAGTTCGAAATCAACTCTATGTAGATACCATCTCGGTTTAAATTACCAGAATTTTTATTCAGTTCTTCCAAGCCACTAAAATATAGGAACTAGTCGTATGTTATCATCGTTGGTGTTGTCAACTATCTTAGATAGAACAAAATCATAGACATAAAAAATATCTATGAACAAAATTTATAAATCCTAATAATATTAAAATTAATTTTTAAGCTGGATCTAGTTATGTAATAATAACCTCTGTAATATTTAATTAACTACATATAATTATTATCAACAAATAATTATTCAAATAACCTGTTTTTTATTCCCGCAATGCCATTGCTTAAAAACCGACAACATCGCCGTATATTTGTCAATCGCAGTGTATACGATTTTACAACAACTGGTAAAAGAGAAAATCGAGGAAAGCGGTGTTGCTGTGAGTATTATTTCTGGGCATTATGATGCGTAAAGGCGAAGTATGCAAAACTTTGATTATTTAACCCCTATCGTCTGTTGTCATAGATAAGACAACATATTTTTGTTTTTCTGTATTAACTCGCGTGCCTGGTACGAGATTTTTCTTATGATTTTTGCTTGCTATTTTATCGTTCTTGAGAAGCAAAATTACATATCTGCACTTTTTTCCCTAAGCTACATATTAATAAATTCCGAAGCAAAACTGATGTATGTAGATACAATAAACAGAGGTATACATATTTGTCATACAAAAAAATACATTTATAATAATATATTATTTTAAAATACTGAGAGGTAAAATAGGTACGTTTTTATGCATAATAAAAAAAAATAGATTAGGTATGTTATTAAACATGCCAGTTATGATAATAGATTTTAATTTTGATTGGCAGTTAAACGATTGTTATACAAATAGATTAAAAATATTACTATTACTAATAGTACGATCATGGCCAATAACAAATGATATGATGAGTTGCCTTTTGTGGGATCAGACAAGCAGGATTGATATTTTTTCTTTGTGACAATTGCTTTGCAGTACATGTTCATTTACGTTATTCACTGAATGACTATTTGCAGCTTTCTACTGTCCAGTGAACCACATATGTTGTTCTATATAATTCACAATATGATGCTCTGTTATTATTGCACTTATTGTAAATTAAAATACCGACCTTACAGATTTAACAAATTACGTAAAAAAATCTTTAAAGTAAATATTTTTTATTAGCAATTTATTAAGATCAGTTTTTTTTTCACTAAAGTAATTTCAGAAGCTCAAGCGAACCATTGATTTTAGCCTTACTAAAACGATCCAATATTGAAACCAATTTGGGAGAATAAAGGCTTTGAGAAACTACAAAAGCACAAAATGCGATCCGATAGATTTAATACTGGCAATATTGCGAAGGGTTTTAGCATATAAGATACAATTAATTTAACATTCAATATTTTAGACAAACATAGCACATAACACATCTTAGTATACTCTTATAATTGCATTAAAAAGTGCAATCAGAAGAGATTTCATTCTTCAAGAAAACTAACAAAAGTTTCTGGGTTTTTAAAAATCTATTAGAGAAAGGAACAACTAATGATACAGGACTGATCGATCATAAACGTATCCAGTAATTTATGTTTATCAAATGGGAATCTTTTTTTTATTACTCCACTACATAGTACGTGTCAATGGAAATGAAGATAAATATATCAAATCTATAATATCCTGTACAGTTTTTCTTTTCCTCAATAGATTTTTAAAAACTTTAAATAATCGATCGTTATATACCCAGTTTATACTTTACGAAAAAACTCGCTTTACAAATAATCCCAAAAGTAGGGTAAAATAGTTTAAGTGACTCCAAGTTCACACTATACAATAAGCTCTTATCAAAAATAAACTTTTGTGTTATATAAAATAAAATAGTACATACCATTTCTTTAATATGGTTATCATTCTGAAGGTTAATATTGTGATTTTTTGTGAAAACTGCTGTGTAGTTGGTCGTATCTCACCTGCAAAAGAAAATAAACCAAGATAAGCAAATTCTTAAAAATTCTTTATACGAAAACTTTTTATTTTTTTTTTAATACGTCTATTAATATCTGTATATATTTTTAAATTTAAGACATTTCATGAGTAGAACATTATAGCTATTAAACATATTCTGCATTCTAGTTAAGGCACTATGCTAGTTCGGTGATATTCATGATAAAATATATTTGAGGAACAAGTTCGATGGCTAATGCAAAAATTAAGGCGGCTGAGCAGAAAGCTCTTGTCAATATTACGTATTAATAGTAAATGAACTGAAGTATCTATTTGCAGCTTTCTACTGTCCAGTGAATGAAGGTTTAAAGTATCTAAAATTAAATTCAGTATGGCCATAACGTAATGGTACTTTTAGACGAAAAGAACATATTTGCAAAAACTTCTGTCGTACGCCTTCTACCATATAAGCATATGATCTGCAATGAAGAGATCATACTTGACTTGCATATCCCAAAATGGGTCTCATAAATAAACAACAAAAAATAGAAAAAACTTGACAAAGGAAATCTTGACTAAACTTTGCAAAGCATCCCAGACTCCTGAACGCTCTCTGAATGAGTGATTTGATATAATTCAGTTTCAATTCACATCGTTTAATAGTAGCTGGTGGTCTAACAGGACAGCAAGGTCAAAAGAAAATTATTCAGAACTTTCTCTAAAACGGCATCATTTATGTTGAACTCATACAACATATGAACTCTAATTCACGTAAAAGAAATACAACAACATTTTTTAATATTAAAGTTGAAGCTATTCAGACAAGACCATTTAAACAGGGCATCAACCTCTTCCTGCAATAATTTTACGATCACATTTCCTCTGAGTTAAACGAAATAACTTTAAATCATCTGCATATACTAACGAAACTGAATTTTTCACAAAGAAATCGATGTCGTTAACAAAAAGAACGGATAACAGTGGCCCAATATGGCACGAATGTGGAACACCAGTTGTCACGTTTCTGATGAAATGTGACTATTGACCCTAACAAATTGTCTGCAACCTGCAAGAAAACTATGCATCAAAGCACGATTTTTTTTTACCTATTTCGCATGCACCAAGTTTCTGCAGCAACACGTCATGGTCCACTTTATCGAACACCTTCCAAAAGTCTATATAAAACCAATTAACCTTAAGTTTATTTTCGAAATCGCTTAACAGATTGTCCTGATAAATTGGTTATCATTGAACATACTTGCAAAAAGTCATACTGCTCTTCGATAATAATTTCTCTATATTCACAGGTTAGTGTCGATGTCACAAGAGATTCCAGAAGCTTGAGATATGTCCCTATAATTTGACCCATGATAGCGGCTGCCTGTTTTAAAAATTGATGTAATATAGGAAATCTTCCAACAGTCAGGAAAGATTCCTCTCATTAAAGAAAGATTAAATAAGAAAGTTAAAGTTTCGGTTAAAGTGTAAACACAGATTATGGTGAAATGCCGTCCGGACCACTGGATGTTTTAAATTTATATTTACTTAACCCATTAAACATTTCGGTTAAGCTGATATTAACTAACTCTAAGTTATTTCATTCCGCGATACTATTATAATAGTCAGGAGTAGCTGAGTTAGATTTTCGGGTCTGGTCTTGCGATCCAGAACCATATCATTTGGAAAGCCATAGCTTCCTTTGGAGGCATTTATATTTTCAAAAGGCACTATGGTCTTCAACAAGGCTGTATTTTATTATGTGTAATTGACAACATTTATATCTTAGGGCACAGCACGCCTTTCGAAGTTAGAAAAATTTAAGATAGTGGCGAAAAGATCGCTTTGTTTCTACTGTTTATGAACCACCAAGTAAAAGTTTGAACTCATATACGGCTTAACGAGTACATATAAAGAAATAAAACCGAGTTCACTTGGTATTAAGTGGGGATAACAAAACTATATACAAGGTGATGTTGACTGTGGACCAGCAAGGAATCAATCACACAATAACCATATCACTTGGGTGACAAGGGCGCAAGTCCAAGAAAACCTGATTATTATTTAGAATATTCACTACAAAAGGTTCAAAGAACTAAACCGATTGGCAGTGATCAGCATAAACATCTTAATCGCAATTCGATGATATATTTAAAAACGTAAAGTTTTTCAATTGACAAAATATTACATTTTAACTATTTAGATTTAGGAAGTTTTTACGGCTATCAAGACACCTCCACATTTTGTTTTATGGTTTGTAATATTACTTCTAGTAAACACATGAGTGAGAGCACATAAAAATTTTTTTGCAAATAACTGGGAAACTATTAACATTTAAGAATTTAAAAAATATATATATTATTCTTAAGAGGGAAAAATCTCCAATAAAACATTCTGGACTTCCGGAACTCTACCTCTATTATTAATGATTTTAATTTAATGTTGAAAATAAGAGTTCCGCGCGGCGATCGCTAAGCCGTTACGGCGCCCTAAAACCGGCAGTAATAAGTAAAAAATATATACTATTAAATATTAATTGTAAACTAGACTATTAAACTGACATTTCTACGATCCTCGAGCTTACTACAAATGCCTATTGGTTATGGAAGTAGCGCTTAACTCTCTACGTTTTTAGGATTTTAACAATACAAAGTTACTTTCACCCTCTTGCTTCTTCCGCGCTAGTTCTTGATGTAATGATTATGATGTATGATAATATGATTCCTCTGAGAGATCTTTATGTCAGAGCTTATTCGCACACTAGAGCCAATTATAATAGGTTTTTTCTTATTTTTAGGGCAATTTAGGATAAGTTATTTTCAAGAAAATATTACTGTTAAGGGGCGTGCGTTATCTTTAGGTTGATCCGTCCTGCTAGTTTTAAAATAAATTACAGGAACACCGATGCTTTTTAACAATTCTTAAGCTAAGTTATTATCATGGCTTAAGTGAGTATTAGTATCGTTTGATTTATTTTCAGCCAGGCTATAGATTATAATATTTTTAGGTTTATTGGGTCATGCCTCCAGCTTAAGATTTCACAGATTAAAGGTCATTCTTAAAAACTTTTTTTTCAATTCAAGATAATTTTCTTTTTCTTTGTCAATTGTATGTACCTTTACTTCGTTTCAAATTGAATGTATATTATTATTCTGCTGAAGAATGATTTTTTGCATTTGGGTAATTGCCATTTGTCTGCTTTAGACTAAAATCATTTGAAACAAGAAATGGGAGAAGCTGTGATCGGAATCGACAGGCTGAACAATATAGAAACTAGATCGACACCTGGCAGCAGTCGAATGCCTTGTAACAGTAGAGCAGTTGATTTAGAGGGCAGCAGTCCATATAAAAGATTCGGCCGGGTTAGAAAAAAAGAAGAGGGAGGTGCTGCAATTAGTTGGTTACGTTATTTGTTGGTGACTTATACAAGACCCTAAATTCTTGGCCATACCCGCCAATCACAACACTTTAGAATGTGCGCGTATTTCAAATCTGATTCTCAATGATTTGAGTTGTGATTTTATGGCTTTAATGACGGATTTTTCGACAAACTTGGGCTTACCTAACGGGACAGATCAACCTAACAGTGTAGGTTTTCTTTAAAAAAATCCTTGTTTTAATATAGACTCGGAATTCGGTTAACGCGCTATCGTGCGCTTTTTTACAGCAAATCTAACCAATTCATTCTAACCTAATCCGATTTTTTATTAATTTTTGTTAAAAAAAACCTTAAAAATGTCATCCGCCTGAACGGGGATTCGACACACATGTGCCCTATATGCGAAGCAGAGTATCTTACTACTGAACCAGGAGCTCAGACTGGACATTCAGCAGAACCAGAACCAATTTAAACAATCTGTCTTGTGAATCTAACAACAAAAACAAATCTCAAGTAAATGTCCCTGATCGGTGTAATTGTGTAATATATGCTTGAAACTATGTTTGAGTGACTGTTCTCCAAAGTTCCTACTATAATTTAATAAAGGCTCAACTTATAGCCTCTCCTTGTGACGTTGGTGCAACATAAAATAAGTAACTGTAAAATGTTCCTATTAACATAGATATATATATTTATATATATATATATATATATATATATATATATATATATATATATCTATATATGCCTTTGAACATAAGGCGAAAATTATCCATTTAGCCGTGCCGCTGTAAATATCTCAAAAAGTTATCAGTAACAATAAAATATATATATATATATATATATATATATATATATATATATATATATATATATATATATATGATAGAATGTTTTCACCACTTACACCAACGTCCTAATCCTTGTTTGGACACATATATATATATGACATATATATATATATATATATATATATATATATATATATATATATATATATACAAGTATATATATATATATATACTTGTATATATATATATATATATATATATATATATATATATATATATATACTTGTTACTGATAACTAATAACTGCGGGCAGCAATCTCCACGTAGTACAGCGGCACGGCTAAATGGATAATTGACGCCTTATGTTCAAAGGCACGTGAGATTTTAGAGAAGCAGTTAGAACATTGGTCGAACGTAGCATTTTGAATAAATTGACAACAGAAAAGAGCCCCATGTATTATTTTAAATTAGCAGGCTTTTGACGGAACCACGTCATTTTGGGGACCTTATTTTTCTGATGTTTACATGGTGTTTGTTGACGTGTGTTGTCAAACTATCGTTTTTGCAGATTTAAGTTTAAGTTTTAGCAATTTATAAATAATACGAACATCGAATTAATATAAAAGTTGAATAAAAAGTTGTGTTCTATATTATAAAACGTAACAAACACATTTTTGGTAGTTTGCATTATCCTAAATAGAAGAAATGGTCAGTTGTGTGGCGTGCGGTCGTACCCGTATTAAAAATACAAGGAATTTCATCTCAACGGTAAGTGCATTTGTATTTTCGTAAGAAAAGAAATTAACTAGACACTTTTAAATCCGGTTTAAAGGCAAAAATAATTTTTATTATAATGAAAATTATAATTTTTAAAGTGTGAAACAGTTAGGTTAGGAACCAAGTGGTGTATAAAAAACACAGTAGCGTAACACTTTATGTAATAGTTTGTTAGATCAAAACATTTAAATTACCTTAAATATGTTTTAAAACGGAAGAAACAAAGTTGTAGTTATGAGTTTCTAGGAACAGGAAGTTCTAATATCTAACATTATATTCTAACGTACAAACGTTTTTTTTTAATGTCTATAAATACTTATGATATTTTATGCAAAATATAATATTTTTCTTGTATTTATTAATTTATTTGTTTATTGCGGGTAACCAAAAACAAATCTCAAGTAGCCCAAATACGTGTGCTTCCATGAGCTCTCCTTAGTGTATATAAGTCTACCCCAAAATTAATTTAAATCAATAAAAAAAAACTAACCTAATCGAAAATTACATCGTTTGAAATATCTCAAAAATACTAACAATAAAAATTTGGATTCGGTAAACGTAACCTAACTTAACCAGACCTAACCTAACACTATATATATATGTATATATATATATATATATATATATATATATATATATATATATATATATATATATATATATATATATATATATATATATATATATATATATATATATATATATATATATATATATATATATATATATATATATATATATATATATATATATATATATATATATATATATATATATATATATATATATATATATATATATATATATATATATATATTTATTGTTTAAATATGTACTGTGTACCCATTAATTCCACAAAAATGAATATATTTTAGTTCATGCTTAGCCTAAGTTATATGACAATTTAGACCAAGATAGTTAAGGTTATTTTAGCAAACGTAAAAATTTAGTAAAAACTACTAAAATCCGGGATACCCTATTATCCTGTGTCATCTTACGGAAAATATAATAAGTCAAAAAATCAATATGATGTGTTTATTCTTATATTAATAAAAACCGAGATAAAAGCATATTTAATTACCATAATTCAATAAACAGCATATCTCTTATGGTGTCCAAAATAAAAGTATTTATCTTCTTATTCTCTTCAAACCGTGCAAAGAAAACATAGAATGGAAGCTTTAATGGATTTGATCAATAAATAGAATGGAATATAAGAGGCTGGGGATCCGCTTTCGCAGTTGTTTAGTTAAGGCTAAAGAAAGATAGGTACTGTTAGGTTAGGTCTGGTTAAGTTATTTTACGCTTATAGAATCCAAATTTCTTTTATTAGTATTTTTGGGATAACTTAAACGATGTAAGGTTAGATTTTTTATTGATTTAAATTAATTTTGAGTTAGACTTAAAAAAACATCTAATTACATTAAGAATAGATCATCGAAGCACACATATTTGGGGTACTTAGATTTAGTTTTTGGTTACCTGCAATAAATAAATAAATCATAAATACAAGAAAAATACTATATTTTTGCAGAAAACAAAATGTTAAAAGTGATTATAGAAATTTTAAAAAAATGTTTGTAACTATAGCTATTGGAATATTCTATTTTTCCTATAAAAAGTCTAAAAATTAATTAAAATCATTTATCTCCAAATTTCATTTCATATTTTTTGTTTGCCTTTGCTGCCTGTCAAACAGATAACTTTTGTTGAGAAATATAATCAAACTGTTTCTCCTTCAGCACAGACCCAAAAAAAAATATAATGTTAGATATTAGAACTTATTTTGTCCCATAAAATTGTTCCTAGAAACTCATAACTCAAAATTGTTTCTTTAGTTTTAAAACATACTTAAGTAATTTGAATGTTTTGACCTAACAAAATATTACATGAAATGTTACGACACTGTGTTTTATATACCATTTGGTTCCTAACCTAACTTTAAAAATTATCATTTTAATTATAATAACAATTATGTTTGCCTTTAAATCGTATTTAAAAGTGTCTAGTTAATTTCTTACTTACGAAAATGCAGATGCACTTACCGGTGGAAAGAGATTACTTTCTTCTTTGCACTTTTAATACGGGTTTAAATTAAAAATTTAACTTGGTCAAACCATCGCGAAGTAATCGATGAGTCGGTTAATGTCATGATCCGATATATACAAAAAAACCACACTGACATCAAATGCGAGTGTTATTGCACTTCGAAATAAGAATCATAACTGAATATTGTACTTTGGTTTAATAAGAGTTTATGCAAACTAGGAAGTACTAAATAAAAATGAAAGCGTAGGAACTTCTGGTACCTATATAATCTGCATCTAATGTTTTGTTCTGTATTAATAAAATTATTTATATTTCATTATCTATGGCCTGTTGCGTCTTAAATGCGTTAATATTTTTTTCTACTTAATTTTTCTAAATAAATTTAGGTACTTGGAAAAAATATAATTTCCTAGTACAACTAAAAATAACCATTCTGCCTATTTAAAAAACATCATTAAATTTTATTAATTAAATTCATGTAAAGTAACGAAAAGAAAGCAGAAATACAAAAGGACAGTCGAAACGAAACAAATAAAAAAAATCCATGCATTTTACAACTTATGAAAGCATAATATAACTTTGAAATGATTTGCAAGTTTATCCAAATAGGCTCTAGTTGTAGGTATTTCTTAGTAGCAAGGTTTAGATCAAATTGATGTAATTACTGGTCACGTGTCGCGACAGTTCATCATTCAGAAAATTGCCACATTTCTTTATAACTTTAATAGTGGCTCTTTCAAACCCAGTGTTAATTTTAAAGTATCAATAACAACAAACGTTGAACTTAAACCCCTGAATAAATATAAGGGTATTTGTGCGAAAGGTTTATTATGTAAAAAGTAAAATTCAATATCTAAAGTGAGCTATTAAAGACATGAATTTTAATGTTTCGCCAATTTTTTGTTAAACTGGCACCTATAAAAAAGTAAAAGTAAGTAAGTTTTGAAATTACTTTCTAAATTTCAAAGTAAAAATCAAAGTGGATACGCTACTGAAAACCGGAAACAAGGTGTTGGCATTTTGACGGACCATCGATTCTAGGGACCCTCCCGGTCTCGTCAAAATCACGGCTAGGCTCTTTCCTATACATTTATTTCATCAAAGATTTCTGGAGGAGTTCTATTATAAAGACTGAATAACAAAAACAGAAGGAATAACCACAAAGAGAGTGTATAACAGAATATTGTATGTTGATCTTTTTATGTTGTTCAACTAACTTTAGATAAACTGTACATATATATTATTTTCCTACGACCACTTAAGAAACTGACATGCAGGCAAGAAAGTGTCTTATATCACACGTATTTTGAAATATGTTGTATACCTATTAAAACACTAGTTTCATAATACATGTTTTGTTCACTATATTTTAAAACAGCATTATCTTTAAAAACATTTCAAGTTGGTGACAATGCATGCCAAAAGTGGCAATTGCATGCGCACCATTTTGGTTTTTCAATTTTGAGAGGTGACCAGTTTCAAATTCGAGGTGGCCATGACTTCGCATTGCCAACTTTGTAGAAAAAAAGTAGTATCGATAAGAAAGCCAGTACGACACTACTTTGTGTATCGAAAAACCGTCTTTATGATTACAAAATAGAAAAATATGTTTAAATACCACAATATGTCAGAGATGGCAAGTCAAAAAAAATTGAAAAAGAAAAGTCTACTTTCATTTTATTTACAAAGCAATTACTGAACACTAAGTTGAAATGTAAGTAAAAATAAAGCTAAAAGTCCTATTGATGGTTCTTTGGGGTCGAAGGATAAAATGGTGTATCGTTTCAAATACTTATTATATAATACACTATTACGAAACAGCAAAAATTGTCTAAGACATATAGATATATTTTCTTCTATGACTTATATAATGGTATAATAGCTGTTAAATAAATTTTTAAATTTAAAACTCTAACGATATTCTTCTTTTGCTTTTATATCAGTGCACAGGTCTCTAAGGGCCAAAAGTTTTAAAGCTGAGGAACCGAGGAAATCAAATATCGAATTTGGCAATGGTTAAGGGAATAAGAATATCCAGCGTATAAATCTTATTTTTGCTTTTGATTTTCTATTTTATAGTTCCTTTGGGAATTCTGTTGAAATACTGAATGGGGGTTTGCGCCTTTCGAGGTGTTTTGAATATATAAAGGGTGTATCATATTCTATGGTGCATTAAAAGTATTCGGAAAACTGAAAAAGTATCATTTTAAAATTTTGCTTAAATCCATAACAAATCCAGCTCTCTCTTTTGAAGAAATATTGCATGTACTGCGTTGACAGATTTACATGATTCATGTTTATTAAAAATATTCAACGAATATTAAAATATTCAAAATAATCACTCACTATTGCAAAAAAATTGTAATCTAGATTTGTATCCGCTTAAAACCGCTGAAACAGTTGGCCAAAATTAAGTGGGTTTAAAAAATAAATACGATATTGAAGATCAAAAATAATTTATTATATGAAAATTTAATACTTGATGAAATTTAAAAAACTATTGGTAACACGCTTCATGAGTATAAGTATGTTTATTAAGTTTGCAAATTATTGAGCAATCTTAACTATCAAAGAAATAAAAAGCTTTGGATTAGACATAGACATCAAAAGAAAATAGAAGAACAGTGACTAAATGGTTTTCAGAAAAATGACACCTTCCCGTAAGTGGCACATCGAAGAGTCTATTGCTCGTGTGGATCATGACACACTTAAGTATGTGTCAGCTAGTTATCGGTTCCCCGGTAGCTCACTTGGTTACAATGTTTTGCTAGTTGCACTCCAATGCAATTTTTTAATCATTAAAATCATTGATTTACTTGTATTCCGGTTTAGTCTAATGTATTATTGAATACATAAAATATAATTTCTAAATAACTACTAGTTATGTAAAACTTAAAAATATGGTACGAAAACAAAAATGTTCATGTCTTAAATCTTTATAAAACAATTGCAGAGAAATCATATTTACCAAAAACTGTTTCAAAAATCTGTCTAATATTATTTGCATACTTCGTACAGTTCCGCATTTTAATATATATTCAAGATTATTGAAAAATTTCTCAACAGACAGAGTCTTTAAATTTAAAAAAACGTTAATAAAATATAAAAAAATAAATAAGTAATTCATAAGTTTCTATAAATTTCCGAAATAGAACAAATTTATCATGTTATTAAAGTAAATTTAGATCTACGCTCCAAATATTTATTTACTGAAGGATACGACGACCTTTGAAATCATTTGTGCATAGCGATTTTAAAGTTAAATTGGCTCCATTCTCATACTCCTCGTTTTTAATGTCAGAAATTTACATAGATTTACGTCAATCTACATGATTCAAAGCGATCAAAATGAAAAATTTGTGTTCCCGGAAAATTTTACTCTGCGAAAAAATGAAGTATACATGGGTACCCGTATAATAAGCTGAAGAGAAAAATTATATTCTTTAATAAAAAAGTTTAAAAGAACATTTTATTTACCATAACCGTTAATGATGTATTTCGTTATTTACTTTATTATATTTTTTACTAACGTTATTTAACACCAAGGTTAGAACTTAAGTTTCTACAACGGTTTGCAATCCATTTATGATAAGTGCGTACATATGATTGAAAATGTTCGTGGAATTTTATAATTAACAGAGCTTAGAATCAAGATGCAAATATTTTGATTTATTATTTTTGCATAAAGTAGGAATCAGGAAAAAATGGGCTTTATTTGTCACATCAGATCTAACGCAGAATTAGCAAGTTTTGCACATATTCTTGCTACATTTGGTAGATAAACATTTTTACCGCAAATATTTGTAAGTACTTGACAGAAAAGGTCTCTACTTGGAAATTCTTGTTTGTTTGATTAAAGGTTTTTTAATAGGTAATGAAAATCTGGGTAAAATCGAACAAAGTAATGAATAATTATAAAGATATAGCAATACAATAGTAGGTACTATAAAATGCAAAAAAAAACAAATTAATATTTTTCATTTTTAAAAATTAGTAAGCATATGAATCATTTCTCTAAGTTTTTTTACTTTAAAATACCTACTTTTCGATAGTTGGCATTTGCAACTGTCCTCAATAAAAAGGGCAATCCGTTTAAGGTATCTTTAGAAAAGTTAGAAAGTTCTCATAAATTATCTAATGATTTTGGAAACGAATTATTGAACAAGACTACTACGTCAGTTTACAAACAATTATAAAAATATGGAATTATAAACTACCAAAACTATTACGTTGGTGAAAGTTAACTAACAATTTTTTGTTTTTATTTTTAAGGATGTTTAATAGCTATTTATGCAATAATTTACGAAATGAATATCTTTAAGGCACGCGACGTGTCTAACGTGGCTTCGCTTCATTGAACATCACGTTAGAGTACTTAATAAGAAATGACCTATTTTACATAAGGTAAGATCTGATCACGCCTAGAAAATTGTCCCCTGCTTTTTCATTTTCACCTTCTTTTGAATTTCATCTACCGAAAAGCTGAGAAATCTCAGCTTAGGCATCAGGGGGAGTGTTAAAACGGAATACATATCTTTTTGTGGTCCTGGCTTTAAAAATTATACGGAAATTTAAAACGGTCAATATTAAATTTTTTTACTTCATGTAGCATTTTTTGCAGAAAAAAGAAAATCTTAAATCGAATTTTCTATTTTTGTTAGGACAGGGCTAAAGAAATTGTTTGTGAAAATGTTTTTTTTTTAAACTAATTATTTAAATTTATTTGACAATTTGACATATATTTTTCTGTTTACAAATCTATCTGCTACTTATGGGTACTAAAGGAAGGAAAGGTAATAAATTCAAATAAAAATCTTTTCTGACAAATGTGGACAATGGCCCCTCTTTCGAAGGTTTCCTTTTGTTTAGGTTTATTTCATAAACGGTACGGTTAGGTGATAATATACATTATGCTGAGAAGATCTTAGAACACTAATTATTGTAATCTTTGATTGAAATAAGGGGTAACAGATTTGCGCTCTTACAAAGTAGACTGTGTTGAATTATTTTTGTAGATATATTATAGAATTCACTAAGATTAATTTTGCTCGCTGAAAAAAGAAAAGTACGTTTACTGTGCGACTGCAGTAGTCAGAGTAATTCTCATTGCAGGCCAACTGGATTTCGACTGGAAATGTCAAAGACGATTGCTAGTCAACCTTAGATTATTATTAAGATAGTCATACAATGGGTTGTTCCGTAGTAATAATCGATACTGATTCGCATCACTGGCCAATTGGCTCTCTCATTACTGTCTTATATATGTCTCGAAGTAATTATAGAAAAATTAGGGTGACACCGATGGTTTTAACAAGATCAGTTATAACTAAATACTCCTTGTAATATTTAGAGATTGAAATTATTAGGTTATTTTTCTTTCTTCGCTAAAGAAAGAAGCATAAATTGTCTGTGAAAGGACTGCTAGAGCTGTTTTATTTAATAGCTTTTTCTCATATAGGAAAAAAATTTATTCGCCGATATTTTTGCAATATAAATATACAGAACTTATTCTAGCCAACCGAGCTTATTTTGTTCCCATTTTTGTATACCAACTATCTAGGAATTATATCTAAAACATTGTTAAAACGAGCATGGCGATGCGCGATGTAAAGTAGAACAACTATATAATGTTACTTTATACGTGATTATTAAAAAAATCATTGTTATATTTCCTTGCCTTAAATTTTTTATATTTACTTATTTAAATAAAAAGGCGTATATGTAATTATTTCTGTTTTATTGATTTACCTAGAGAGAAGATGTGTTCAGCAAATTGTGTCGATTAGGAACTCTGAGTGAACACAGGTAGGAAATAAAATAGTAATTTAAGAGACGATCACAGCTAAACTGGAAATTATGAGTTTTGTATAAGACCGAGGTCAAGGGTGTTTCAGTACACTAGTACTCAAAGAATATTTCTTCTAAGTATAAAAACTCTTGGTCCGCCGGCTTAACTTGTTTGTTGTGTGTCTGTCAGTCAATCCCGGTACTGTCTTGCCACCCCCATTCACTCCCTTAGAAGATTCATTTTCAAAAATAATAAAACGCATGTTATTTTATTTTTTTAAAGACTATATTTACAGTTTCATCATCGTAATACAAAAAAAAATTCATACATACTTTACCACCTCTTTTTGACCCCTTATCGATGATCACGAAAACAGTGCACACCTAGGGTACTCAAGGAATATTTCCCACATATTTCAAATTTCTAGGTCCACCGATTTAGGCTGTGTGTTGTCAGTTAGGATACAGCTTTGCCAAGCCCGTTTACCTCCTTAGAAAGCTGTGTGTTGTCAGTTAGGGTACAGCTTTGCCAAGCCCGTTTACCCCCTTAGAAAACAGTAAACAAAAATAATGAAGCACGTGTTATTTTATTTCTTTTTATGTGCGTTGTCAGTCAGTAGTGTAGTAGTAGTAGATAGTGTTTTATTAAAAGATTTTTCGATGAAATGACAAAAATTTTAATATATCTATTTTTACTTCCCCGTAAAAGGGAATTATTGTAATCGTTAAAAAATCACCCCCGGAAATTTCTTCAGATCTTCACGTCCGTAGACGCCGAAAAACATGTTTTCTCAATTCCGTCGGTATGTCTGTCTGTTTGTGCCTTCGCAGTAAAAGTGTGGTACGAATTTAAGATGGCGTACAAAAATCAACGTAAAAAAATCTTGTTCAATTGACTTAAAATTTTGCAGAAAAATTAAATGTGAAAATGGGATAAACTGGTACGAATTCAACATCACGGTTCAAAATCGGGGTGGGTGTCAATGTAAAAACTACTTATTGGATTTATTATGATTAAAAGTCAGGTGTGGCATAGGTAGAAAGAAACTGGTAAAATATTGGTAGGAATCCAATATGATGAAACCAAATAGTGCCCAATAAAAATATTTGAAAAGACAGTATATGTAATACATATATACTGTGACTATGTACTGGACTAAATTGGGTCACACTTCACTATTCCTAAGAAATGAAAAAAAAATCATAACGAGGGAAGTTCCGGGTAAAGGAAATTTGCCGATTTTTTTGATATATTTAATTAAAAGTACACTTAAAACTATTAACTCTCATCAAAAATTATCAAAAAAGTCTTTAATTCAAACAGACTTTAAACATACCAGAGCCTGTAAGAAATATACATTACTATTTACTGTATGATTTGAAAATTTAAATTTGTTGTTAAATTAACAGTTTTATGTATTTTCACATGTTAAGATAATTCGATTGCTAATTTGCTGTTCCTTTTTTCATAACTTGCATCTATTTTTTTGTTTTTCATATTTTCTACAAAATCTCCAACATATATAACTTAATGAAACTTTATTCAGCAAGCAAATTTTCATCAGTCAATATTAAAAAGGATATAAGGGTTAATTCCATTTTAGTTGGAATAGTTTCAACCCAAAATAATATGCATTTGAATATTAGGATTACTTTTCTTTCAAATATCAAAAGTTGCCAACATTAAATACAAAATTAAGAAAAATTCCCTATTAAAGACGTTTTTTAACAATTGACGGTTACGTTATGATTTTTGAGTGAATAGCGTTATAAATTGAAAAGTATGTGGTATTTCGGTATTTTAGTTGCGCATTTAATCAATTTACTATAAAAATTACTAGAAGAAATTCAAAAGAAGGTGAAAAACTGTGAGTACAAAATTGTCAAAAAATAATCTTGAACAGTGCCTCAAATTTTACCTGTATACGAAATTTCGTTAAAATCAGCGATGGTAGACAAAAGTGAACATTTACAAAATATACGAACGTGAAAAACGAATATCTTACAAGACTTTTTCTACGAGCTTGACATTTTTTACACGCATTTCAGTATGTGTAAATTGCTTTTCACACTAGAAAAGTAAAACAATTTTCGCACTAGGGCTTTAAAGTGACATTTTTCTCACCGAAACGTGTGTAAGAAATGTCACTTTTCGCACGCTTGTAGAAAAAATAGTTTTCAGTTTCCTGCAAACGTATTCTATGTGTTTTAAATAGCTTTAATAATGAGTGCTTTATTTTTAACAGAGTTAAATTTGATAGTACGAAAGTTTAATATTGTTTTGCGTATGTAATCCTAAAATGCTATTATTCTTTTATAGAGCGAGGATGTTAGTATCCCCTGCCCTTTTATTACTTGAACCACTCAAAATAAACAATTTAAATTTGGCATACTTCAATAGTCTTTAGCGAACTTCGTGACTAAAATTGTATAGATAAACATTTAATAAAAAAAAAGAAAAGAAAAAAGGACCAAGTAGCACATTCTCTTTCAAGAGTCTTTTCATCTTTAAATCAACCCCAAAAAATGAGGACATATTAATTATCTATTTCAAAGGGACGGCTGTGTAAGTGTGGAAAAATCTAAATATATGAACAGAAAATTGAGAAGTATTTTATTCCTAATTTATATTTAATTAAAATGTTCTTACCAGAGGGGGCTAAACACTATACTTTTCTACTTATAGGATGTAATAATAATGAATTTAAAAATTAAAATGTCCTCCTTAATAAAACATCCTGTAACTAAGAAAGTACTACAAATACTCTTAATAAGATTTTAAACCAGGATCTTTTGAGGTATAAAATATTTGAGTTTCGTAAGGTTTATTATTGAATTTGAAAAGCCGTTTTAAAATATCTGCTACTTGACCCATTTGAGATTTTCCTTCTGAGTAGCACACAGCCGCGAACCTATTTTTTTATTAATTATTGATATAATAAATTTACACAAAAATATTTATTTAATCTGATTTTTTATAATTCAAAAAATAAGATGCAGCTTTAACCTTATATATCTTAATAAATTTAATCGCTTAGCTCTCATTTTTTCCTTTTTTTCAATCTTGGCATTGTAATAGAAAGACTGTACAGAATAATTTTGCAAATAAAATTGTATATGTGCTTCATTTTGAGGTCCAGAAAACTTTCAAATTCCGGGGTCAAACTATCTCCCAGCTTGACACTCTCAGTTGGACTCACTATTGAAAAATTAGCAAATTATAAAAGTGAAAATTATTTCTAGTTGTAAGGTAAGCTAATATTTCCGATAATGTAGATATTTTTATCTCAGTTAACTCACAGAGGCTGCTAATATGCACTCAAAGGTATTATATATTCAACCCTTTCCCGTTTTTAAAAGGTATTGCTGTGTCCTGTCAAAAATCTAGTTAACACATCTGGATTTATTTTAAGGATTGAAAAGTTTTTAGTTTAGGTAATTCTATAAGAAATTCATTTATATGGACCTTTGCAAACGATCTTCAGAGGTCAGTAATAGGTTCTAGCAGATATAAAATTCCCACCAAAGCGATATTGGCGTTAATGCCTTTGTGCCGTGATAGGTTGGCCAAGTAAACACGTCACCGGCCGGTGTCGGGGCATTATTTTGAATACCTGTATGGTTTATGTCTCTTGTCAATACTATATTATACTTCGGTAGTTTGTTTAGAGAACACAGACAGTTGTACAATAGATAAGGAAAATTAATTTAACAATACAAGAATATAAGATCACTTATGAGTTAAATGACCATAATCAACGACGCGTAACGATAACATATGAATGAAAATTGCCGGAGGAATGAACACATCCGGCCATCATTTATATTTACAAGTCAGCCTCGAATAATCAGATATTCGAATAATAAATACCTAAATCCTTGTTTTAGGTTTCGGACATTATACAGGTATAAAATAATTGATGCATTTCGTTATAAACTAATTAAGATTCAATAATGAGAAACTATTTAGTTTTAAATGATCATTGAAGAACGTGTTGGTTTATTTTCATTCATTTTAGTCTAGAAAATCATGGTTTACTAGGAATTAATTGCGACAGCAAAAAATTAATTTTTGTTTCTTCTTCCATAAGACCAATAATTCAACCATCATAATATCTTCATCATGTACTGCTCATAAATATAGTGAATCTAAAACTGCTAAATATAAACTAATATCCGTTCGCTGTCAGGCGATCGACAGTATCGGGACGGGCGACAGTGTACGATAACTTTAATTTTTACTCATAAAACAAGTTTTTCAGAAATTCGATTATGAATCTTTATTAAGATGTTGCACTAATGTTAATTTTTATGGCTTACGCTTAGCATCGCAGCGCTCCGGCACACTTTAGCCCTACAGCTCAGAAATATGGCTTGGTTGTAGTATTAATATACAAAATCAACCATGCATTCCAAGATTCGCTGGTTTAATTCCATTAAATTTATTTTTATCTACTCATTTGAAAAATCATGATTTTTACTTACTCCTATTCAGAATCATAAAGATCTTGGAAAAAATATAATACCAGGAAGTAACAGAATGCGTAGCACTCTAGACATTTTTGCGAGGATACGAGAGAATATGAGAAGGGAAATTGCTGCACGAATCACATTGTTACATTTAAACTAGTTCTTTTTAGTATTTAAGCATAGTTAACACAAGTACAGTATATTTAGTATACAAAGATTAAACATACTAATATTTAAAACCAAAAACTTTTTCTATCATCGGGTAAATATTCATACAATATAAACGAAAACAGAAACATTCTAACCAACTTGATTTTTATATTTAAGCATAGTTTTATAAACCATTAAACGTACTAATTATAATTATAACAATATTTTTACTATCTTTAATAACATTAAATATTATACTCTGGATTTATTATTATTTTTTTTAAATCTTTAAGTTCTGGTATAGCAGCCTTATAAAATTCTTGGTCAATGAGTGGCATCCATTTTAACATTGATTTTATAGCATCTAATTAGTTGGATGGAAGTTTTTAAGCAGTAGCTGGTTTTGCAGTATTTTTTAATATGATGTTCATAATTTTCTCATCTTTTATTTCATAGTTTGTAAGCAAGGAATCTGAACGTGACATTTTATAGTACACAACATGAGGTGATGATTTACAAAAATATAATAAAGATACTTAGGAAAAAGGTATTTTATTATACTGGGCTAAAGAAGAAATAGTGCGATAGTCTTTAAAATCTGTTAATTTCATGTGAATTATTTCATAGGGTTTATGTCGACTGACTAAAAGAAGAATTCTTATAAGAGATAGAGGACTGTAGTATTCTGTTTTACTAAGTACCCTCTCTATAGCACTGTGTGTAGTATCCACCTCTTGAACACATGAGTGATCCGAAACAGAATATTCTATAGTAATACTTTGCAAATTATTACTTTCCCAAAGAAACTTTGTAAGGACAAACGATATTATAGAATTTCGGTTCTGTGGAACACAGCTATCACACCACAAAGTAAGATCAGTTATATCAGGGTGGTCATTTATCACCATTGACAGAATCTTGCAAATTGCACTTTCTTCCAATGAGATTTTCACTCCACATTGCACAATAAACTTGTTTTGTTGAAGGTAGATGCGCTGTTAAGTTGAAAACAGATAATTTGCTCTTATAGAAAAACTTACTTACTTCGGCCTTTGGACAGGTTAATACATTTTGCAGGTCAAAACATAGAACAGTTGCGGCAAGACTTTTTTTCGATTACATGATTTTGATATTCTTGCCTGCTTATATCGTCCAATTCTTGGTGACCAGAATCTTGCAACCTTGCCAACTCACATACATCACAGCGATCCTTTTTCCTTTTGGAAAAAAAGATCTTTCGGTACAGAAAACTTCTCGATAGTCAGACTGTTTAACGGGGATTTTACATTTTCTTTCATAGCCTTTTTATAAAGTTCGTATATTTTCACAATAATTGAGTCCAAGTATTCTCTTGATGAGTACCCCACTCGACAGTAACTGCTATCTATTTTTGGCATTGAATTAACGTGGTCCCTAACAGACTGAATAATATTCTCACGCATTTTGGGTTTAGTGTGCTTTCCATGAATTGATCTACTAGGTATATTTCCTACAGTGTTACTGGCCTGGTGAATATTATAGATAATTTTTTGGCTTATATTTAGTTTATACAGAAAATGTTTTTTACACCTCTGAATTTGTTGTGAGTGCACATTTGAAGAAATATATGGTTGATATGTGTGAAGCTCTGAACTAACGATGGAATTGTCTACATAAAGCTTTTCGTTTACGTAACAGTGAAACCCAAAGATGTGAGAAATTTACGATTATCTCGTCTTAACTTGTTGGTGTTGGATTTGATACTGAACTGTTGTTTAGTCTTTTTCTTTTTATAAGTTTTTACTGTTGATAGTGGTAGGTGCAAGTCTCATTTCAAGGGCTGTATTATATCTAACAACCATTTTATATGTCACTAGCTTGTAAATGTAACCTTACTGTTATAGTTTCTCCTCTAAAACTGATAAGTTCTCCGTCTTGATCAACTATTTTAACGGTTATATTGTTAATTGCTTTGACGCTAACTGGAAAATACAAAATGGGCAAAGGAGATTCCACTATTTTATAGCCTGGAGCTACAGTTGGATAAATTACTTAAGAACCCACACAACCTTAGTTATTTTTGCAACATTATCTGATTCTTCCTCTTTCATAGCTTTTAGTATCCGGCTATTAAAACCCAACATTTTTCCTATCGAATCTTCCTTGGTAAAATCAAATTTTCTATTACACATTAAAAAAGTTTTTAGTGTTAACATTTGCTTTTAAAACAAAAAAAACTGAAACCTACTTTTCTTTCTGAAATTATCGTCATTTTTGTTTTGGCGTCCGTCCTTTTCGGTTGTATTTTTTTGGTATTAGATAATACAAACAATCTTTTTTCTTCTCTTGTTAGTTGATAGTATCCGTCAAATATTTCATTATGCTCCTGGTTACTTATTTTTTCCGTACACTTTTTGGGCAATTTTTGCAGTCTTTTAAATTCTTTATAGCCTTAGCTGGAACTAGTTTTTTTCTGGAGGATATTTAAGCTTCACCTTAATTTCTTTTTTGTTTGAGTACATTTTTTGCCCAGTTAGAAAGGTCCCGTCTTATTTTTCTTTTTCTTTTCTTAGCTACATTTTGAATATCCTCAATTTGTCTTTCTAAATCAAATTCCGGAATTTCTCTAATGAATTCCACATCTGCTACAACATGGGGAACATTGCTCGTAGCAGATGACGTACTTGGTGCACATTCGACTGTCATTTTTAACTGTTCTTTTTTTCTTATATTTAAGGGACAAAGTTTTGAGAGAACAATTCTCATCATCGCTGCTAAAAGGAGAAATATGCAAGTATAAAAATAAAAGTTTTATAAAATAACGTCACATCTGTGGTCAGACTCTGGCGGTACTTTCGACATATTTTCTTTGGTTATGTCCCCTACAGCATGTAGAACATTTTCTGTACTGGTTGTAGATTTATTTTTCCGTTTTTTTGTTTTGGCTTTTTTATGTAATGATATGCCGCAATCGTCACTCTTAATAATTAATAAATAATTAAGAAAAACCTAACCTCAAAAAATTTTAACAAAATACCTGTCGCTAGTCCATGTTGGTATGAACTCCTTATCTTTATCACTGTCGTAATCTGAGAAGGGATCTTCACGTTCAAACACAGAATTCATTATTTATTGGTGAATATGATTGCCCTATAAAACCACAAACTTTCTGGAAAAATATCGTTCCTATAATGTAAAAAAACGAAACAGTTCAATATCAAGTAAGCGTTTACTAATCCGGTAAAATTATTCGGCAACAATGTTCTATGTAGCCACATAGAACTTTGCGGTTAGTAAGAAAAAATAATATTACAAAGGTCTATGTTTTACATTGGACTTTGCAACATAAAGCTTGTTAAAACTCATTATGAAATTAGGTTCTATGGAATACATAGAACTTTCTAACTTTTAACACTGATTTTTTCTAGATGGTTCTATATTATAATGACAAATATTTCAGTTAACTTAGGACGTTGGAACTCAACGCAAACGAAAGTATAAGTATCATAGAACCTTTTGAAATAAATATCTCAATTTTGACCAAATTGTTATATAGAACCTTACAACTCTCAGCCAGCGATTTATTTTTAAAATTTCAGTGGCATGCTTACCTACTGAAGTATTTCGACTGGAGTTACACCTTGTTTTGTCGCAGTTGCTTGTCTTCCTGATTGTTTTTATTGGGATAAAAAACATTGTATATTCGGTTGTTGTTATTTTGGTGTATGGAATGACGGCTTGTAATTATTATCTTATTTATTATTATAAACTATGGGTAATTACTGTAATTTTTTTAAAAATAACTTAACTACGAGAAAAGATTTTGGAATATGAAACTTATTTTATTACGTTGTAATATATTTGGTTTAAGTTTTTTATTTCAATCATTTATTGAATTTTATGCTGCTCAATATAGAGCATTTCTAAGAATTCCCATTTTCTTTGGTTTATTTCCGTTTTCAATATTTTTGTGTCTTCATGTGGTTAATGAAGTTTTATTTTTTTTATCATATCTATGCCCATTAAAGCGGTTTTTAAGGTATGGAGTAGTTTGTCCAAGGTATACTCCTGGGCAGTCTTTACAAGGTATTTGATATACAATGTGTGTTTTTTGATTGGTTGAGGTCAGTATTTTAAGAGAACTAAAAAATTTTTTTTCAAAAGTGTTATAACTTTTGTGGCATACGGTTATATTTTGTTGTTTGAAAATAGTTTGGATATTTTCTGAAAGACCCTTTCTTTTTCGGTTGGTACGTTTTAACTGGGATTGTTTATTTGATGTAATCCAGAGCTAAATATTGAATTTATTAGTTTTTTTGGGTAGCTATTTTGAATTAAGATATTTTTTTACCTTTTGTATTGCATGTGGTTGATAAATTAAATTACTTAATTTTATTGCTCTATCAGTTAGGCTGATTATTACTGACGTTTTTTGCTTCATTGGATAGTGAGAGAAGTAATTTATGTATCTGCCAGACCAAGTTGTTTTGTGTACAATTCTGTTTCGATAATATTATTTTTAGTATGTAATGTCATATATAGAAAAATTATTTTAGAGTTGTTTTAAGTCTCGATAGTTTTTCATGAAAGTTGTTAGAGGCATTTAGAATATAATTACATCTATCTTTTGGAATTAGAGTTATGCAATCATCAAGGTACCTTATAGAACAAAAATAAGTTAGTCCTTGGGTTTTTGGTTCAATTATACAACTTAAAAACTGAGGCACATTGGGGAAGGAGACTGATATATGGATAACGTACTATATCAACAACATCAAACAAAAATAGGCACAGCAGAATTTATAGATGCAGAGTACTTTATTGTATTCAATCATTGGCCAGTAAAATCAAATTTTATTTTTTTTTAATTTTCGTTTTTGGGCCAGTAATAAGTAGGTTTAAGGTATTTTATTAAGATTAATTTTGCTTAGAAACAATAAACATGCAAGTCATATTATTCCAGAATCAATAGAAAATACCTGTGAATAAACAAAACACATACAGCCTAGGTTAAAAATAGATAATGAGGGTAATATGTTTGATCGCACATATTGATTGCATACTAGTTTGTCCTATTTTTGAATATTAATCTACTAATTTCAAAACTAACATAATCAGCTTATTTCATATTGCCAAATTACTCGTATAAATTCGAAATAGCCGAGAACTTATAAAAATCTAGACAAAACCTAGACACAGTAACCTAGAAACCTAAAAAGTATGTGTAATCCCCAAAAATTTAGTACAGTCAGGAGCAAGATATTTTTCACATTTTCGTAATACTTTCATCTTAGAGTTGAAAAATAATTATTGTTCTTTCAACCGTTTCGCTTCAAATTAATCTGGCGAGCTTAAACTTTTCTCGTTCAGTTGGAAGAATGAGTTTTTTCAAGTATTTGCTAGACGAATCGCTGTTGTTGGGATTTAATTTAGCACATAAAAATCGTACTTTTGTATAACATGATTTAAAGGATAAGGAAACTTACAGTTGATATAACATAAAGCAGATAAGTATTTATATACAATTTACGAACGTCTGAATGCACAAAACCATCTATACTCTATGACTGATATTGCTGATTAAGTACTGCATAAGATTATTCAAAAATTGGTATGTCATATCGAAAAATAACATTTTAATACATTTTTAAAACTTTATTGTCATAGTTTTAAATTTTTGAATTTTTGCAAATTAGAATCAAAATTAAAAGGAACAAATCCTATTTGACAGAAATAAATGTGTCGTTTGAAGATAGAGCTCTGAGGAAATTTAAAATATTACAAACCAAATTATGTTGCATTATGTCATATGCTTTCGCTGGAAATTCTTAAAATTAAATTAAGATAAAGCTGTTTATATGTCTTACCAGGAACAACACTATGATCGAAGTCGCCAACATTTCATTTGGATTTTAAAATGTATAACAACATTGGGGCCTATTTTGCTATGAGCAGACAATGAGTCAGGTTGACCGGACTGTACACATTGCTGTATAAGGTACATCAATAAGATTTGGCTCTAGAGTTGATTTAATATGCTGATTCAATCAGAGTATTAGCATTCTTGATAGATTTGTCAATTTTCTACAAAAGTTGAGTTTATTTAAATTTGTAGCTTATATTAATATTTGATATAATCAACTGCAAATGTACACTTTTGCTGTACACTAAATAAAATATCACTTACTATTCTACAATTTATCTAAGGTCCAACAAACTACTATATTAGGAATAAAACATTTTATAAAAAAAAATATTCCGACTTCAAAAAAAAAGTAGAAAATAATATTTTATTCCATCTAGAAATTTGACTTTATGAAAAAACGTAGATCTAATTAATAAGTACATATCAAAAAAGTCATTCATGTATTAAGTGTCTCCCAATATCTTAAATATCATGTCTTTTTACTGTTTTTAGGAATTAGATGCTGACTTCATAAATTCAAATTTTCAAGACGGAATACAGTAGTTTTTTCAGGTTGAATTTATAAATATTTTATTCAGCCGCCATTTTGTTTCGCCATCTTGAATTCATACCAACATTTTACCAGTTAATTCCTACATAATATTTGATATCTGTGCAAAATTTGAAGTAAATTGAATAAACAATTTTTAGTAACAGATTTTTAACTTTTCGCTAGGCCGCCATTTTGTTTCGCCATATTAAATTTATAACTAAAATGTTACCAGGTCCTTCCCATATGACCCTTACTTTTTAATCAGAATTTGGAATCAGTCGGATAAGTAGTTTTTTAGCTTTGCCGCGAAAAGACAGAGAGACAGACAGACCGACGGGATCGAAAAATCAGAAAGTTCTGAAAAAATCGCGGAGGGAGATTTTTTCACGATTACAATACTTCCCTCCCTTTTTACGAGAAAAGTAAAAAAACAACTTTATCATATTTATTGTTTTTTTATGAAGTCGTCATCCCCATTGCTTTATTTTAAATTGAAATACTTCTACAATTATATATTTACTGCATTCATTAGGCGATTGCAATTTAACTAGAACTTCACAACATTCGTTTTTATTTTTTCTGCGACCTGAGATACGACAAACAGGATTTCTTTAGATAAAAGTTATAAATCAAGATTCTTTCAAACATATACGACGCGATTAGGAATAAATACGGTGTTCCTATTTAATATAAAACAGTTTTATGGTTTGCCAAAATGTGGACTGATCTAACATCGGTGCTGATGCTCCTATTAAATACAACTTGATTGACATTAGGCACTGAAGAAATACAATGAAAATCTGAACACATTGTTAATATTGCGTCAATTAACAGGCTTTTGTGGTTTATTTAAAATGGGAAATTATAATACCTTTGGCCGAAAATGCTCAGATCTCACATAACACTAAAAATGCAATTTTCGAGCTATATTAATGTGTACATCCACAATGGATCACAAAAAATGTAAACATGTTATATTTCAAATAAAAAGTTACCGTAGGTTTTGCAGACAAATTGGTAAATCTGGCAGTGCATCTAATACCTTTTTTATAATTTAGCAAGGTTAGCCCCTTTTACAAAATTTTGGAACAGCAACTTTTTTTAATTTTTAAATGTTTGTTTATTCATTCGGACACTTTTTCGCGAAAATGCTGGGTTGTCAGATTTTAAATATTAGTTGAAATGAAGTTTTAATTTTTTAGAATTGTATTAATCTGAATATTAACAATCGATTGCAATAAAAATTAATACGGCAATACGAAATCTAGCAACACCGATGATACCCTAAATTAATCCAGCAAGTTAAATTACCCCTCGATATAAATCTTGTTAAGAACAAAAAAGTAAATAACGTCCGTAGATAAATTAATAGGAAGTTTAACGGACATTCGGACAAATAAGCCCTTTGATAAGTTAATTCAGGTATAGGGTCCAAATCTCATGGACCATTATACCGACAAGATTTTAAGCATTTTTCATCATCTCTACCGGCACAATTGTTGATGCATGTTTAGAGGTTGCTAAATTGTTTATCGTTGCGGTTTTTTCTACTAGACGTGTATTTTTTAAGTTAGTCGTTGAAATTATGGTCTGAAATTCACATAAACTGTATGACAACCACAATCAGATTTTTTTATACAGAATAAAATTATGTTTAATGTTTTAAATATTAATTTGATTAAAATCCTATATCACGGTCTCATACAAAGCAGACTTCAATATGAAATTTTGGGTTAGAGAGGTGTTTTGGACCCTCGTCATAAAAATCTTAAAATATACAAAAGGAAATCGTACCTCGAAACAACTTTATTTTTATTGACTTATGAATTACTGAAATAAAAATAAAAAACAGCTCACAATGTCACCATTCTAAAACTATACTAATAGATCATTTTAAAGCTTCAAAACCATTAGCCAGAAAAGACACTCAGACAATTTATTTTGGTAGAAATGAAAACTAAAATAAATAGAGTAGTGAATATTACAAACTAATGAACGTAATATACCGGGTGTCCCACAGTATTTTGACGCACTTTGACACTTTAAACGACTATAAAAACGGATGCATACAGGGAGACGCGGTTTTCGCCAACCAACTTTTTTTTTAAGTTTTATGCGGTAATATTGAAGCCATGATGTTGTACAGGGTGTACCAAAAATGAACTATGTCAATATTCTATATAGGACAACTTTTATTAGTGAAGCAAACTGAAACTGGTTGTCAGATTATTATATTTCACATAAAATACTGTTAATACGATAATATTCTTGTTTTCCATCGCCAACTAATTATAATTTCTAGATTTTGATTTAATTAGAAGAATTGATAAGTTTGATTCTATATAGCCTTCTCGATTTTAATGATTGATGTTGCAAACTATATATTTTTAAAAGCTGAATGATAAAGTTATGTGACTGCTAATTAAGATACATACTTAAATACAGTGCTCCATTTATAATAACAAGGTTGTCCTATAGGAATATATGGATGTATATTGGAATATATTTTAGTACACCCCGTACAGCACCATTGCTGCATAAAACATTTTTACTAAAATAACGACGATTTACGAAAACCGAGATATAAAATGGAGCAAAATACCGATTTATTTAGAAGCACTGACCAGCAGGGCCGTCCCTAGAAAAGGGTCTGCAGTTTTGTGTTTGTACCATCATCCCATTATAAACGAGGACAGAAAAAAACTCGCATTTATTAAAAGCTTTTATTAGTTAGTTAATTAGTAGGTATGTTTTGGGTCAAAAGTAACTTTTGAAGTAGTTCCTGTTATCGGAATTAACTGAAATTTGGTATAATACATAAACCTGATGACAATACAATATTATGGTGTCCAATCGTGAATGTCTTATACAGAGTGCGTAAAAAAATGCTAAAAAGTACAAAACAGTTTTCGTTATCAAAATTGACTGAGATTTGGTATACATATATAAACCCTATAATATTACAATATTATGGTGTCCAACCTTAAATGTCTTATACAGGGTGCGTACAATAAATGCTGAAAAGTACAAGACATAAACACAACACTTTTAAAAGAAAGCTTGATGCATCATCACACTGCAATAAAGCCTTAAGCTAAAATTTTAGAACGTCAGGTAACTTCTAATATTCTTAACGTTAATCTCGAAACAGTTTGAGACTTTTTTTGATAAAACTGTTATATATGAGTTACTACATTTATGAAATTTGTAATATAAACGATTCATTTATAACATACTAAACGATATGGCAAAATTTAAATCCAAAGAGCTTCCCAAAAAATATACAGTACAATAGAGCAAAAGTACACAAGACATTTCCAAAGAATAATTGCAAAATTATCAAAAAGGAAAAAGAAATAAAATACAAAAATTACCTGAATATCTGACTCAAAAATACATAGGCATGATCACATTCCAAATGTACAAAATGTGCACTAAAACTGATTTTACCTGTTTTATCGGTTCGATCATTCAGAGCTGAATGTATAGTATGTGGTGTCCGCTCATCGCTAAAAGAGGTGGAACTTTACTTTTTAATTCGTTAGTATAATTCAAGTAATTTATGAAAAATTATTGTAAAATAGAATTAGGGCTTTTCCACATTTAATAATACATTTTTTAATGACTTTTATATTGTACTCAACCATTTTGTGGGAGTGCTTTTATATCGTTTAAGATATTCTCCTTTCGTGGAAAATTTATTTCCGTAACAAGTAAACTAGTGGAACTAATAAACCTCAAATCTCTGTGAAGCATATTAAATGTTTTAACAGAAAAAAATGACTGTAGGGTACTAAAATAAAGCTAGGAAATAAATTGATTACTTTTCCAAATTTCTGACTGAATTTTGAAAAACATATAAAATAATATTTTAATGTATTTAAATAAGATATACTAACTAAAAATATATACTCTTTCGAAAACAAAATAAGAACAGAATCAGGAAGATTGAAAAAATATCTTATCTGTAAACGAAAGAGGATTTGTCCTAGACTAATATTTGCCTTGGGTTTATGGCGAAGATAAAACAAATTTCCCTCGTATTCTTCGGATGCATATCACCCAAAATCATTATCGTGTATGATATACAGAATAAAAGGAATATTTGCCAGAGGCTCTAAAGTCGACCCAAACCTAAACATTTTTAAATAAATGTAACTCTCCATACTTATGGTTTTTTAATCGGTTCTTATCATACAAAGGAGAAAAAACTGTGAAAAAATATACGTGTAATTTGATCAAACATATTTTTAGAATATATTATATATATATAGGTAAATTATAAATATCATAATAATACCTTCATTTCGAAGTTCACGATAGATTTTAAAGTCTGTAAAAATAACTAGTTACCTCTGCTCAAGTAAATGTTACTAAAATGTAGAACTCACACTTGTACCGTATCGAATTTATATTTGATAATAATATTATGGAAGTACATTAATTAGCATTAAAGTAGTATTTAGAATTTTATATTTTAGAAATATTATGTGTATATAAAGACTATTCATATATATATATATATATATATATATATATATATATATATATGGCATAGGTCTGTAGTTCTTCTACATATTATTTTTTGCTGTCAGTTGCTCCAGGTAACACGTGCATCGATTATGGAATATGTTTAAAAATGCAAATTTATCTAACTTTCTCGTAAGTTTCGTTACCAGAAACCGATGCAGGCATTTTGTGATTAACATAATTCTAGAGTTAAGAGCAGGTTAATTAATGCCTCAATAGGTTTTCTTATAAGTGGTGAGGCATAATGTTAAGGTATATATAAATTAGGTAAAATTTAAATTGGTTGCATAGTAAATGTCAGGGGCACATGTATAGTAACTATAGGCACAGGTACTTTGTCATGCGGTTCCAAATATATCCCAAATTATCTAAGTTTATAGGAAGATACAGGGAACGTTATCTACATTTATTTGTCACGCCAAGTTCATAAAATCTATCAGCAATGTTACCACATTTATAAATTTTCCTATCACATTATGCTGCAATTAATTCATCGTCTCTGTGATGATAACAAAAGTTATAACAAATTTTGTATGTATGGCTAATTTAATTAGAAAAATTTATAAAATGTATTAGCTACCTTATCCCTAACCATTTTTTCTGGAGGGCTACTGAACTTTATCTAAGTTTACAGGCTTACTTTGAGAAGGTATCAGGTACTTCGCTACGAGGTTGTGAGTAATTTTTATTTGGAAACATGCTAATGAATCTTAGAAAAGCAGTTATTTTTTAAAACTTATATATGGTAGAAAGTCGTTTTCATCAGAAGGAAAAGATAGTTCCCATTGTTCATTAACAACGCTAATGGGATTTACACTAAGTAACTCATCACTGAAACAAGGTTCGAATAAAGGATCGAATGAGAACACAGATTCGTGCGGAACCTAAATTTCAAGCCATTAAGGATTAGCTTTGGAACAAATATGGTAAAACACATAAAACATACAATATACAGAACATTAAGATAAGCAATTAATTTTTTTTGCATAAAATTTTAAAAACTAATCATTTTCTCGGCATATTATATTACAAAGTAAAATTCATCGAAAAGTGCGATTATATCGATTTGAATTCGAGGAATCGATTACATCACAAATAAAACGAGTTATTCAATTTCATATAATAAAGTAATTATGTTTACATACAATTCTAGATATTTGGCAATGTGCGGCTGACATTCCTAAGAAACATGTTACTGCCATATTATTTTTTATAACTTTAGATAATATCCAGCTCCTTTGTTTAAAAAGTGCTACATGGTAAAGCAAAATATCATTTTTTTAAAATTTTGCGATAAAAATTAAAGAGATACTAGTAATCGAATGCAGCAAAAGGCGTGTAAAATAAAAACACAAAATCGAAATGGGGCACATCCTAGATACATTTTTACTTTCCTCGTAAAAGGGAAGTACTGTAATCGTGAAAAAATTCCCCTCCCAGGTTTTTAAAGATCTTCACGTTTGTTTTCGCATCTAGAGTTCCTAGATGCGAAAACAAAATGTTTTCTCAATTCCATCGGTCTGTAAACGCAAAAAAATTACTTATTCAATTTGCTTCAAATTTTGTACAAAGATTAAATATGATAAACTGGTATGAATTGACCATGACTGAAAAGAATGGAGGTCTTAAAAGAATCAGTATAAAAAGTATTTATTCAATGTACTTTAAATTATGCCTAAAAATCAATTGTGGCATAGATATAACTAAAATATTGGTACAAATCCAAAATGGTGTAACAAAATGGCGCCCAATAGAAATGTTATTAATAGAATGTTAGTATATTACCAAATGACTATGTGTGGAACTAAACTAGGTCAAACTTCACTATTCCTTATTCCTATACTGCAAAGCTTACTACTATAGATTACGCTATTTTAGAAAAAAATGTTCCTGGAACCACAAAGCGAAGTACCTGCGTTATTAATTACTATAGATAAGACCCTAACTGAGGAAGTCTCGCTAGAAAACCAAGTTAATCTGTAATTTATATCTACTTAAACTGTACAAGAAATCCTATAAAACATGAATTACCCTGTTCTAGGCAATAGAATTAATTACATATCATTTAAAAAAATAGAGGAAATGTGTTTACATTTAAGAAAATTATTAGTGAAATCGACTTGCATTTCTAAATATTCCAAATTAAGAATGTAGGCAGGGTCCGACTTTGTGATGGACAAGGAGGCGGCTTTGACCCAGAGCGCCATATTTTGACGTCGGCAAGTTAATTGGGTGAGGGAGATAATGTTAAGAAACGTCTGTATTTACATGCCGGAATTGAGGAACTTGATTTTTTGCATAGTATAAAACCGAAGGAGGAATCAGCAGATATTAATTAGTGGTGGTGTTCGGTTTGTTCTTAAAATATTTGTATGTTCTTATTGTATTTTTCAGAATTTGTGCTCTATTGTATTTTGCATCGCCTTTAACCTTTAAGTCCCAAAATTTTAGGGAATACCTTTTTCGGGATATTTAAAATTATACAGAGACTGGGTCACTTGATTATTGAAAAATTACATTTTGAATGGAAAATACTCTGTATATTATTGTTCGATAAGATGATGCACAGTGCACACATCACACTCATGTGCTCACGTCAATTGTTTTCGAATTATTGATGTTTAAAAATTTATTGTGGATTGTTTGGTTATAAAATAAATCATTTGCCGATTATAACTAAAGTATGTCAAATTAAAAGTAAGTCATGTAAAGTATATCAAATAAAATCAGCCATGTACAGTGTGTGCAGATTTCAATGGTCCAATATTGGGATTTGGGAAACTACACTATGAGAAACATGGAGTGGGGGCAGTTTTACGCAATGTTGTACTAGGTTATTCCTGCGTATTGTTAGAACAAACAGCAACAATAACTCCTCCTCCGACAATTATGACGTAAGTGTTATTTTTAAATAAAGAATATTATACCTATTTATAAATAATTGAATAATTTTGTTATATTCTAACCTTCTTAATGAATTTGCACTACTACAGCTGCACTTATGACCTATGACCGAATGAAGAAAGTTCTTGTTATGCATTCAGGACGGTTCTTTAATTTATTAAATTCTGAATGGTGGAAATTCTAGACTCAGAATTACAAGTACGATAAAGGCATGGACTGTATTTAAAATTTGAGCTTCTCGATAACTCCTCAAACAAATAAGAGGGAAACAAAATGTAACCATTTTTTTTTTAGGGGGCTCGATGGTATAATCCTGTCTAGAGTGTAAGTATATAATTAAATGTTTTTTAGGCATAAGTAAGTTTAAGTCTAGTAAAGGAAAAAGGTTTCATTACGCTAAAAAAAATTGAGTTCCTTTGCACCTGTTATCAGGTTTATTGTAAAGACAACTTTTTATTCACTCACGTCTAATATTCACTCTGAAAATGTTATATATTATTTCACTCTGATATGCATAACAATTTATTTAATTAAAAATATGTTTTTTTAATATACATGTTTTATTTATAAGAAAATATATGTACTGGGTGCAGTACAAAATATTAAACACACAGATTGAACAACTAGGTAACTATCAATGTCCATATTAGTCACTGAAGGAAAGTCTTTTGAACCTACACTATAAAGGGATCTAATTTTTAATTATAAAAATATTTTGTACCGCTAGGTGACTTCGGCGTTCTCAGTTCGAAGCTTCAAAAAGTATTGACTTGTCATAACTAAGTTTAAAGCAAACACACAATTATCAAAATTGGTCCTGCACAAAAAATGCACTAAATATATATAAAAATCCTCCGGCAGCCATATTGACAGCAGTCAGCTCTTTTGTTGGACCGCTTTTAATCCTAACATATTGGTTAGCAAAATTATTTTGAACTATCTTTCCATTGTACGACTTTACGAATACCTATAAAAAGAAACACTAGTTTAATTAAAAGTTTAAGCTAACTAACTGTACGCTGCCTTTAATTATTAAATTATTCGCTAAAATATATGTAAATTTATTTATAAGAAACGATCTTGTTTACCATTTACTGTAGGCGGTGTAGAAAAGCAGTTTACGTTTAATAAAATCAAACACACGATACTGACATTTTTTCCTGAATGCATACATAAAATTGATATATACCTGTACCCTATTTAGGTACGGACTTATTCAATGTCCATTTACCTATTGGCTATATTTTATTGACTCTCGTTAAAAAATTGCTAGATTATATTGAGGTAAAATTAAATAACACGGATAATATTTGATTTATTGATCTATTTATTAGAATATTTCGACCGTTAATTACAATAGCAAATGACTTATAACAGCCTTTAATTAAAATATTATCGCGTTCTTATTTATCAGTGACACTTAGATACCTATTTCAAGGCATTATTATTTCATACCAGTTACATTAGACAACATGAATTATGTACGTATATATGGGAACTTATATGTTTGGTATATAAAAAGAAAATAAATTATTAGAGAACTTAAAAAAAATATGCTATTTAATTACTTTTATAAGACACCTTGTAAAAAATTAACCAAAAGTAAACAATTGACTATTAAAAACAACGTCAACTACGAAAACAAGCAAATTTTTGTACAATAATTATGAAATTTTAAAAGTCAGAAAATCTATCTATCTATCTCCAGTTTCTGTAGTTCTGAGTAAAGTGCACCAATCGGATCTTGGGCCGCGACGAAACGAGGAGCATTGCCAAAAACAGGCCATTCCCATTGATATGTAGAGTTTTAGCTAATTACCAGTGAGTAACTCAGCATTTCTATAGTTACTCCCATTTTTATCATAGCCCCAGACTCGTGCGGCAAACTTTATATTTATTCTTTCCAGAAAAACGATGTGCCACAAAATGCGTAATTGGCTCCCAATTGTTTAAAGAAAGTCCTGCTTTAGTCTTAGTAAAGTAACTTGTTAAAGCTCAAATAAATTCAACAGAGCCATTTGAGATAGAGACATATTTTTGCGATAATTATTTAATTTATAAACTGAAGGGAGAAACATCTAACAAAATATTCAATCCAGTTAGGGTTACCCTGGTACACAATCCGTAAATATACGGTTTTTAAAATTAACCTATCTTCACTCAGGACATTAGACGCCACATTAGAACAATATACACAATCACCAGGTAATTGATTAACTTAAACCTACCCTGGAAAATAAAAGGCTATTCCTTTTATAGATGGTATTTTATTCACCCTACTAGTTGCATCCGATAAATTTATTATAAATATTTTGGGAGAGTCCAAAATAGTAACGCAGTCATGTAATGAAATAAATTTGGGAAAGGTATACTTGACAGTAGAAAATTATTCTAGGAAGGTAATATATTTTCTGATTTGGATAAGGCTTACCGAGATCCTGTCCAATCTTTGGAAACAACAGGGTTTAAAGTGAGAGTACATGAGACTATATTGGCATTGGCATATTGGATTTTTACTAAAATATTACCAGGTCATCCCCCCTTAATTTTAGATTAGGAGTTGAAGTCAATCTAATACGTAGTTTTGTGAATTGATAGACCGCCAGACGGACGGAAAGAATTGATAAAACATATTTTTTGGCATCTAGGGGCGCTAAAACGCTAAAAAAGATATATAAAAACTGATAAGGTAATTTTTTTACGATTACAAACATGGTATTTGGCCGCCATTTTGAATTAACACCACAATTTTACTAGTGCATCTCTATACTACAATTAGTTATGGCATACAATTTAAAAATCGGTCCATTGAGTAGTTCTTTCATTTTAAAATATTTTATTAAGCCCACATTTTGTTCCACCATCTTTGATTCGTACCAAAATTTTACCAGTTTATTCCTACATAATACTTGATTTTTGTGCTAAATTTGAGATAAATCGGATAAGTAGTTTTTTAGCATTAATTTTTTTAATATTTCACTAGGCCACCATTTTGTTACGCCATAATGGATTTTTGCCAAAATGTTACCAGGTCATCACCATATGACCCTTACCGAGGGAAGTAAAAAAGATTTTCAGGAATTTAAAAGATGTCATAAATAAGCTGGATAAGAATTTGGTAAACTTGGCGGAAGATGGGATAGCCTGATTTACACGAATTTCTAGGAACATCGTTGATGTATTTATATCAGACATGCCAAATGATTTAGATTACATTAAGACGATGTAAAACCATATACAAATTGATAAGCCGCAAACAGAATTACTTTTATTTTATTTATATTACTCAACGTTTTAAAAGCAAAACAAAATTATGTATTATATGATAAAATTATAAACAAAAAAAAATTAAAAAACGTTAAAAAAAAAATTCAAAAAAAATTTTAGAACGTATATATATATATATATATATATATATATATATATATATATATATATATATATATATATATATATATATATATATATATATAATAACGTGAAGAAAAATTAATTACAAAAAAAAGCATTGTTGAAATGACGAATACACGAAGTAGTTCATCTTACTATGAATACCTGTGACTCGCGATTTCTTTTTCTTTCGAGTAATGAATTTATATGTCTGTGGCCTAAAATGTATTGTCACAAATATACATATACGTGCTCAAATTTTATTTTTTACTTTTTAGGTCACTTTATTAAAGCTTTGTATACTATTTAATTCTGAAAGTCTTAAAATTAATTTGTGCGCTATCATGGTGCGCTATTTTGGATTCTAGAAATGTTCATAATTTGCACTATTATATATACCCAGATATTGATTTTCTGTCGAATATGCACAAAATACAAAATCGACCCACTCATATTGCATTATAAAAATTCGGATAAAAATGCATAATTTGTCATCATAAATATCGACAGATTCGAATTTGCAAAAAAACAAAATCAGTTCTCTACGAATTTTTAAAAGTTGTTAAAAAATATATAATTTTTCTACGACCACTTACGAAACTAATAAAAGACTGGTGTTGGAAAGTGCTACATCTCACACGCATATTGAAAAACACGACAATCTCGTGTCAGTGTCACAGCTGACGTAACGGGTAACAATTTTTTCAACGCTAGTGTTGAAATACACAAAATATAAAATATAAAATATAATAATAAACTGGTGCTGGAAAGTGCTAATCTCACACACATATTGAAAAACACGACAATCTCGTGTCAGTGTCACAGCTGACGTAACGGGTAACAATTTTTTCAACGCTAGTGTTGAAATACACAAAATATAAAATATAAAATATAAAATATAAAATATAATAATTCTACTGAAAATTTTGAGTGGTCGTAGGAAAAATAGTGTACATTAATCGTGTCAAAATTACCGTTTTTAAACTCAAAGGATTTCCGCACTCGGCTACTCCTCGTCTGAACACTACTCTTTTTCAACACTTGTTATGTAATATACGATTGCACTGTTATATAATCCCCATACATTTATTCGTACGCCATGTTGAATTTGCCCTATTTAGTTTTAAAATGTTTTCTAAAAACTCAACTCTTAAATTCCACATTCCGATTTACAGACGAATCTACACAAATGAGAAAAATTTGTTCTCTCTGCTGACGCTGCAGTGTTGAATTTTTAAATTTCAAAAAATACTGCATAATTTGCTCATCCCCAGTGGCGTATTTAGGGTAGGGCAAATATTTATTCAGTCCAAATTCAGAACAAATAATAATACTTGTTCGCAATACTATCTTGCTATCTTGAATTGTCACGCGAACTGTGTAAGCATGCCAATTTGAAGTTAACCGATTATGTGAAAGTGATGAAATTGCGTTACAAGATTTGAACCAGACAAAAAAGCGTATGAAAAATCAAAATCCAAACTGCTATTACATAGGCATATATGCAAGTCCTTATACAGCATCAAAGTTAAAATGGTACCAGGGCAAAGCCGAATTACCAATTAGGCAGAGTAGACACTGGCCTAGGGACCCTTTTGATTTAGGATGCCGTGAGTCAGTGGCGGATCACGCACCGGCGCAAAAATTTTCTTAACTCATGATTTGAACTCTTAAATACCCATACATACCGATTTTCAAACGGACCTGCGCAAATGAGTAAATTTCTCTTCTATGTTGACGCTGCAATGCTGAAGTTTTAGATGTCAAAAAATAGTGCATAATTTGCTCATCCCCAGTGGCGTATTTAGAGTAGGGCAAAATGTACATATGTCCCGCCCCCCCAGAGCTAGTAACCCAAAGCAAATATATAAGTACTTTATAAAAAAGACAATACGTTCAGAAAATTGAAGACGTATAACGTACCGATTATGTAGAAGTGGTGAAACTTAATTACAAAATTTGAACCGGACAACAAAGCTTATGAAAAAACAAAATCCAATTACCAATTAGGTAAAGTAGGCACTGGCGTAGGGGCCCTTTTACTTCACTCTGAAAGTAAGGACCTTTTTTTTCTCTTTGATTTACCTTGCTCTGAAAATGAGGACCTTTTTTGCTTTTCGGTTTATTTACAGTTACAGGACGTTTCCCTCTCCACACAACTCTCAAATGATTTTTACCATTACTATCCCTGGTCACGGCAAAGTGCAGCAAACTAACACTTTGCTGCATTTTGAATCTTATATTACTCAACAACGTGAATTTAAAAATATGGGCATATAATTTTAAAAAGAAGATTCATTAAATTCACTTTTAGCACTGGCATTATGGAAATCCTACTTCATTGCATCAAACTGAAAAAAAAATTAATTAATAATTTCATACATTAGACTATTTTATGCAAAATATTCTTAGAATAGTACTTTATTTCTGAGCAATTTGAAAGAAGTATGAACATAATGGATAGACATATAATTTATTTGTTTTAACATTATATACGTAAATTCATCACAAGGATTGTTAATACCAGTAAGTTATATATCAGCTTAAATAAAAAATAACTTTTGACACTCAAATAGATATACTCTAATTACACTCAAATAAACGAATGAAATAATCATCCTACAATGGTGACTGGTTTTTCAAAATATAGTTCAAAAACTTACAAAAATTAGGAACAAAAATTTTTACTTTCGCGGCATTTTCCCGACACAGGTTTTTGTTCCACAAATTTCCTATGAAACACCTTTTTTTTCGACCGCTATTGTGTTACATCGAAGTTGACTTTTTTGGTCAATTTTGGCGTATCATATCTCTAGTACCAAAAGTGGTACAGAAAAGAAGAAATACAGAAGAACAAATCTCGTAGATCCATGTCTCCTCTAAAAATACATATTAAATTTGTACCCTATCTCAAATACTATCCAAAATGTAACAAGACGCCACCCATCAGATTTTGTGTGCGTGACCCTAGGTGTCTACTCCTACAAACTTACTTTCGACCCTATTTTACAATTATCATAACCTTGACGGCTATGTTTTGATTAAGAAACGTTCGCTAGTCCGATACATCCGGTTCCGACTCTCCGTTTTACTATTAACATAACCTTGAGGGCTATGCTTTAATTGACAAACGTCCATTAGTGCAATACGAAAAGAAATGTGTCATCAAATTTTAAATCTTAACCAAAAAATTGCATGGTAACCCGGACTAACCGGTACAAAAAGTATGGACTCTGGATGCTTTGATTAGTCGCGTGCGTGTGGCGCGGAACTGGATAATCTTTACTCGAATCGCATTGCCTTATAATTAACATGGCCTTGACGACTAGGTTTTGATTAACAAATAGCCGCTGGTCCTATACATTTACTTTCGACCCCGTTTGTTGTCTTTCGCTACTTGGAACTTGGATTTAATCTTTTTTCAACCATATTTTTATTTTCTTCAGCACGAAATTATGGATTTTTTTGGCAATTTTATCCTCATTTAACACTGAGATTATGGAAATCCTAATCTCTGTATAAAATTAAAATTATGTTAAAACTAAAAAATGTCATTAATTATTTCGTATATTATACTATTTTGTGCAAAGGTGATTTTTCCCTCTTATATGGGAAGTAAAAAGAGAAATTGACCACTTAGAACATGATTTATGCAAATCTATTACAATTGAGCATAAAATATAATCACTACTTTTAATATTGTGTTTACATGATATTTGAAACTCTTCCGTTGAACTTTGTTATTTATGCCAAAAAGAAATCTTAAACGTGGATATTTTTAAAGGGCAAAAAAATACTTCATTAAAATAGTTATTCTATAAACTCGCTGTACCTAAAAGCTCTCTACTTTTAAAATTTTATTTGCTTAATATTTATATTAGATTCCTCGATTTCTTCTCGTAATAAAAGAAGATTATATTCCTAGTTCTGTGTTGCCAAAATAAACAAATTGTTATTTAATACTATATTTAAAAAAAATAGAAATTTTCATAAATTGCTATAGAATGTTCCATCGAAAAATGTATGTTTAAAGTACTATAATATGTCTGTTCTTACAATATTCTTTGATGCTGTCTAATTTAGTCGAAGCCAAAAACTGACTGACCAATGCTTTATTTATGGATGCCATGGGTGCATTTACGCCGTCATAAGTAAATGCTAAGTAAATTTAAGACGTCATAAGTAAATGCTCTGAAAAGCAAATAATCGGCAAAAGTAGGTAAAAAATGGAAAAAGAAAGATCAAAAGGTCTGGGAACTATTCATTCCGATAATGAGTGTACAAAATTTAATGGTAGAGTTTAAATATTGACTAAATCAAATACAAACAGCTCAAAACACAATAGATAATCATCATAGTATTAAAAAACAATTTCGTTAGCAAATATATGGAAAATATAATACGAGGAAATTAGCAGTTGGAAAATTTCGATATATATTAAAAAAAATTAATTACCAAACACTTTCATTTTAAAACCAAAAAGGTCATCACTTCACAGAACTGCCTGGGCAGATGCTTTGCAGCGTTTAAATTTTCTTTGACCTTTCAATTAAGCAAATTTTGGTTGAAAAAGACTCCTCGCAATAGAGTTTTCTGAACATGAAATAAATGTAATTTCTATATTCGCTAAACTTTATTAAATTTATTATCTGAAATTATGAACAGGGTAAATATCCCAATATTCGTCGAACGGAAATATCCGACCGTATACGAAACGTATGGGAACTATTTTCGAAGTAAACACGGCAAAATTCAAATAGAAAAACAACATTGGCCCCCGTATATTTTTGACAGGATCTGCAGAAGACCCTGTACTTTTCCATTCGGTACCGCTACAAGTCGATTTTCCGAGATATTTTTTTTGAACCGAACCAAGTTTTTTGCAGTCAAATAAAGCGCGGGTTTGGAAATAATTTCAATCATTATTCGCAGTAAGCGGCAAAGTGAGGTTAAACTTGAACTTTAGACTTGCAAATTTGGAAAATCGCAGTATTTTAACCGTCATAGTTAGAAACTCGAAAGTTGAGCACAATCTATGCAAAACATCTAGTTCCGTGAAAAAATTCCCTACGCGTCCAGATACATTAGTTTCCTTGTGATACAGAATAATGTGAAAAGCCCAGTTTTGGGAAATTTAGGCAAATTTCACCTCGTAATTACTGTATATATCCCAGGGCCCTTCCTGAATAGTTCATTTTATGTAGCTTTTTGAGCACTTTCCGGCGCCGTAATTAGTTTTCCTATCAGGTGCCTCCTTTTTTATAAAAAGGAAGTGATGTAAAAAATCCGAAGTGTGAACCATAAGCGCCCCAAAACACCATTTTTGAGAGTGAAAATATTTCATAATATCGTCAAACGAGTTCGAGGCCCAAAACAATAGGATGCTGTAGAACCTGAAGGAACTTCATTCCAGAAAATTTCGTCAAAAAAGAACTAAAAATTGCGACCGATATCGTTGTACATCAAAGTTTTTGTTTTTGGTCAACTTTACGCATTTCTCCGGTATCTAAAGTGGAAAAGAGAAGTTTTCAACAAATCTCGTAGATCCACGTCTTCTCTAAAAATACATGTCAAATTCAACGCCCTATCTCTAATAGTTTCCGAAATTTGCCCGCCGAAAAGTCGAAAAACACGGTTTTCTGAAACGACACGAGGACATACCAGATTTTTGTCGCGGAAAATGAGAGTCCTTATAACAAACTTTGTTAACAAACGGCCGCGAAGTGGACTTTTTTTAACAAGACAGCAATTTTGTAAATCGATATAGAGTCTGACGACAGTGAAGATGACATCACTCTAAATGTAAATTGCAGCGAAGATGAATCCAGGATCCTGTAGAATCGAAAATCTCCTAAAAGATCTAAGGCAACGATAATTTTTGGCAATCTCAATTTGTCCTCTGAAGTTTTCCACTTAACAGCCTTATCGCAGGTTTTCAAGTTTTCCTTGACTATCTCAGTCAAATATTTATTGTGTTACCACTCTGCTTAAATAAACTGCGTGAAATTGGTCATAAGTTCATAGATACCATGATACATCCTTTTTACTTCCCTGGTATAAGGGAAGAATTGTAATCGTGAAAAAATCACCGCCGATATTTTTGCAGATCTTCATATTATTAAAAACTATTTGTCCAGTTTACCTCAAATTTTGTACAAAAATCAAGTGTTGTATAAAAATGAACTGGTGATATTTTGCTACAAATCCAAAATGACAAAGCAAAATGGCGGGATAAATAACTATTTAAAAAATCGCTCTGAAAGGCTATTCATTAGACTAATTTCAAATTGTATAGCATTAAGTGTAAGTACCATACAGAGATAAACTGGTGACATTGTAATACGAATTCAATCTTTTAATTGACTTTAGATTTTGAACAAAAATTAAATGTAATATAGGGATAAACTGGTACGAATTCTACATGATGCGAAAAATGGTGGTCTTAAAAAATTAGCGTAAAAACTACTCAATTTATTTATATTACGCTCAAAAATCAAGTGTAGTGTGGGTAGAAACTGTTTGGTACGAGTCCAACATAGTGGAACAAAAAGACAGTAAATGTTTGTCAATAAATGACTATGTAGCCAATTAAATTGGGCCACACTTCTTTATTCTTAATAAAAGGAAAGCTTCATGACGAAAGAAGTTCCGGATAAAGGAAATTTACCGATTTTAAACTATTATGTATTATTTGCCATAAAAAATAAGAAATCAAGCAAGTGCAGGTTGATAATTTTAGAACCAACGTAAAAAACTACTTTAGCAATAAAGCTGCCTTATTTCTAGAACTGGCTGCAAAAATAATTAAATTAATATTGAACTTCCAAAAACTTAAAAAATAAAATGTATAATTTATATCCCGCGCAAGCTAGGGAAGTATTAGTCGATGTTAATCCAACAAATTAACAAGTTTAGTAGCAATGAAAAAAACGTAACGTAACAACTATATGCAATTTTTAAAAATAAATTATATAAATTAAACCGCGCACAAACCAGGAAAGTATGAATACATTTTTAACACCTGTGCTTCAAAACCATTTGTTCTACAAATAGAATATGCAAAATGCGCTGCAAAAGTTTATCGTTTGTTTTGTAGCACTAATTCTTGTCCTGAATGGAATGACATAAATAAATTTCCCCTGCATTAAGGTTTTTTCTTTTTTAATTTTAATATAAATATATGCTGACATTCATTTATCCTTTCATGAACGAGATATTAAGATGGATCAAAATAGGAAATTTAAAAAAAAGTTTTTACTTTAAATTCTTTTGTTAAGCATCAGGTTTCTCCCCTCCCCTGATGTAACTATGGTGGGCCAAAGCCCGGAATAACTGTAGCAATTGTCATGTTCTCGGCATATGGTTTGTTTCTGGTGAGAGGATTTTCATAAAGAGATATTGCTTATGCCACAATTCCCCAAAATATAAATTATTATAAAAAGCAAACAACGGACTGCGACACTTGACTTTAGTCTAATGTAGAAGTTATATATATATATATATATATATATATATATATATATAGCTATATATATTCCATAGTACTTTTAGACAGGCCCAAGTCAAAAAGTAAAATTAATCTAGTTTTTAACAATTATGACTGAAATCTGGTGCAGCCGGATAGAAAACGGAATAACACGAACTGTTATCACTAAGTATCACAGTAACAACGAATATTTGAGTATTTATCAGTTGAAGTTTTGTAATGAATTCTTTTGATAAAAGAATTATTGGCGTTACCGCTGCTTTCGTAATCATAGGGCGCGCCTGCGGCCTAGATTCAGTTAAGTAAAGAAAACGAAACATACACAAATAATTTGGTGGGTATGATATTTTATCAGAAACACAAATAGGTAACTTTACTGTTAGTTTCAATGATATTTGTATGTTATTTAGTTTACAAAAAATAAACACCTGTGTTTTATATTCTTTTTGAGCAAATTACAAAATGATGTCCCTATAATATAGGTATAGAGCAGCGGTCTCCAAACTACGGCCCGCTGGCCAAATCTAGCTTCGCATCCGGCTCGCGCACAGTGGGACTAAACATTAAAAACGCGGTCGAAATAGTGAAAAAAAAACTTTCAGATGTAAATTTAAAAAACCTTGGAGTTTTTTTATATGTTAATACCCAGGCACTATCAGAAACGATTTCATTTTCGTGTTTATCTTTTTGGATTAATTCTAGGAGGCGATGATATTTGACACTGTCAATAGCTTTTGAGTGACCACAGTCACTGTAGGCATAATTTTTTAACGAATTATTGTGAATTAAACTTAAACGGACGTTGATTTTGAGTGAGGTAAAATAAGTTATGTACATTATAAATACGTTGGTTCAGATTTCCAAGTGCATGATATTTAAAAAAAAAAAGATTTTAAATAATACTTGCAAATAGGCATTTTCTCTTAAAAATTTTGATTTTTGTTTTAAGATATCTTATTACTTCTACTTCCGTCTTATTATCGCATCCAAAAGAAAAAAATGAAAACACCTACGTTTAAAGCTCTTAGACAGTAAGACTACAACTACACTCTACTACATTTAAATTCTTATCAAAATATAATCAGGAATTAAATTCTGTCAAGTTACTACAGGCTGATTGTACCTAATCAAATTTTTTCCTAATCATATATGGGGAAATAATCCAGCTCTTGGCCCGCCCGACTTTGTTGAATAGTCAGTGTGGCCCCTGGATCAAAAAATTTGGAGACCCTTATAGAGGATCACATCTTATGGCTGACTTTTAGAAAATAACATTTTAAGGTTTTGAACCTACTTCCCATGATTTCGAAAAAAAATTCAACATTGTGAAAGAGTATTGCAGACAGGCACATACCCCCTCCCCAAATTCAAAAAAATATGTTGTTTTTTTTAAATTTAATCTACGAAAGTAGAATTCAAATTACTGCTAATTAGCAGTTCCGCTTTGAATCTGCTTACTAGAGCTGTTTTTAACTCGAACCTCAGGAAAACCAGTTATTTTTTTTTAAATATAGCTTTTGAGAGCTCTTTTGAACTAGCCAAAGTTTACATTGCTGCATACTCTGCGAGTGCAAAAAAAATTGAAAAATTTTGTTTTCTGCCAATATCTACAGAGAGAGCAATATTCTAAACAAAAACGGTCCTGATGCCTTTTTCCCTAAATACTATAATTTCTGGGATAAATTGCAAACTACAGTTTATTTTCTCTTCCACTAAAATTTCCTGTCAAAATTGTGAATGAGCCCCGGGACCAAGCTTATCATAATTCCAACAAAAATTAATATATGTTGATAAATGAAAATGAGTTTGAAATGGGAAATCTAGGGTTACGACATGCGATTTAGTTTCTATCTGTAAACTGAATTTGGAAGCTCTTCTACTCCAAAATCTTATTTTGACAAAATACAAAAAACAAAATATTTAAAATTCTCAAAAAAAAATCTTTAAGAAAAAACTAAACATTCATTAAACGTTTGTAGAATTTCAATGATTCAAAATATGGAGCTAAATATAAAACAGTATGATAATTTCTAATGTTTTTATTTGTGGTTAAACATGAGATTTTCGACAATTCATTCTGAGAAAGTAAAATATAGTTCCCAGACCCTCTAGAGATAACATGATACTAATAACTAAACAGTTATTTATAAAAATATGATTAAATCTGTAAAATCGTAAAAATATTAAGCAGAAAAAAATTAACATTTTTTTCCATTTTTCAGAATGCTTGCAGGTAGAAACAAATAAATAAAATTAACTTCATTATTTAAATTACCATATGTTGTAGTTACAGATTTCTCATTTCAAATTCATTTTTAAACATAAAAAAATATTATACATTTGGTGTGTTCATGATGTTTCAGCTGTCAGTGGGAGGACTAAACTAGAAATGTTTAGGGGAAATTCATCACGCTCATATATGCTTAGGATATCGTTGCTTTAATTTTGTACGTTTTCATAATTGCTCTACCTTTAATAATTTAATAGATAATGACAAAAACGAATTTTGTTTCACTTGCAACAAAAAAAAGTGTACTTGCGTCCTAATTTTCCAGAAGTGCTTTTTTAATCGCTGAATTGTTGTTGACAGGTTGACAGATTTGGACTAGCTCGAACTGAATTTCAAGTTACGTGCCGTATTCTAGCAAAACAAAGCTTGGCCTTAACCTTAAGATTTGTAATCAAAATATAATTATTATTCTCTAGTAACGTTGAAAAAGAAAATTTACTGAATATGCAGTAGTTTCTAAGAAAAAAAGTTAGAAAATGCAGCTTTTGTTAACATTTTAACGGAAAAAAAAGTTTAGTGTTGCCATACTGTGTTCGTTTTCTGTGATTTAGAACACATCATAAAATTTGGTTTTGTGGTTTTTCCTTAACAGAACTAAATTTTAAAATGTAACAAATTCGCGTAAACACGTCTATTTTCTAACAAAAAACAGAATCTGTAGGGCCTAACCTAACCTCACCATACATAATCTAAATATTTAATTTTGTTTGTAAAACACAGTAATCCTTTTACAACCAGTTTTTTTATGTTATAAAATAAGAGTACATGCCATATGACAGCGAAAAACCGAGGAATTTATTTTTTATTGAGCTGGTTTTTCAACATCTGAAATCTGGCAACATAACATATATTACGGCAGAAACCCTAATGCTTTAAACTTAAAAATAATTAATATAAATGCAGATTAGGGTAGGTTAGGTTAGGTCGACTATCATTTAAAATAAAAAAAAACTACAAAGGAGCGGATTTGTTAGCGACATTTTTTATTATTCTTTTTCTTAGTTGCATCATTTTGTTCCTTTATATTTGATTTATACGTTGTAAAGAAAAATAAAGATTTTTCAAAATTTTACAAATATAGACAGTTGATTTATAGGAAAAATACACAATTCTGATCTAGCTGAATTATATGAATTTCAGGAAATAGATAGTAGACTGGCATTAATTAGAATTATTAACCTAATGATAAATAATAATAAGATTATTTCGCTTCGAGAAGGTACTTATATTGAACTTCCGAAGCAGATCGCCAAACATAAGGCATGTATCAATAGGCAAAATGCAGATGATATGTCTTTTTTGGTGGGCAATTGTATCCGCCCATTTTCCTGCACCGGCAGATTTAACAAAAAGAACTTCTCCATATCCTGGTGGTCCTAAGTATTTAAAGTTTATCCGATTTCCTATAACCCTAGAACAAATTCAGCGTTTTGAAAACCAATAAGCTATTATAGTATAAGCTATAAAATTGCAAAATATTTATAGATTGGAGAATATATTATAAAAATTATTTTGAGGTTCTCCCGTACTGCATTAAATGGGAAGATAAAGAATAGCAAATCAACTTGTTTCTTTTTGCAAAATAACTATGCAAATGAGAATCACTTAGATGATGTCATACCTATTAAATCTGGCTATGTATAGATTAAGAAGTTATCGAGATTGTTATTTACACGGCTCAGCAGATGTAAATGTAAAATTTATATCTATAATAGGAGTCTGCACTTTTAGAGATAAAAAGAAGATTCCTTATATTATGTATGCAGATATTGAGTATTAACTAATTCCAGAAAAAAAGATCCTTCTAAACATACAGAAAAAAATGTGTACTACGTAAAACGTTCATATGATAATTCCCTGTTATTTTACAAATCATATACGGCACAGAATTGTATGTAATAGTTCATTAAAGAACTTTTGGAATTCACACGAACTCACTTTCGAGCAAAGATAATAGAAACTCTCACTGTTCTGAGTTTTATCATAGATGTAAGAAACTTTTTTCATCGTGTCTACTTTCTAAAACGTATTTTACCAAATTCTTATATACTACTGAGAAATTGGAAAAACAAAAACAGAATTGATCTGGCAATTGATGGGAGGGAACATGAAGACATTGAAAATTATTTTAAGAACAAGGGTGTAACCAGAAAGCTAAAGGGTGACAAAAAATCCGTTGGAGAAAATAAATTAGCTTATGTAAAAGGTCTAGAATTGTTTACTGAGGAAAGAATATCCCAAAATTTAATTAGATTTAATAAACACCAACTATATTCAATTCAGTATCTAAAGTAGAACCCTGCCCTTATGGTATGTTCCATAATGGAGGAGTAAAGTAAATATACATAGTGTATATATTTAGTTTAATTTGAATACAGTTTGTAGTTGTAAGGGGTTATATAAAGGATCTTTAAAATATACTATAATTGAATTTAAAATAAAAAATTAATATTGCCTATAAATTAGATATTTACGAAAAGTTACAAATATATATTTCTAATAAAAGGCACAAGGATAGTGACTGTTTATGCTGGCGTATTATGGTGGGCTTCTCATAGGACCACCTACATCTTGTTGATGATTTAAACAACGATCGTGAGCAGCTTCGTTCAGATACGTATTATGTGGAAGATACCTATACATTTTTAAATACGTTTGTACAGAGATGTAAAAAAGATGTGTTAATTTTAAATTAATAAATAACTACTGATAGTTAACAACTAACACCAGCAGATATATATCTAGGATAGATTCATTTTATTTGCGCTAAAGTACTACTGATGTAAGTTATATAAATCTTGTTTACATAACTAACAAAACTGAGAAGTCCCTTCTGGGAGATTTGCCGGACACGAAAATTTCACGCCCTAAAATGCCACTACGATTGCAAATCAGACCTTATTTTGTTATGGGGATTTACATGAAAAACTGCCAAAATTGTGACTCTATCCCTATAGCTTTATCTACTTACTTCGTCGCTTTGGGCGTAAACATCTAACTCGCACAGTAACATGCCAGTTCCCGGCCTTGTAACGTAAATAACTATTTCCGTATTGAAACTTTATAAAACCTGAAAAACATTTTTTCGAAAGCAAGCCAATTTGGCTTATATAAATATTTCGTTCTTACTCCGCTTTTTTTACTTTGTTTAAGTTATGATAGGCAGATCTAAATGACACCATTAGTGAATCTTTTTTCTATGTCGGTTAGAGAATTATTTTTTTCCTTCCAGGCATCATATACTGTTGTCTGTTTGTGTGAGCATGCAAAGCATTCGATATTACTGTTGCTTTCTCATAGAGGTCAAAAAAGTCCATCACTTTTTCGTTAGTTCACGTCATAATTCAACAAATCAAAAATGCAATGTGCGGATCTATAAAGAAGACGATTGTTCGTCTGCTTTGCCTCAGACCGAAATTCCGACATCAACTGGGAAAATAACAAATGCCGAGTAATCGCTGTTGTAACCCATCCAGACTAGTAGCAAAACGCCGATTCTGGATTATTCGTTGCGCGCTATTTGCCGATTGCCTCCTGTAATACCGAATAGTCGTTATAATAACCCGTCCACACCAGTAGGAAATCGCCGATTAACGATAAATCCTTGCTCGGTATTCGCCAAATGTAGCAGATATGGCCCCCGCATAACAACAAACTTATACTCAATTAATCGTTTTTGTGTTTTATGATTTTTACCGCTGTTGAAAAATAGCGTATTGTACGACTAAATAGTAAAGCAATCAACTGTATTTGCATTTTTTCCAGTAAAAATCTCTTTTCACTTTTTATAAGGGCGTAAAAATAAAATCCGTGAGATAAATTTGCGTAATTTACCAATTTTCTTACCTCTCTGCAAATTGGCTTATATACTATACAGCTTAGCAATTATTGGCATTAAAATTCGGTTTATTACAAATAATAACTGAAATTAATCATCTATTTGCATAAACTTTTATTGAGCAATAATTTTTCAATTAAAACATTCGACAAATAGTTTTTGATTCATATTTAGTAGCTGTAATAAACAAAAATATTACGTTCTGGTTTATTTAAACGTTCAACAAGTTCCTAAGTGATTTAATTACAGTTCGTGAATTTATTATTTAATGAAAATCGTCAAATATTCTACCTCTCAGAATTAATTTTCTAGGTTATATTTGCATAACGTTTAATTTACCGCCGTTAAAAATATGAAGTAATAAACGATCCTCAAAAATGTGAGTAATACAAAAATTTTATTGGTAATTCGGTAATCCAAAAAAAGAAGATGAGAATAGCAAATGATTTTTAATCTAATAATACTATCTAATATAGTAATGCAGATTCATTTCAAGATCAAATTATTTTCTTTAATTGCCTCAAAAATCATAGCGTCTAAATCCTTTAGAAAAATGTAATGTGTCAAAATGATGTAGGTTCTGTGAACATGCATTTATATTTTACAGTATAACGACACAGTCGTTGTTATAGTATTGGACCCGGGAGACAACGTCCTAGGGTTGCGGGATCAAAAGCGGGAGGCTAGTTCTGTGTCTTCGGAAGGAAGGGTAACGTCCCTCAAAATAATTGAAGAGGCAAACAAAAGTCCTCGGCTTGTTGTTGGATCCAACAAACCTAACCTGGCGAACGCTTGTGAAGTGAAGTCACTCAGCTATACATTTATTTGGTTGTTACATGGACGAACTTGCTTAAATTATAATTTTTCATCATTCATTGTTGTACCAACTCATGTTTATTATTTCTCCTAAAAAGCAGGAGTTTTGAACCATTCGGGAGGCGGGGGATATACATAAAAGCTGGAGATTCCCGCCTTAATCGGGACAATCCTACACATTGTCACTAGACGTACAGATATGCTCAAATACACGGTTTTTTATTTGTCATCGAAACAATCAAAACCAGTAGTAAAAAATTGTCATTTATATAAAAAATCATCATTAAGACTGGTGGGCTAAAGTTCAATCTAGAAAAACCTTAAGACAATCACATTGATATGCGATATTGTATCATAACCAGTTTTATTAAATTAGCTTAAAAAACAAATAATCAATCGATTTAAGGATATTACAATTTGTTTTATATTGTATCATTTTAAATACATGTGGCATCGGTCCTCATTTTATTTTGCACGGCCAGTAATTTTTATTAAATTTCTGTTTTATTTGCTATCAAGTTTATAATATGTAGGGTTATTTGTGACAAATGCACCACCCTTTAGCTCCTTCAATATTATTTCTAGAACTTTTTTGTGAAAGATTAATAGCTAATAATATTTTTTTGAAAGCTAAATTTTCTATTTATTCTATTAAATACCCCAATATTACTCAATTTCTTGATTTTACTTCCAGTAAAACCGAAGTATTAATTGTAATTGTGGAGAAATCACCTTCCCAGGTTTTCACAGATCTTTAGGTTTAGGGTTCCAAGATGCCAAAAAAAACAGTTTTCTGAATTCCGTCGGTCTGTCTGTAGGCGGCGTATCTCAAAAATTACTTATCCGATTGACTTCAAATTTTGGTCGAAATCGGAAAAATCAAGGGTCATAGAGGATGAACTGATTACATTTTGGTAAAAATCCAGTATGGCGGAACAAAATGACGGCTTAGTGAAATGTGAAAAACATATTATTATTAAAAAAACTACTTATCTAATTTCCTAACCTTTTGCACAAAAGTCAAGAATATCGAAATAAATGTTAAAAAAATTATTACTAAAAAACTACTTATCCAGTTTATCTGAAATTATATGTATTACGTAAAAATCAAATAGTAATATTTTGGTACAAATCCGAGATGGCGAAACAAAATGGGGGCTTAATAAAATATTTAAAAAATCAGCATGGAAAAACTACCATCACTTGTTGTTTATTTTTCAAGTGATTATAAAAACTAAGCTTTGAGGCAGAAAAGTATTTCCCAACTACTTATGGATCATATGGAAATATCCCTTTGCGACTTAGTAAGGTAAACTTCTCTTCAGATATATTTTGGTTTTTCAATTCAGGATAATTTGCTAGATTTGAGACGAGCTTATCCAATCCTGAATAAGCTCGTTTCTGAATGAATCTATAAATCTATAATCTATAATCTATAATTGACAAAAGATCCAGGAATATATTTTGTGAAGGAAATATATTTTCCTTGCTCAGTAAATGTTTTTAGCACAGAGGTCCATCCAAAAACTGAAGTTTCTATTAATTGATATTACAACTTTCATAGGCAGGATCTCATTAGTTACCTATTAGATGACAGTGGTCACGAACTTTTTCACATATGACAAAGCTTGAAACTGTGAAATTTTCTACTGTCTTCACTTAATAGTGACTTCATGGTCAGTTACATAGAAAGAATATCTCTACATTTTCAGCAAAGTCCAAAAGTTCTTTAACGAACTGTTGAATACAATAAAATTGTGTCCCGTATATGATTAAAATCTAACCCAATACTAAAAGTCACATGTTTTTTATATTTTTCGGTATTTTTAGAAGGATCACTTTCTCAGCAATTAGCAAACCTTCGGTATCTTCATATATAACATAAGGTACCTTCTGCTTATCTCCAGAACGAAGTTTAGAAGCAACGCATTCAGTCTCTTAGCACAATAGAAGTAGTGTAGCCACCAACGACATAAAAAAAGGATAGACACCGATCACAGATATGTCTCCCACTTATATCTAGGTGTGTAGATAACAATCGCGAAAAGTTTTCTATCCATACAAATCAATATTAAATAGTTATGGTATCATCTAGTCATTTTCATTTACAGAGTTATTTTGCAAAAGTAACAAGGAAATATGATTCTCTTTCTATTCCTTTGTAACGCAGTAAGGAAGAACTTTAAGGTTATTTTTAAATATTTTCTTCAATCTCTAAGCATTTATGGATAACTTATTATGTTTGTTCTAGAATCATAGTTGTCCTTTTTAAAAGGCGAATTCAAAATGTACTGAAAAAAGTTGAGATATTAAAAATGAATGAGGTTTTTTGCTGAAATTTTCGGGTAAATATAATTGCTAAATGCTCCTATATATTAGAATACAAATATAGACAGTTTTATAGAAAAAATACACAATCCTCAACCAGTTGAGTTATAGGAATTTCGGGAAAGAGATAGTGGACTGACATTAATCAGAGTTATTAAGGTAATGATAAATATTAACAAGATTAATTCGCTTCGAGCAGGTACTTATATTGAACTTCCAAAGCAGATTGCCAAACATAAGGCATGTATCAATTTATTATATATAATATATAACAACAAGAACTTCTTCATATACCGATCCTAAGAAAGAACTGAATTTAAAGTTTATCCGATTTCCTATAACTCTACAACAAATTCACTGTTTTGAAAAACAATAAGATATAAAATTGCAAATTGTTTATAGATTGAAGAAAATATTAAAAAATAAGTTTGAAGTTCTCCCGTACTGCATTAAAGGGAAAAAAGAAAAGCATGTTAACTTGTTACTTTTGCAAAATGCAAATGAGAATGACTTAGAATACTTAGATGATGTCATACCTATTAAATATGACTATGTAGGGTTTAAGTAGTTAATGAGATTGTTATTAACACGGCTCAGCAGATGTAAGTGCAAAATGTATGTCTATGACATGAATCTACATTTTTTTGGAGATAAGACTCCTTATATATGCAGATATTGAGTTTAGCCACTTCCGCAAGAAAAAGATCCTCCTAAACATACAGAAAATAATTAGTATAGTGTACTACGTAAAATGTTCATATGATAATTTCCTGTTATTTATAAATTATGTACGGCGCAGGATTGTATGTAACGGTTCTTTAAAGAACTTTTGGAATTTGCTGAAAATATTGACCGTGTTTCTATGTAACATACACATGCACTCACTTTATTATTAGTATTTTACTAAACTGTTATATACTGCTGAGGAAAAAAAATTGATCTAGAAATTGATTTAAGGGAACGAGAAGACATTGAAAATTATTGTAAGAACATGGAGGTAACCAAAAAGCTAGAGGGTGTGAAAAAATTAATTGTCAAAAATAAAATACCTTTTGATAATTACGTAAAATGTCTAGAATCCTTTACTGAGGAAAGTATTTCCCAAAATTAAATTAGATCTAACAAGCACGAGCTATATTCAATTCAGCAATCTAAAGTAGGACCCTGCCCTCATGGCATTCCCCCATAATGATACAGTAATGTAAATATATATATTGTATATATATAGTTTAAATTGTATACAATTTGCAATTGTAAGTGGTCATTATATAATATAAAGGATCTTTTAGATATAGTATAATTGAATATAAAATAAGAAATTAGTATTAGTAATAACAAACAAAGGGTCATATACAAACAGAAAAAAAATTAGGTATACACGAAAAGTAGCAAATATATATTTCCAATTACAAGTAAAAGGATAATGGCTGTTCATGCTGGGGTATTATAGTGGGCTTTTCATCGGAGAATCTACATCTTGTTGATGATTTAAACAACGATCGTGAGCAGCTGTGTTCAGAAACATATTATGTAGAAGATACCTATACATTTTTGAATACGTTTATACAGAGATGTAAAAAATGAAAATAAAAATATGATGTAAAAAGAGTGTAAATTATAAATTTATAAATAACTACTGATACTTAACAACTAACACCAGCAGATATATATCTAGGATTGAACCATTTTATTTGGGCTAAAACACTACTGATGTAAGTTATATAAATCTTATTTACATTACTAACAAAACTTGTGTGAGATGTGCCGGTCACGAAAATTTCACACCCGAAAATGCCACTAACATTGCAAATCGGACCTTAAATTTTGTTATGGGGATTTCCATGAAAAATGGCCGAAATTGTGACTGTATCCCTTTAGCTTTATCTACTTACTTCGTCGCTTTGGGCGTATACATCTAACTCGAATAGTAACATGCCAGTTCCCGGCGGTAACGTAAATAACTATTTCTGTATTAAAACTTTATAAAACATGAAAAAATGTCTATAACATTTTTTCGAAAGCAATAATTCGTTCTTACTCCGCTTTTCTTACTTTGTTTAAGTAATTATAGGAAACTCTAAATGACGCCCTTAGTGATTTTTTTTCTGTGTCGATTACAGCATTATTTTTCCCTTCCAGACATAATATACTGTTCTCTATTTGTGTGAGCATGAGACACATTCCATATTATTCAACACTTTTTCGTTAGTTTAGGTCACATTTAAAGAAATCAAAAAATCAATGTGCGGATCGATAAAGAAGTAGATTATTCGTCTGCTTTGTCTTGTACCGAAATTCCGACAACAACTGGGAAAATAACAAATGCCGAATAATCGCTGTTGTAACCCATCCACACTAGTAGCAAAGTATTCGTTGGCCGCTATTTGCCGATTGCCTCATGTGTGGCGCTGGCAAAATACCCAATAATCGTTATAATAACCATGCTCGGTATTCGCCAAATGCAGCAGATATGGCCCCAGCATAACACCAAACCTTAGGCTACAAAACAAAGGATAGACTCAACATTTTATTCATAAATAGTTTCGAAAGTTGGACCTATTATCGTTTTTGAGAGAAAAAATATATCTTCCTCTGCATCGCCGGTCCCAAAAATGGCAACTCTGTTGGCTCTCACTATAGACTAAACCAGCGAGCGGCAGCTCGTTTCTCTTTCATTTAATATATGTTTATAGCAAGCAATTTAATGTGTTTTTGCCAATTTTAAGTATCTGTCAGACGCGTAGTCAGATATTCGGACTAGGGGTTTCAAAATCAGAAAGCAGGTGATATAAATACTGTGCGGTTTCTTTTCACTTTCCTTGCAAGAGGAAAGTATTGTAAACGTATAGAAATCACCCTCCGAGATTTTTGCAGATCTTCAAGTTTCAGGGATGTTGAAATTCTCAAAACCGTCAGTCTGTCTGTCTGTTTGCGGCATAGCTAAAAAACTACTCCTCCGATTGACCTCAAATTTAAGTAAAAAATTAAGAGTCATATGGGGATGAAATGGTAATATTTTTGTGAAAATCCAATATGACGGAACAAAAAGGGCGTCCTAATAAAAATGTAAAAAAAATATTACTAAAAAGCTATTAATCCATTTTACCACAAATTTTTCCCCCAAAAAAAAAGTGTGACCTAGAAATAAGCTAGTAAAATTTTGGTGAGGAGCCTAAAGCCTTAAATGTTTAAAATATCAGTATCAAAATCCTATTTAAACAATAAGTTGAAATCTTACACAAAAATCAAGTGTGAAAAGGGGATAAACTTGTAAAATTTGGTACCTCCTATATGGCGATTTGTATGTTCGTAAGTATGTATGTATGTATTTACATATGGTAAAACAAAATAGCGGCATAATGTTGAACAAGTCAGTAAAATTTCATTTCCTATAATTTTTTTTTATAGAGGAAAATAATAAATATCATAATTGATTTTTTTATAGATATAGTAATTGTAAAATAATACCGATAAATAAAACAAAAACTTAAAAATAGTATGTATATTTGTATGTTCGTAAGTATGTGGGTATGTATGTACATATGTATGTATTTATGTATGTATGTAGGTTAGGAAAGTAAATTTTAAAAACTCAGAGCATTGTTCTTTGCTGGAACATCCCTCATAACAAATTCCACCACACACATTGTATTTGCAATTTGTTATAAGATAAGACTTGGGTTCAAAAATAAGTCCTTTTAGCAGAACCTGCCTCGTAATAAAAAAAATTGACACATATTGACATTTATGTAATGTGTTAATTTATTACAAAATAAGTATATGGATATATAAACTATGTTATATGTGTGTGTGCTGGAATCCGTTACAAGGAAAGTTCCGGGTAAAATGAAATTTACCGAATTTGTTTGTGTTCTCGCCTCGGTTATAGCCAAACACCTGAATTACTTATACATATACACACTTTGGATTGACCATATATAAGTAATTAAAAAACAAAAAATTTATCAGAAATACATTAAACTCATAAAATAATAATTTTATAATATTTTATATACTAAAAAGTGTAGGTAGGAATTATACTTTATTTTAATTATATGAGATAAAACCCGGGGAACTAAGTAGTTTGGAATTTGGTATGTGGAGGAATAACGTAAGCTACTTCCTCGTATTAAAAGATTAAAATCACAATGATTTAAACAAAATGTTTTATAACCAAGAGGCATTTTGAAAATCTGCAAAAATATGTTTTTTTTAAATAAAAGCATTTAGCCATAGAAATATAGAACTTATTCACATGCCAAATAGTATATTTGTATTGTAAATAATGCATTTAAGCATTTAGAGAGCTAGTACGTATTTTAATGTTTTACCTTGTGTAAAACCTAACCCAAAATTGGCAAAATATTTGTTTTTGTTCAATTAAGACCCATTTTTTTTCATGGAAACTTTCCATGCCAATTAACATACTCGAATGGCTTAAATATCAAATTAATATGGGTAAATGTTAAGGCCTTACAGTTCGGACACCACTGATATTTAGCCTTAATTAGATCAATACTTACTTGTGATATGACACTTCCGGACTTAAATAGTTGTATTTCCACAAACAACATATTTCCTCACTACAGTTTTTTATTTATTTGAGTACTACAACACACAGAACTTTTAAAATCATTAAAAAACAGAAAAATATATGTAAACAACAACGGTGCGAACCCGGTAACAAAAATAATAACAATGCAGCGTCTGTTTTGTAATTAGACTATAAAACAAGAGTATTATGAATGAAAAGTTGTAAAACTAGGCGTAAGTAATATTTTTGTTATTACATTTTTGGAATTTTTTAAAGACCTTAGTTAATTACTTAGACAATAAAACAATATTTTATAGTCTAATGTTAATTATTGTGTGTCGTTTTTTGATATACATATAACTGTGTTATGAAAATATATAAAAATATTGGAATAATTCTATAACACTTGGCGTAGAATATCTGAAAAATTTTAAAACGTGACAACAAACTACACCTATCGATGTAGTGGAGAGGGAAAAAATTCAATCTATGATGCCGTGTTAAATATAAATAGTTGGATCTCTTGTTTTCACACTTTAAGCACCAAACTTATACTCAGTTAACCGTTTTTGTGTTTTGTGGTTTTTACAGGTTTTAAAAAATAGCGTATTGTATGACTAAATTATGAAGTAATCAATTGTATTTGTATTTTTTCTAGTAAAAAGCTCTGAGATAAATTTGCGTAATTAACCGAATTTCTTACATAACGCTCTATGCAAATTGGCTTACATACTATGCAGTTTAATAATTATTATTGACATTAAAATTCGGTTTATTACAAATAATAACTAAAATTAATCATCTATTTACATAAAATTTTATTGAGCAATAATTTTTCAATTAAAACCGACAAATAGTTTTTCATTCATATTTAGTAGGCTTCGTTAATAAACAAAAATGTTCAGTTCTGGTTTATTTAATAGGTCCTAAGTGATTCAATTACAGTTCGTGAAATTAAAATTTAATGAAAATCGTCAAATGTTACTATATCTCAGAGTTAATTATCTAGCATATATTTGAATGTCGTTTAATTTATGGCAGTTAAAAATATGAAGTAATAATCGATACATAAAAATGTGAAGAATACAAGAATTTTGGTAATTCAGTAATCCAAAAAAGGAAATGAGAATAGCAAATGATTTTGATCTAATAATGTAATAATGATTTTAATCTAAAAATATTATCTAATATAACAAAGCCGATTCACTTTAAGATCAATTATTTTTTTAAATGCCTCAAAAATAATAGCGTCTAAATCTCATTAAAAAAAATGTAATGTGACAAAAGCATGTAGGTTCTGTAAACAAACATTTATATTTTACACTTATCAACAACGTGATAGTATAAAGATACGTTCGTTATTATAGTAATGGAGCTCGGGAGACAGCGTCACTATTGTTACCAAAATGCACAACTTTCTATTATTCTTATACAGTGTAACTCGGGTTGCAGCTTTTTTTTAGTTCTCAGTTGGGTTGTTCTTACTTACTCCCCCCTCCAATATTTCCTGTTCGGGGAGTCCCTGGTGCTAAGTTATTTTTTGTTCTAATAATAAACGTTATAATGTTTCATAATATGTTCAGGGTTACGCATTTACAACTTCGGACTTTTTTACATATAAGTAACAGCAATATTAACGAAAGACTGCCAAGTAGCAGCAAATAAAGTTTAATACTGGTTTTAGTGTCAAGAAATAAAAAGTAAAAAACGGCAGCATTACACAGATATCTCTTTATCCCCTTGAAAAAAAAACTACCCTCCGAGATTTTTGCAATCTTCGCCTTTTAGGGTTCTTGGACCTCGAAAAACATGTTATCCCATTTCACTCAGTCTGTCGGTCTGTAGTTATGTCTGTACGCGGCAAAGTTAAAAAATAACTTATCCAACTGACTTCAAAATTTGGTGAAAAATCAAGGGTCATATGAGAACGAAAGGTTACATTTTGATAAAAATCCAATGTGGCGGGACAAGATATAAAATGGTGGCCTCACAAGATATAAAAAATTCATTATTAAGAAACTACTTAAATAGTAAATAGTATTATGAAAGTAAAATAAATAAATAGATAAATAATAATAAAGTAAAAACTTTAAATAATAACAATAAATCAAATAAATTACAGTTAATAGGATTTGTATAAAGTTATTACCAAATAATTATACGTTTATATAAACCGAGTGTTGTAAGTAGTAGAAGAAGTAGTAGTGTACGAAGAAAGTGTGCTTTCCAAGAAATAACGAATAAATAACTAGCTAGTCTTGTGTAAATACATGAAAAGTGATATTAGTTCCCTGATGATTAGAATAACTAATACCCTCAAAACACGTAAAACAAACAAAAAAAAGTTAAATACAAACATATCTTGGTAATATTTTTATACATATCTGCCTTATTGCAACCACTCCGACCTCCGATGCAAACCGGTTATACGTTAATTTTCGATTTTGTAGAATATTTTAGTAATACACTTTAATCCTACGGACCTAAAAATATTTAAAAAATATAAGACCTTGCAAAATTAAATATCATACTTATAATATCTTGTAACTAAAAGTGCCACTTAAGTCCCAGCAGCACGAAAAAATGAAAAAGCCTTTTTAAATTGAGTTAAAAAATATAGTATTATTTCTGCTTGATACAAATTTCGACTTTGTTTAAAAAGTAAATAAGGTAGTAGATATCTAAAACAAGGCATATGGTGATTAAGTCAGAAAATTTATCCAGACCACTACTTTTCTTTTGTTTATAATGGAGAAAATGACGCCTTTCTCCAAATGTATATAGAGAATAGAAAATCTAATAAAGTATTTATAGAGATTTAATGTATAAATGTATAGATAATTTGCTTTGGTTACTGACTCGATGTGATAATGACAGTCAAAGTCTTGGTAAAAAAGAGTTTCGTATTTTAAGACTTTTTGGCAGGGCCTGAAACACAGAAAGCGTTACCTATTATTCACTGACCAGTCAGATTCAGGATAGGGACATTGTATTTTATATCAGAAACTGATGTCATAAGTGCAACTATAGTTATCATTGCTGGTGAAGAAAAATCTCGAAAAAAAAAGGTTGAATATCTTGGAATTACATATTTACTTTTAATATATTTTAGGTTTAAAAGTACCTTATCTCTGAAAATTACCCTTAGCGTGGAAGGACCAAAAGTCCCAAGTGAATAAAAAATACATATATTTATTTTAAGTTATGCTGGATAAAAAATTCGACTTTTTTTGTGTCAAATGGAAGGTAATGAAAGAAAAGACAAGTCAGTCCGAGAGTTTTCAAGCGAGAAAAACTATCGAGACTATTACCTATTTTTTTATTTAACAAAAAAATAAGAGGACCTCCTCTAAATGTCAAAAAATTATAGTATTTGATAAGCCACCAACAAAGTTGTCTTTGGGATTGTAAAGATAAATCCTACATGGACACTCTGCTGTGATAACTGATCAGATATAATTATGAGAGTGAAGGTCTTGTTAAAAACCAATGTCAACATTATCAACTATATAATATGAAGGGAACCTTTGGTTTAAGTGGTTGAAAGATTCCCTATTTTGAAACTTTTTGGCAGGCCCTAAAACACAGAAAGGGATATCTGTCATCTACAGCCCATCTTAATTTTAGGATTGGTATGTTTTAGAGGAAAGTGTTGCGTTACAAAGATAAAGACTGTCATAAACATGCGATGCAAAGCTTTATTAGATGTTATAAATAATGGTAACCTTATATTTTTAAACACTGGAGTTTTTACTTGTCTAAACCTCGCTGGTAGAAATAATTATGCAGTAGATCTTTCTATAACAATCCCATTTATACAGAATGAAATAAAATGAAAAACTGACACATATGGCTCAGGTCACTTACTTATTAAAAGGACATTATAATTGACACCAAAATTATCCTTCAATATCGACACCAAAAAATGGTATTGATAAATATAATAACCTATGCTTAATTTATTACAATACTAAACAAAATTCCCGAAGCAAAAAACCTCAAAGCGAAAAAATGTGCAAGAAAATTTTTGATAGAATAAAAAATGCGAAGGTTCTTTAATAAAAAGAAACGAATATTATAAAATTTATAAATCAAATCCAAATACAGCTAATCTAATTCAGTATAATAAAGCAGATGCTTTTGCAAAGGAAACTATCAAGGAGGTAAAAAGATAGAACTACTCTTCAGTTGATCAAAACACACAAATTAAATCCGTATGGAGAAAAGTCAATAGTCTTAAGAACAAAAGACAAGAAAATAGACTCCCCATTTAAAATCACGAACCATAGATAGGAAACTTTCAGAATAAACTAGCACCGCTTTTTATATACCAACCTCCAATATTGGGAATTCTAACAAACACAAGGAACACTTTTTACAACAACTTTTTGATGAGAGGAAGCCAGAAAGAGCTTTAAAACAAAATAACCATTTGGCACCTGGAAAGGATAATATATTATATGTTATTTAATTTGCCAAACATTGCAAAGGAAAAACTACTTCAAATGTTTAGTAACATATTTATAGGAAATGAACCCATATCCCAGAAGTGGAGGGAATATGTATTTGTTCCTATTCAAAAACCTGGAAAAGCACCAAATGTTAGAATTTTGGAAGAATAAAAATAATCTATATATATAATTGTTTGTGGTTTTAAAAGAGGATGATTGACACAGGAAATAATTGCCAATTCAATGACCGATCTCCATCTAGGATTTACAAAAAAATCAATGCACACCGGCAAATTGCGATTTTTTTTATGTTCAGGGAGCTTACGATAATATTGTCTACACAACATATTTGCAGACAAATTGCTTAAAATGGGAACCTCAGATGATCTTGAAGAATTATTTCAAAACACTGAAATAAAAATCCTTTAATTTATAGATACATGTGTACAGATATATGTATAAACAACATAAACAAAACATACAACTAGATGTCACGAAAAACATCAATATCCACATTTAGTAAATAATACATTGAGCTGGTTAAGCAATGTAGGCTTAACATATCACCAGAAAAAACAATACTGTGTAATTTTCTTAGAAAGCGATGTCAGTTTCCAAATCAGACTACAATAAAATGGATTACCATACCACAAAAATTAACTGTTAGGTATCTGGGATTATACTTGGATTAAAAACTTCTCTGGAAAGACCAAATTTAGTACCTTGTTAAAAGGACTGAAAGCTGTTAAATATTATAAGAGCATTTAGCAACAAAAAATAGGGAACTGACGCAAATATTTGCCTTCTATTTTATAAAGCATATATCCGTTCTATATTGGAATACTCAAGCATTTTCTACAGCTATACATCAACAAAAACACATCTTAATAAAATAAAAATTATAAAAAACAAATGTATTAGAAGGTGTATACATTTTTTAAACAGTACGCTATGGGCGAAGTGATCGAAGCAGAGGCTAATGAACCACGACTAGAACTTGGAAGAAAACGCATAGCAAATAATCTTTAATTTAATTAAAACTAATATGGAAAAATAATATTATTATTAACAAAATAAATCAATTTATAATTTTTTGTTACACACATTTTACGACTGTTAGAAAACGATATAGACAGCTATTCCTGGATAACCTAATATAAAGAAAATATTGATAGTAATGATCTTTTACCTTATTCCCAACTTAACTATTTTATCCATTGCTTAATGATTTAGTGTTAAGAATTTTCACGTGCCGTTCACGCGAGCGTTGTATTGTCAGCAACAACAACAATTCGACAGACAACCCAGTTCCGTACTACTTTTTTAAATTAAAATATCGAATATCTCGACTCAGAAAATTCGGCGTTGCCAATAATTGTCGACTTGTATTCCTAAATTAAAATTGGCGCAAACATACCCCGCGCCCTGAAAAATAATTTTTCAGCAAAATTGAAATCAAACAAAAATAAATACATTATACCATCAGATGCATGGTAATTAACAATACCCGAATACCTAACTAAGTTTTAATTGAGTTAAATTAACTAAACCATTAATTAACTTATTTAACCGCAGACAAAAGAGAAATTAAAATTCTTGCAATAAAAAAAAAAAAAAAACCAAATCCAAACATTATTGGGTTGGTAAAGGACATACCTTTTGCACCGAACGAGCAAAGATGCCTTTCCTAGTCTTAACTGTCACATTTCTGATGATTCCATCCTTTCCAGGATGAACCTTTATGATTCTAGCCAAAGGCCAATGAAGTGGTGGAGAATTGTCACCTTTTATAACAACTACTGTTCCAACTTTAATGTTGGGTGAATTCTCCGTCCATTTTTCTCTGACCTGTAAACTGGTCAAATATTCCATTCGCCAGCGTTTCCAAAAGTCCTGAACCATCCTATCTATTAGTTGGAACCTATCTAAACGATTAATTTGAATTTCTGATAAATCTTTAGCTGGTAAGCTCTTAAGAGGCATAAGAGTCAAAAAATGCGCCGGAGTCAAGGCTTCTGGAGCTGAAGAATCGGCTGACAACTGACACAAAGGGCGTGAGTTCAATAAACACTCTATTTGAGTCAATAAAGTTGTATATTCTTCATATGTAAGCAACTGTTTGCCCACTACTCGATAAATATGATTTTTTACAACCCTTACCGTACTTTCCCAAAGTCCCCCTTGGTGAGGCGAGTAAGGGGTGTTAAATTGCCAGTCAACTCCGTTTGCTGACAACTCCGAATGTAGTGTACTTTGATATTCAATTGAATTTACAAATTCATTAATTTCACGTAAAACCGATTTTGCGCCCACAAAATTTGTACCTTGATCCGAATAAATAACCCTACAAGGGCCGCGCCTAGCCAAAAACCTTTTGAATGCCTGCAGAATATGAGCCGTGGATAATGAACTTACTAGCTCCAAATGAACCGCCTTCACACTCATACAAACAAATACACAGACATATGCCTTATAAACAGGAGAACTTCGTTTTCTTCCGAGAGTTATGTTAGTCGGCCCAAAATAATCAACCCCTGTGCGCAAAAAGGCCTTGGCTTGCGTCACTCTTTGCACTGGTAGATCCGCCATTAAGGGGGTTAAATTTAAGGGCTTTGTCCGAAAGCATCTATTGCATTTATGGAACCAACTACGTATTAAATTTCTCCCACCTATAATCCAATACTTCTGTCGCAAAATAGCCTCTAACAAATGAGGACCAGTATGTAAATTCATGACATGCGCAGAATCTACTAATCTTTCTGTTAACAGAGCTGCACCCGAAAGTATTATGGGATGTTTTTGAGTGAAAGAAAGAGGTGCATTTTCTAGGCGACCCCCTACTAGGAGTAATCCCTCATGTAAAATCGGCTTTAATTTCCAAATTTTAGCAGAACACCGCCTATTACTTTCTAACAATTTAATATCGTTACCGAAATATTTTTCTTGTATCAATTTAATCAAAATAATTTCCGCATTACGCAATTCCTTTACCGTAATGAAACTTTGAATATGTTCAATTTTCAGAAATCTAAGAACCCAAACTGTAACACGTAAAATCTTATACCAAGACGAGCACCTTTCGACAAGTTCCAAAAGAGGGTGGTTAGTTGGTTTTCCTTTGAGAATTTCCTTTACTTTGAAATTTTCCCCCGCTGGAATCTCCTGAACCTGCAAACAACTATCCAAACCCAATTGAACCTTTTTTACAGGCCATTCATCTTCGGGCCAACCTATCCACTCTGGACCCGATGTCCATAAAGGATGACCGATTAACTGTTTTGGAGTGAGCCCTCTAGACAAACAGTCCGCCGGATTTTCGATGCCTTCAATATATCGCCAATGTGCCTCTGGAATATTTTCCTTGATCTGGTTTACTCGATTTGCCACAAACATATCCTTCAAGAATGCCGAATTTAACCAGGCTAAAACTGTTGATGAATCCGAATATGCATAAACCTTGGATATCACTACCCTGGTCTTGTAACAATATATGACATGCTTAACTAAAGTAGATAAGAGGAGGGCTGCACACAATTCTAACCGAGGAATCGTGACCAATTTAAATGGTGATACCTTTGATTTAGCGCTGACCAACGTAACTTTGACACAAGCAGCTTCAGCTAAAACTCGTGTATAAACAACCGCTCCATAACCATTTTGATTGGCATCTGCAAATGCTAAAATGGTAACTGGAGTACTTTCCGAAATTCCTAAATGCCGCGGTATTTTAAAATGGCCTATGTCATTCCATTCCAATCTGACATTTTCCCAGATGCGTTTTATATTCTCTGGCGGTTCAACGTCCCAATCCAATTTTAATTTCCATAATTCTTTAACTAACAATTTTAAAAATAAAATAAAGGGCGCAATAAGCCCTATAGGATCATAACAGCGCGCTACCGCCGAAAGAATTGTTCTTTTGGTGCATTTTGCGACTGGCACTTAAAACTTAAAATATCTAACTCCGGATTCCACTGCAAACCTAAAATCTTTGCATCCGTTTTAAAAACAACTTCTTTTGATAACCGCCTATCCATAGGAATTTGAGTTAATAATTTTTTCGAATTAGTGGAAAATTTAGTTAATTCAAAAGCGCCCGTCGCGAATAAATCAACAGACTCATTATATAATTGATAAGCTTTGTCTTCCGAGCTCATACTACAGACCAGATCATCTATATATAAATCCCTACTTACGTAACTGCTTGCTAATGGATATTTATGCCCCTCATCCTTTACTAGCTGTTGAATTACACGTAAAGCTAAATAAGGAGATGACTTTACTCCGAACGCGACTACCGTTAGCTCGTAGGTTTCAATCTTATCTTCCGGATCAAAGCGCCATAACAATCTTTGAAATGGCCAATGTTCTCTAATAATATTAATTTGCCGATACATTTGACGTATATCCGCTGTCAAAGCAATTTTAAAAAGTCGAAAATTTAACAAAAGCGTACAAATATCTGTTTGTAACTTAGGCCCGCAATATAAAATATCATTTAAAGAAACGTCGGTGTCCGTTGGTGCGCTTGCGTCTAAAACCACCCGTAGTGGTGTGCTAGAACTTTCCGATTTAACGACCGCATGGTGAGGAATATAATATGTTAAAGTATTTTCCTGTTCGAATTCCTTTAACGGCCGCATATGACCTTGATTGATAAAGTCCTGCATCGCGTTGTTATATTCCAACCTTAGATCATTAGATTTGGACAATCGTTTTTCCAAGGATAATAATCTAAGTTGTGCACCTTTTTTTGATTCGCCTAAATTTTTTGGAGAGTGTTTAAATGGAAGCGCTACATTAAAACTTCCCGAAATCTTATCTCTATGATAGGTGTTAATAAATACTTTTTCACATTCCACCTCCTCCGGATCAGTAGGAATACATCTCGGAACTTGTTCCAACTCCCAGAACTTACATAAAAGCTCCTCAATTGATTCCTCCTGTGTAAAAAATGATAACTGTGAATTTGAACTAATCATAGGCACTTCTCCCATTATTACATAACCGAAAACTGTCTCCAATGCCACTGGTGAACCGCCATCACCAAAAAGGCGATTGTTTTCAAAAATATATGGAAATAATTCTGCTCCAATAATACCATCTATTTCTCCGGGCTCCGAATAATCCTCATCCGCTAATGGAATATTTTTCAACTTCGAACACACTAGAGGATCAATCCGACTTTTAGGCAACTTATCAGTGATTTTTTCTACTATCAACGCACTAATATTGTAAGTCAGTTCCTTATTATACCGTGAACCGATCACCAATTCAGTTTTACCCTTAACCGATTGAGAATTTTTACCTAAACCTTGAACTGAAGAAAAAGCCTTTAAAATATTTAAATCTAATTTTTTGCAACATTTTTGTGTTAACAAATTTACTTGGCTACCGCTGTCCAAAATAAATCTTGCCTTTCCGTTTAAAACAGGGCTATTGTGTATATAAACTACGACAGTTGATAACAAAACCGTTTTGTTATTGTTGTAGTTCTCGCATGAACTAGATTCCGCCGAAACCGAAGAATAAAAAATTTGTTGCGATGGATTAGGAACCGGTTCCACACTACTATTTCTCCTATCATCTGAATTATTATTTGGTTTGCCCGTATGCAACAAAATATGGTGTTTCTTAAAACATTCTGAACATGTCCTATCGGAAGGACAGGCCCGCACCCCATGTTTAGACGACAAACAGTTATAACACCAGTTATTATCGCGAACTGTCTCGTATCGTTTTGATGGGGAAAGCCCCTTAAATTTTTCGCATCGTCCTAAGTATTGACCATTTTTCTTACAAAATGCACAAGCCCTAGATTTGAAACCAGAATCTCCAGACCCTCCGCCGCCGCTAATTTGTCCCGAAAATGACTTTATGTTACGAGGAGGTGTACTGGTATTTGATACTGATGGCCTATTTAAATTCAGTAACTTAGCCTGCTCTTTCACAAATGCAATAAGATCGCTGTACGTTGGAATATCCGAACTGCGCTTAAATAAATCAAAACTTTTAATTGTTTCATTATCCAACTTCGTACGTGCATAATAAAATAAGATAAAATCCGCTAAATTAGGTAAATTCAATTTTTTAAGTGCACTCACAGCAATATCAAATTTTTCTAAAAATAAATTTAAGTTTTTTATGGATTCCGCATGCAAAGGTTTAAAGTTCATTATTTGGTCTAAATAACTATTGGCTAAATATCGTTTATCTTGATATTTATCCAAAAGTGACTTCCATATTATATCATAATTATCCCCCGTTGGTGCTATTCCCGAACACATACTTAATACGATCCACGTAAACGGCCTACCAAATAATGAACCTTATCCGTTTTATTTAATGTAGGATTATCATGGATTAAACTTTTGAAAAGCGAATAAAATGTCTCCCATTGACGAACTTCACCCCAAAATTCCGGTAACTCTATTTTTGGCAAAGACGGCAAAACTCGAATTGGGTCAACTGGTCCCCTATCTTGAGTACTCGTACCAGTCAACTCTAGAGCCCTTAACTTCGAAGCAAATAATTGAATATGACAACACATTTCATTAATCGTAAACAGAACCTTATAATCCGCCGTGAAATCCTCTTTTATTTCATAACCTATCTCATTTATCTCATCTATAACCTTAATCAAACTATCTCGTGTGCTATCCATAGATGGATACAGCGTCTGAAATTTTTCTTTATTTCCCCGCGTGGAGAGATTCTTGCCGAGATCTAATAGGTTTTGCAAAATCCCGAATAAAGACTCCTTTTTAGAAGTAAGACGTTTAAATGTTTTTTCAGCTGTCGTACCCATGTTGATTAATCAAAATTATTTTATACTAATAGTAAGTAGGTAAAAAATTACTATTATGTAATCAAATAAACAGTAAATTTGACAAAATTTTATCTTTATTTATATTTATTTTGCTATCCAAAAAATATTGCAAAACATACAAGTTATATTTTATATTGTATTAATTTTAATAAATTAAACACCAAAAAAAAAACCTAATTTAATGAAAAATGCAGTTTGATGGCATAACCTACTTGAATTTACCTATAACCCGATAACCCTTTATACTAATAAATATTTACTGCAATAAAACACAATTAGTTGTGATCACTCATAAACATAAGTAAAACCAATACAAACCGGACTATCTGGCAACACCGAACAGCAACCGTTTGCTTTGACCGTGTTCTGCCCCGACCGACAATAAAACTGAGCGACAAAAAAATTAAATTCCAAAATTAAACCAAAAATTCCATCAGTATCCGGCTCGAAGGACCAATTATGGTATTGTTATTTCAAAGAATAATATATAAAATAAATCCTGTATTGAAATATAAAGTAACTTACCCCAAAACCCTTCGATAATGGATGTAACTCCTTTTTTACTTGCTTACCGGTACTAGGTAGAGCTGATGGAAATTTGAGGGAAATTAGGAAAAAAAAAGGAATGTAGGGAATACCGATTACCACACTCCCGATAATGTTGTTTTTTTTTTTTACGAAGGACCCTTGCAATCACAACTAAGTATTAAATTTGATTTCCGTAAATTAATTTTCACGTGCCGTTCACGCGAGCGTTGTATTGTCAGCAACAACAACAATTCGACAGACAACCCAGTTCCATACTACTTTTTTAAATTAAAATATCGAATATCTCGACTCAGAAAATTCGGCGTTGCCAATAATTGTCGACTTGTATTCCTAAATTAAAATTGGCGCAAACAAAGGTTAAAACAAATTAAAGATTTTAAGTAAAAAGCAGCATTAGTAATAGAAAAATAAAATAAGATAAAGGATAAATCAATAATAATAATAAATATATATTATAAAAAAGTAGTAGTATGTCAAGTCAAATAAAAAATGAATTTCGAAAAATTGAAACATATCCATACAAAAAGATATGCTGGTCAATTGGTTTCAACCAGAATCATAAAATGTATTCACACAAACACGCTCAGACCCGTGATGGAGAAGACTGTTATAAATTAGAAACCGTTAAAAAGGTTTTTTTATTTGTCATCGAAAACAATCAAACCAGTAGTAAAAATTAACATGTAAATATTTTTATTAAATTAGCTTAAAAACAAATGATTAATGAATGAATGAATTAATTACTTTAAGGATACTACAATTTGTTTTATTTTGTTCTCATTTTGAATATAGAAAATCTTCAACTCTATGTAGGTCCATCAATCCTTTTGCGGCAATAAGCCTTTTCAAACTCCAAAAGCCGGTATCTGTAGCATCGGTCCCTCATTTATTTTATAGCCACCAATTTTTATTATTTTTATGTTTTATTTGCTGTCAAGTTTATAATATCCAGGCTTATTTGTTATCACCCAATTAACTCTTTTAATATAATTATTTCTGAAGCGTTTCTTTGTGAAATAATGGAAGCTAATGAGATTTTTTAATACCAAATTTTTAATTTATTCCATTAAATACCCCTATATAACTCTATTTCTTGATTTTACTTCCCTCGTAAAAGGGAAGTATTCATTGTAATCGTGAAAAAATCACCCCTTCCCCAGATTTTCACAGATCATCGTTTTAGGGTCCCTAGATGCTTTATTTTCTTAATTCCTTCGTGTACGCGGTATAGTTCAAAAATTACTTATCCAATTGACTTCAAATTTTGGTCAAAAATAAAGGGTCATAAGGGGATGAAATGATTTTGGTAAAAATCCAGTATAGCGGAACAAAATGACGGCTTAGTGAAATGTGAAAAAAAAGTTATTATTATAAAACTACTTACTCAATTTTCCTGACATTTGGACAAAAGTCAATAATAGACAGAAACATCTGGTAAAATTTTGCCATGAATCCAAGATAGCGAAATAAATGTTAAAAATATTACTACTAAAAAACTACTTATCCAGTTTATATGAAATTTTGTACAAAACTCAAGTATTACGCAAATACAGGTACAGATTCAAGATGGCGGAATAAAATGGCAACCAAACAAAATGTTTGGATGGTGAAAAAATCCCCCTCCAAGTTTTATATAGCTTCAAGTTTTAGAGTTTTTAGATGCCCAAAAACATATTTTCTCAATTACGTCAGGCTGTCTGCCTGTCAATTTAAGCATAGACAAAAAACTACTACCAGATGAACTTTAAATTTTGGTCGAAAAAAAAAGGTCTTATGGGGCCAGCCTGGTAACATTTTTGTAAATATCCAATATGGCTGAACAAAATGGCGGCTTTGTGTAATGTTAAAAAGATTATCAACAAAAGAATTAATAATCGAAATTACCTCAAATTTGGCACAAAAATCAACTGATAACAGCCTGAAAAACTATTTATTAGATTAATTTCAAATTTTGTCCAAACATTAGGAGTAATATAGAGATAAACCAGTAAAACTGTGATATGAGTTCAACGTAATGCTTAAAAAATCAACGCAAAAAGTTTTGCTTATTCAACTGACTTAAAAAGTTTCACAAAAATTAAATGTGATATATGTGTTATTAAAAAACAATGTGCGGAACTAGATTGGATCACACTTCACTATTCCTGAGAAAAGAAGATATTCCTAACGAGGAAAATTCCGGGTAAAGGAAATTTACCGACTTTTTTGTGAAAACATCGCACGTGGAAATAGATCTTAACAGAAGACCCGGTTCTACCAGCACAAGTTTGGTCAAAAATCCGCCTTGTTCGCTCGTACGGTCCTCATTATTGTGCCCTGGGACATGATGTCCAGGAATGGTTTCGCACTATACGGGATCTGTGCGCAGCCAGAGCCTCGATTTCATCACCCGAAGTCAATTTGGGATATTTCCACAATCCCAAAGCTCCCGTGGGAGCGTGGTTGGAGGTGTCTAGCAATGGCCGCATCTTCTTGGCCACGCCTCGCGTAATGGTGTTGCCTAGCTCAGTGGTGTCCTTTGGTGGACCTCGCTCGAATCAAGTCGAGGACCGTCGGTCGATCGTAGAGGAATCTCGGGAAGGTTTCCTCCTTTTGGAAATCCTCCCCAGGGGGTTTCTCTCCCAGGATGGCATTCAGAGCCGTACGCCAGTACGGCCAGGTGTCATGGTTTTGTTTAGTATCGATAATCAGATTTTTTAGATTTTCACCCCTCGATTATGGATTAAGAACACTGACCTATCAATGTCAAGTTGGTGCCTCCTCTTAGGGGAGTCTTTACTCTCTCCTAGGATGAATGTAATTACATCGGAAACCTTCTCGATTCGATTCACTAGCGCACTAAGTCAAACTAGTGGGAATTTTCGGTTGATTATTTTCACTCGATCAGGTTTTCGTCGTGAGGTTTTATTGTTATTAAATCTAAAACATAATAATTTGTGCAAAGTTTGAGACAAATTGTCTAGGTAGTTTTTTAATAATAATTTTTTTAACATTCCAGTAGAGCACCATTTTGTTTCGCCATATTGGATTTTTACCAAAATGTTAGCAGGTCGTCTCCATATCACCCTTAATTTTTGACCAATATTTCAAGTTAATCGGGTAGAGTAGTTTTTTAGCTATGCCATGAACAGACAGACAGACCGACAGAATAGAGAAAACATATTTTTTGGCATCTAGTGAAACGTGAATAACTGAAAAAATCTCGAAGTGGATTTTTTCACGATTACAAAACTCAAGTGATACATTGTTATTAAATTGGTAAATTTGTTGTGTACTCATAATTTTTGTATATATTTAACTTGTTTTGAGCCAATGTGCAAAACCAAAGTATACTCATTTTTTCGTCAAAAATATACATATTGACCACAGTGTTACGTTACCTAAAAAATATGTGTTTCCGTTATCCGTGACCCATCATCATTTACTGTACTTAATACTTATTATTTACTGTACAATATTAAAATATTTATTTTCTAAACTAGTTGATTCCAGATACAAAATTTAAATTGCATTTTCTTTGCTAGTTCATTATCTATAAATTCAATCTCTTGATATTTTGCAATAACTCCAATCGTAGGCTTATTGCAATTCATGCTTGAGTAAAAAAATATGCATTCGAAGGTAAATGAAATGTTTTTTAGTTTAATGGAATTTCGAAAGCTTACTTTACTAAGTCCTGGTTTATATCCAGACAAGTATTTAAGAATATCCAGACAAGTATGCGACAATAAAGAAGGAAAAATTGCCTTTATATTTTTTTTTGTTCTCATACATTATATTATGACAAATCCAACGAGTATTCCGGAGCCAGTACGAGAAGTAAGGTATGGTTCAGAGCATCGAAGGATGAGTTATGAAAGGGTTCAGAGAACTCTGAGGCGTTTTGGTTTAAAACCATATCAGATCCTTCTCGTTCAATATTTAACAGTGGAACAAAAATAACTTCTTTTTTGGTTTATTGCTTCAATGCTGTTAAGAGAACAAGATGAGGTAAATAAATCCTGTGGACTGATAAAGCGTCATTTACAACATCAGGGGTATACACCAGGGAAAATACACATTACTGGGCAGCTGTTATCCCCAGTAAATATCAAGGGAGGGACTTACTTAGTGTTTGGTGTGAGATCTTAGCAAACCAAATTATTGGACCACTGTTTTATCGCGGCTCTTCAACCGGTTAGCTATGTATATTTAAAACTTTTGATATCGAAGATCTCTGAGAAGAGTCCCACTTCAAACCTACAAAACTATTTTTTGGCAGCAGGATGGCGCTCCACCTTATGCCATTCGAATAGTGAATATTTGAATGGCCGTTATGGCGAGTGGATTGGCCATCGAGGAATAATTAGTTTGTCTCCCAATAGTCGAGATATCACACCAATGGATACCATTTGTAGAAAGTTATTATCGGGTCATTTGACGAATGTAGTATATCAACGACCGAATAAAAATAATTGAATACAAAAATGGGGAATTTTTAATATCTCGCTTTCTTTTTAAGTTAGGTTTTTTTTATGAAAATATTGATTATATCGCATATTAATGTAGCTTCATTGCTTTTTATCAAATTATGTTTTTCTTATTTCATAAATTAGTTAAGGAAATGCACCTATTGTATAAGTTACCAAAATGTATACAGGGTGTACAAACATTTTAAAAATTGAAATAAAAATGTTTTTAATGAAACAATTACCAAAGAGCAAATTAGGATTATTCAGATGGATATATAGATGGGATAAAATCGAAGCAGGCTTTTTAGAAGTTTAAGCTCGAGACGGTTTTTTTTTGATAAATCTGTTAATGATGCATAATAATAATAATGACATTTATAATGTTTGTTGTTTGTATTTAATCTCCGAACAACTCGGTAAAATAAAATATAAAATTATTAACTTTTTCTATGATTGTCAAAAAGATGAAATTTTCTAAAAAATGCATTCGTTTTTAGAATCACTCGGCATAGTGAAACTACAGAAATTTTGTATAAATGAATAGAAAAAAAAAATTTTCTTAATCAATTATACAAAATAATGGAAGACATATGGAATATATATATATTAATAAAATATTTGCTGTCCATAGTTATATTATTCAGTTCCTCTTATGTTTCTTTTCTACATGCGTCGGAATACGAACTTTCTGTTTACAGTGACTATATTTTTAATGTCCAATTTAGCAATAAGAAATAAATTGCCAATACAGGTTATATGGACTGGCACCGTCCCATATGCGCAATGTTTCACCTTGACGCCAACGCGTGGGAGAGATGGAGCTAATTACAGAGGAAATCCCATTAGTTACGGGCATGATACACTTCTGCTTTAATTAGCTCTATCTCTCTCACAACTAATGGGATTTCTCTCTAATTAGCTCCATCTATCTCGCACTGCTTTTAAGTCAATAAAGCGTCGCAAAGCCCAGTCCATTAACCATTATGTCTTGGTAAATTATATAAAAAAGAACTACCATTTAATTTTATTTTTTAAAGTTCATTTAATGTTGCTAGTTCGTCGAAAATAAAAAAACAGTTTTAAAGTTTGGTTTTATCTTTTCATAATGACATTTAAGTCAAATATTGAACATATAGTAGTATCAATACTAGTGTCAATGGGACATATTACGTAGACGAATATTATCCCAAATTTGAAGTGCGAAAAATCGACTTTATTGAAATAAAATCTCACTTTAGACCAAAAAATATACCTGGGATCGAAATTTTGATTTTCCAAATCAAGACACCCATGGCGAGGAAAATCTAGTTTTTTAGTCCTCGTAGGATAATCGTGTACCTCCTTGATCTGAAAAATTAAATAATTATCAGTTTTAAAAACTTTTCCCCTAACGCAGAAAAAGTAACAAGCTTACTTTCTACGTGTTCTAAAAATGCGTTCTTGGGAAACACATAAAAATAAAATTATCAGGAACTCATAGAATTTTAAATTCAAAAGCGTAACCTTGAGGAATAAAGGGAAGCGTGAAATCATAGTTTCATCAAATACTGGAATGACATGTAAATTTAGAACTCAGATTCTCGAGCGAGACGCTTAATAAAATTATGGGAAAACGGAACTTCAAATTTTAATACTAGAATTTTACATTCGTTACATAGAAAATTATATATATATATATATATATGTCGATCTTTTCCGTTAAAGATACAACTGTTTTTAAACAAACATTTTTTTTTGTATTGGGTGTTGCATGCATCCCTTAAATTAGGAGTGACTATGTCACATATGCTTTAAAATTAAGAAGACATGAAGTCATAAGTGAGATAGAGCTTCGTTACTAATACAGGATGATCAAGTTAAATTCTTTTTTTAAATTTCGTATGGAAATGACCCTATTTATTGAATGTATTTTAAATTATGCCCAAAAATCAAGTATGTCATAGGTAGAAACTGGTAAAATATTGGTAGGAATCCAATATGATGGAACAAAATAGTTATAAATGATGTATCGAACTAAATTAGATCACACTTCACTATTCCTAATAAAAGGAACAATTCGTAACGAGGAATGTTCCAGGTAAAGCAAATTTACGGATTTTTTATATGTTTTTACATTTATTTTATTTTTTTTTAAATTGGACATCTACGCTATTGGCACTGTTTCATTTTTAATATCATGTTTTGTTTTCGTTGTTTGTTCAATTTCGACGACATTAAAATGAGTAATTTTAAAAACGTTCTCTCGTATTTTTAGGAGATACGGACCAATAGATCGACGGGTATTTTTTTTAAATTGATGCATAGATGTTTTTTTATTTCAATTTTTAGTGTTTTGACCCTTTTCTGACTACCGTCTGCTAGGGTGCTTACACTTTGATACATTAATTTATGTTTTAATTAATATCCTGAGAAAATTATATATCTTTTAGATGGTATTTTATTTTATTCACCTACAAAGGAACGCAGTTATTTATGAAAGAATAATTAAAACATTTGTAATTAAAACTACAGGAGGCAGAATTTTGAAAAACAAACCAGCCACAATGTATGACGCTATAAGTAATTTTCAATTAAAGTCGTAAGAGGTAATGTATTACAGAAAGACTTAAAATTCTGTTTAAAATAAGGGTAATTTCTCTATAATAAAGCTATCAAGTTAGTATATTGGAATTAGCAAGAGGAGATCCATTTGGTAGATGTATAGTATACAGGGTGTTTCGTATAAAAAAATGTATCTGGAGTCGGCTAAACATTTTTGAGACATTTTGAATACAACTTTTATTTTTAACATTTTTTCTGTATCTCGAAATTAACCCAATATTGGCATGGCGAATTATGAAGAAAGGCAAAGGTAAAATCTAAAGGTCATTTGAGAGTTTGAAATGAAAAAAATTGTAAATGTTAAATATTTAAAAAAATACAACTGAAAATTGTAATTTTGGTATTTACGCGTAGATTATCTTATTTAGAAAAGAACAATAAAAAATCTCATTTTGTAACAGTTATCGTTTAAGAAAATGTCAAGGTCTTAACACCCCTAATGGGCAGGATCGAAACAATAGCCACTAGAGCCGCTAGCCTCTGATTTGATAACTTGACTTGACAGTAAGTCTTCAAACTCATATTATGTTAAAAATTAGCTTTAAAAAAAACGACAAATATTTTTATTGGAAACCTTAAAGATTCTATCTATTATCAAAAACCCAAAATCAATATTTTAAGCCATTTAAAAGCTACACTAAAATCAGCTTGTCAGCCATTAGACGATATATATATATATATATATATATATATATATATATATATATATATATATATATATATATATATATATATATATATATATATATATATATATATATATATATATAGACCCCACCTAATAACAAAAAGTAATAATAAAATTAATAGTTTCTTAAATAAAAGAATATATTCACTTTTAAAAAGCTGTTTTGCCTTCCTAAAATAGTCCTGTGTCGTCGAAATGAAATTAAAACAGATTTGGCGTTTTCTACTTCTTAAAAGAAAAACCGAAAATTATTATTTTGTTTTTAGGGAGCTGTTTTATCACCTTAAAATGATGACCCTATTACCAAAAAATTGCCTTTGCAAAAAAAGAAAATAAGCTGTCCTGTTTTACCGTTTTCTAAAAGAGCTTAGCGTTGTATGTTTGGGATTTCTTGTATTCCAAGGGCAACCCTGTATAGTGTAGAAAATATTTAATAAGGAGATAAAAAAATTTGACATGTTTCATAGTTTTTTTTTTTTCAACTAACCGATTTACAATAAAAGATATTTTTGTTTTTTGGGGGCGGCTTCTGGGCGACTATTGTATAGAAGAAAAAAATATTATGGACAAAAAATAGAAGAAAGTGTTTCCTCGTTTGTTGAAAGTGATCAACGCCCTTGAATTTTTTTTGGAGACAGTTTCATCTTCCTAAGTTCCCTGCATAGTGGAAAAAATGTTTGTATGTATACAATGCTAAAATAAATTTCGTGTGTTCCACCGTTTTTAGGCAAGTTTAATGTTTCTGGAATATATTTTTTTATTTCAGGTAGCCCCCTAGGTGTTTTTTTAAAATATAGGTAAACGAAAACAAAATACAATATCTACGTTAGTGATTTCCACCATTTGTCCATGTCAAAACAGTTGCCCAACTATATCTGTTTGGAAACATTATCAACACTCGAAATAATATGTATTTATTCAAATGTAGGTAAACGAAAAAAAATGCAATACCTACGTCAATAACTCCCATAATTTTTCCATGTCAAAATAGTTGCCTCAACTATATCTGTTTTGAAACATTATCGTTATTTGTACGTTCTCAAAATATAAACTTTTTACGTTTATATTTGCCCATTAAAAATATCGAAGATCTACGTCCATTACTACCAAAATCCCGTGAGATTTTGACCCAGATTATGTTCACTGCAAATTCAAAATAAATTGTTGTTTTAACTGTTTAATGGTCCCTGATGATGATTATCGGTCAGTATAAGCATAATAGCCCGTAACATCTCTAGACACAACAAAAAGCGGCGACTTTATATACTCAGTACATAATGTCACAAATTAAATTAAAGCTGCAATAGGTATACAGAAAAAAAAAAGATTATAATTACTTCTAAGTCTTGCGAATATCGTAAAAAGTGAAGCTTAAATATTTTGTACTACCAAAATATGAGGTTGGCATTTGTATGACAGTCCCACTAAATTGGCTTCACCACTACATAATGCACAGGTGGTGGTTAAAGTGTCGAGGTTTGAAGTCAGGACAATAAACCGTCAACATTTTGGATCATTTTGTATTATTTCAATATCATATAAATTTAATTGGTTATAATTTATGCTTAGCTTTTCGCAACATTTTAATCGCCTTGTAGCTTAACCATGCGACTTATTTTATGTTAAATTTGTTTGCAGGTAGAATAACGATAGCGATAACTAATCAGTGGCGCTAGTGGATTGTTCATTATACCTGTTTATAATAAAACAAGTTGAACTATTTAACAAAAATTAATATCAACAAGTATGGAATTTGCATTAATTGCGTATAGCGCCAATGTAATTAACCAGCAATTCTTAATAATTTTCTTGTTCTGCATACATACTTACCACTAAATGGCTTAATCATTCCTATATAATCAATTAAAACTTAGCACCAAAAAGCAAACATACGTAATACTCTTTAACAATATCAATTTAAAATGGAGCAACTGATCCTTCTTAAATATTTATCTATAAAAATAAATGCTTCATATATTTCTCACCATTTAAATTAACAACCAAATTTACCAACAATTATAAAAAAATCGGCAAATTTCCTTTACCCGAAACTTCCCTCGTTACATTTTTTTTCATTTGTTAGGGGTAGTGAAGTGTGACCAAATTTCGTTTAGATATAGTCACAGTATATATGTGTTACATATATTGTCTTTTCATTTTTATTAGGCGGCACATTTTGTTCCACAATATTGGATTCCTACCTATATTTTATCATTTTCTTTCTACCTATGCCACACTCCCTTTAAAATAAATTCAAGCATTTTTCACATTGACACATCCCGCCTTTTTGCTAAGTCATGTTGAATTCGTACCAGTTTATGATTAGTTAGTTGATTTTCAAAAATTTTATTTGGTCGCCATTTTGTTTCGCCATCTTAAACTGAAACTGAAATATTATCAGTCTTTAGCTATTCCGTTGGTCCGCAGATATTTCCCAGGTATTAAGTTTCTAACTGGTTTTCGCTAACGATCCTCTTGTTGTTATGTAAAAGTGGTGTATTATTTAGGGTTAGGATTCAGGAAACAAAAGCCCTGTTTTAAATTTTCGACGTTTCGCAACTCTATTGTTGCATCCTCAAGACACATAGATTTTATATCCTGCATGAAACCCAAATTAATTATCAGTCTTTACCTACTCCGTCGGTTCGCAGATATTTCCTAACCCCAAATAATACACCACTCTAACAAAAAGAAGATCGCTAACGAAAACCATTTAGAAACTTCATATCTGGGAAATATCTGCGAACCAACCGAGTAGATAAAGACTGATAATATGGGTTTCATGCAAGATTGCGGAACAAAGTAGCAACAATAAAGTTGCGAAATGTCGACAATTTGAGAGCCTTTTCTTTCTTTACTGGTTCCTAACACCAAATAATATACCACTCTAAGATAACAACAAGAGGATCGTTAACAAAACCCATAGAAATTTAACATCTGGAAAATATCTGCGGACCAATGGAGTAGATAAACTGATAATATGGGGTTCATGCAAGATATAGAATCCATATATGTGTCCTGATGATGCAACAAAGTTGTGAAATATACACTATTTACAATTATACTTTTGTTTTTTTTTTACTGGATCCTAACCCCAAATAATACACCACTCTAAAAAAACAAGAGGATTGTTAACGAAAACCATTTAGAAACTTAATATCAAGAAAATATATGCGGACCAACGGAGTAGGTAAAGACTGATAAAATGGATTTAATGCAGGATATAGGCTCCATATATGTGTACTGAGGATGCATCAAATAATTTGCGAAACGTCGATAATTTTAAAAAAGACTTGTTTATTTCCTGGATCTTAACCTCATATTGGCTTTTTACCAAAATATTACCAGGTCATCCCCACATGACCCTTCATTTTGGGTCAAAATTGGAAGTCAATCGGGTAAGTAGTATTTATGCTGTCGCGAACTGACCAGACAGACGGGCCGACGGAATTGATTTCTTGGCATCTAGGGACACTAAAACGTGAAGAAATGTAAATGCTAAAAGGGTGATTTTTTCACGATTACAAACATTTTATTTGTCCGCCATCTTGAATTAGTACCATACTTTTACTAGTTGACCCCTATACCACAATAAGATATTGCACGCAATTTGAAATCAATCCATTAAATAGTTTTTCGAGCTGATTTTTTAAATACTAACATAAAACTTTGATGTTTATGCAAAATTTAAGATATATTGGATTTTTACCAAAATGTTACCAGGTCAGCCCTTCATGGCCCTTAATTTTTACCAAAATTAGAAGTAAATCGGGAAAGTAGTCTTTAAGCTATCCAGCTAACTTACAAACACACAGACAGGTAGACCGACAGACGGTCTAACGGAATCGATAAAACATATCTTTTAGCATCTAGGGGCGCTAAAACGTAAAGATAAGTAAAACCTGAGAGGGCGATTTGTTCACGATTACAAATATTTCATTCGGGCTTCATTTTGTTCGGACATCTTGAGTTAGTACCACTATTTTACTAGTCGATCCCTATGCCACAATTAGTTATGGCACACAATTTAAAATCAAACCATTAAGTTGTTTCAGGCTGAATTTTTAAATATTTTATTATGTCGCTATTGTGTTCCACCATCTTGGATTCGTACCAAAATGTTACTAGTTTCTTTTCTAGATTCTTCTAACATAATACTTGATGTTTTTGCAAAATTAGAGATAAATCGGATGAGTAGTTTTTTAATAATAATTTTACTAAGCCGCCATTTTTTGCGGCATATTGGATTTTTACCAAAATGTGACCAGGTCATCCCCATATGACCCTTAATTTTTGGCCAAAATGTATCAATCGGGTAAGTAGTTTTTAGCTACGCCGCGAACGGACAGACAGACAGACAAACCGACGGAATTGAGCAAACATGTTTTTCGTGTATATGAACGCAAACTACTACCCAGTATTATTTTACGTAGACACCTTATAGACCGATTAAAATAATTTAGAAATGAGTTTGTTATACAGTGTGCTAACATTAAAGCAATCTAATTATGTAAGTAAGATTTCCTGGTACCCCAATATTGCCTCTTTGTTATGCAACAGTTCAAAAGCCATCCGATCGAACCCCCCCTTCTCGCAAAATTAAGTTAAGGCACCATAGACTATAATCTGAACACATTTAAAAATACCATAGACTATGACATAAAAAATTTAGAGGGTGACTAATCCTTTGAAACTAACCACTTAATTATTGGTGCTATTTTATTAACGTTTTGGATTTTGTACTCAGTTAGTCATTATAGGATTATTATTAGGAGTTGATTCTATATCTGCTTTAATATTTAAAATTGGGAATTTATCCTAATATGCATGCTTTTTAGAAATATTTACAAAATTCGCAAACAGAGAAGTGATTTTTAGATATTAAAATATCTATTCAAAGTCTTGATGAAGTGCAACTTTTTATTTAAAAGTTTTCAGGTGTAATTTAAAACTATATGTCCAATTTCGAAGTGGTCTCATTCATATTTAATTAATTGGGCGGATCTTGTGTGACATTATATTTCAAGAACATATCATAGGATTAGGTTAAGCCCTACAAGCTCTCATAAAAGAGTCCCTTTCTAAGAGATTGCATGTCTTGTGCTTTATCCCTCGCCTTTTCCCTAGAAGATGCGTATCTCCCCTTAACAAATAAACATAAAACATACGAAATCACCAAAGCCTTGTACGTCAAGACATTTTGTTCTAACCAATACTTATCGAACTTAAATAAAACTCATTTATACTCAGAAAAGAATTCACCGAAAAAAGAAAACATAACGTACGATCCTTTTGGAGGCCATTTCTATTTTGGGGAGATATGTTTACCTATTGTGATATACAGAAAAGCTTCAAAACTTAACTAAGCTGAAAAGGTGAGACATGTCCTATATACATATATATATATATATATATATAGTTAGTTAATTAGTATTTCACATAAATCTCTTTGAGGAAAAATATCAGTCAAAAATTGTATAATTATTTCATTTACATTTTGTCACCTGCCTACAGCCAAAAAACTATATGTGATCAGAGATACAAAAAACTTTAAATACAATGCAAGTAGCATTTTTCTTGCATTATAGGTTACGAATATTTTTTTTATTATATTGAAAAAAAAGAAATATAGACACTTCTATTTTATCAACTTGAGCACTCTCTATATATTGTTTCAGGGGTCTATTCTATAAACATATCTAGTTTGATATCCCGATTTCTAAAGACAACCTAGAAAATTAGCAGAAAAGCCTGATATGAAAAAAGAGAAAACATTCTAACTAAAAAGTTTAAAGTTCTAGTATATAAATATGGAGTCAATAAGAATACATTGCTTCATATAACAGAGTTTTTATTAACTTCCTCATTTGTCTTTAAAAATAAAAATATCATACCTGGTATTTTATAACTAGCAAGCAGAGGAAAGTAATGTAGGGATGTTCCATTTAAAAAATACAGATTGTTTCTATATTTCCACTTTTTTTTCATTGTTTATTGTTTGTTTGTTCCATACGAGCTTTAAAGTATCAATTAAATTACATCATACTGATATAAAATGAGCTGCTTAAAATTATTTAACTTATTTAAAACAAAGTATCATATCACTTACCTTACCTAGTACTGATTTAAGATCAGCTGCTTAAAACTTATTTAAAACATATATATATATATATATATATATATATATATATATATATATATATATATATATATATATATATATATATATATATATATATATATATATATATATATATATATATATATATATCTATTTATATATAATAAGCGCAAAAAGTTTAGGTCTTGTTTTAGATTCACATCTTCGATTTAGTTCTCATATTTCTCACATTCTTAAAAAAACATACTGCTCTCTGAAACTATTGTTTCCGCACAGACACTACCTTGATCAATCCACTAAAAAGGAGCTCTGTGATTCATTAATATTATCACATTTTAATCATTGCATATATATGGTCCATGACTTAGGAAGAGTTCAAAAAGTGCAGAACAGCTGTATCGATTTATCTTTGGTATTAAGAGGAGAGACAGGGTAACCCACAAACTTAAACAAATTTCATGGCTAAATATGTATAACCGACGTAAGCTCCATGCCCTTTGCTTTATTATAAATTACTTAAATTTAAATCACCTCCTTATCTGTATAACAGAATCACTTTTCGCACGGACGTACATCATTTGAATTTACGCAGGAATACCTTAACGATTCCGCGCCATAAAACTGAAATATTTAAGAGATGCTTCTCCTATAACATTGCTTTAAATATAAATTCGTTGCCTCCAGGTTTATTACAAATTTCTACGTCATTACAAAGTTTTAAAAGAAACATTACTACTCAGTTACTTAATTCTCGATAGCATTTAATTTACTCTCAGCTTTACTCTTCCTTCTTGTTGCTACTTGCCAAAATGTCTTAATATTAGTTTGTAGCCGCATTGGTAGAACAGAATCTGGACTTCAGAAGTCTGAAATACGTGCTTTTATTTGCCTTACTTTTGTGATTTTTAATTTTGTTTTTATATATGTATACATGTGGTAAATAATAAACGTTATTATTATTATTATATATATCTATTTATATATATGAGCACCACCGAAGATCGAGAAGTAATTTTTGAAAAGAAAAAAATGTATTTTGATCTTGTTAACAAACGGCCGCGAAGCCTGTTTGTTACTATGGCTGGGGGACGAGAACCTGGTGTGGGTCGTGTCATTTCAGAAAACCGTGTTTTTCGACCTTTCGGTGGGTATATTTCAGAAACTATTAGAGATAGGGCGATGAATTCGACATATGTTTTTAGGACGTAGATCTACACGATTCGTTTGCATATTTTTCTGTATCACATTTGATACCGGAGATGTGTTACTGGAAAGTCGACCAAAAAAGTCAACTTCGTTGTAACACGGTTCAGTTCGTAATTTTTTATTTTTTTTGTCGAAACTTTCTGGAACGATGGCTCTTCGGGTCCTACAGAACCCTGTTGTTTTTTGTTGAGCTTCAAACCCGTTTCGTGATTTTACGTTTTTTTTTCGCTCGAATAAAGGGTGTTTTGGAGCGCTTATAGCTCGGACTGGGTGCGTCCTAGCGAAATTTTGCATGATACATTTTTCACTGGAAATATAGAGGAGAATAAAAACCTTAATGCACTTCTGTCGGAAAAATGATCGGAAAGTAGACATTTTTAAGAAAAACTAAAATTTTTCGAAAAAAATTTTTTTATATATATTTTGTTTTTTATACAAAAAAAGCAGGCGTCCTGTCGGAAAACTGATTACAGCATCGGAAAGTACTCAAAAATATACTCAAAATGGAATTTTGTGTATATTTTTGATAACTTTGAGGGATTCTAATTATGTACAGGGTGGTGCAATTACTAGATAAAATTTCTAAAGTTTCCTAAAAATAGATATATTTTTCCACATTACCCTGTATTACAAGAAAGCTTATACACCTAGCTCGTGAGGTTTTTTTTACGAAACTAGATACTTGTAGGTAGATTGTGACCAAATTTTAAAATTTTAGCATATACGGTTAAATTACTGCGATTTTTCAAAATTGAAATTTCTCCGATTTTACCCTCACTGTGGGGCTCACTGTAAATAGTAATCGAAATTATTTCCTGACAGAAGAACAGAGCGTTTATTTCGCTACAAAAACCTCTATAATATATTTTTTTTTGCTACTGAGGAAATAGGTGAAAGTTCGATGAGATGATCAAAAATGTCAAAACATCCATTCATCCTTGACTTTCGCTGTCAGAAGTGTAATTGAATAAATATTTAAGTAAAAATTATTTAATTTTAGTGACTCAAAAACGATTTTTGGGTATTCTTAAAACTGGCAGTATAAAATTTGAATGTTTTTAAGTAAGTAGCTACAATTTGAAGGATAATACTTTCCCCAGTTTTATAAAATATATGGAAGAAAATTAGCTGTATTTCTCCATTGCATGCATTACATCGATATTCGTTTAACGTTTTAGGATCAGTTAGAGCAGCAAAATACGTGCATCTAATTGGATACGGGATAGATGCATTTTTTAGTATATAGTCCGGTATGTTTATATATTTTGTGAGGTTTTTAAGGATACGGGCATAGAGTTTCTAATTTTTTTATGCTGGTATATGTTTAGCATAGGAAATGTAATGAAGTTCAGTATTATACTGTTCGAAAAACTAGTAAAGTTTATATTATTTTATACAGGGTCAGTAGGTAGGACATTTTTTAGAAATTGTGTTTTTTTCTTAGTGAAACTTTTCGGTACAAGACATTAATTAAAGCATTTTGCTTTCGCAGCTGTGGTTTTATCAATTTTCTTTTCTTTACTGGTATTTTTTTAAGATTTAAACATTTGCATTATAGGTATATAAGTAGGGTTTGATTGATTGATTGAATTTTTGTCACAAGTTTTCAGTACAGAAGTACCGCATATATTGTTATACAGGGGCAGTAGAACATTTTCCTTGTTTAGAAATTCTATTTTAAAAGCTGTATTTTTTTTCTAGTAAATTATTCTGATAAGGAATATGGACTGAAGAGATTTGAATAATAAATTTAGAAAATTTAGTTTTTCCAGACATGCATTTTTTCATTTTTTTTTCCTAAACTTTAAAGGATTTAGTTGGAGTTTTCGATAATAGATAAGATATTTCTTGTAACTTCTAGGGGTGTAATTTTTTATAGCATATATATATCCGAAACCGGATATGTTGGACGAGCGGACGTTTGTTAATCAAAAATAGACGTCAAGGTTATGATAATAGTAAAATAGGATCGAAAATAAGTGTGTAAGACTAGACATCTAAGGTCACGCACACGACTAATACACGCACCCAGAATTCGCAAGGACAACCTGACATATTACTTGTTACCGTTCATGTTCAAGAACACCTAAATAAAGCCATAAATTTTAAATGTTCAGGATTTAACAACATTGCAAAACATTGCGTAGAGGAACAATGCTGTCATAAATGTGGAGGAAAACATGCATCAACAGAGTGGGTAGAAAATAAACTAAAATGTCCCAACTGTCAAAAGATGAAACTCCCGAAAACGGATCACTCGGCAAGATATAGAAATTGTCCAATATATCAACGAAGGCCCGCCAGACTCAAGAATAACATAAATTAGGAAGAAACGGCAATCGGGTCACTGAAGAGGTTAGCATTATTCATCAGAATGTTCAATCACTGGGCAACACGCTAGATATATTAAATGACTTACTTAAAGACTGTAAACTGCTGTGTATAACTGAATATTGGAAATCAACTGAACAGTTCAAATACGTAACCCTAAGAAATTTTAAATTCGCAGCTAGCTACTGTCTAGAGGCCGGACATCATGGAGGAAATGCTGTGTATGTACATAAAAATGTATATTTTGACCACGGAATAAAATAAACAAACAATCGATAAGAATGAATTTGAATGAGCCGTAATACAGTGTAGGGTTAATGGAAAGCAAATAGTAGTAATGTCTACATATAGGCCACCTAGTGGTAATGTAAATAAATTTTTAATTAAGTTTGAGACAGTATTGACAAGTATTGTTTGTGAAAATAAAAAACTTATAATCCCTTGCTTTCCTTTAACCATGTTTAAGGAAAAATGTATAAATAGAATTAAGGCAGACAATCCAAAAATAAAGGAGTGTAAAAATCGATTATATGTTTTTTAACTTTATCTAGACGTAGTAATAGCTATAAGGATGGGATATAATGTAGTAAAAAGGGAGAATGACAAACTGTTACAGGTCGTTAGGTCAGAAGAATATGAAAGAAGAGTGAATGAAACTGATAAAATTGAGAACAAAATGAAATCTATGTGGTCCATATGTCATGAAATAACAGGACGTGACAAACAGTGTTGTGATATTGGTCTTGAAGGTAATCTTGAAGAAATCACGTAACAATATAATAATTACTTACAATCAATAGTTCCACAGATGCTAAAAGAACTTAAAAGTTTTCTTTTGCAAAATCGCAGAAATCAATCAGCCATTGTTCAAAAATTAATGAAAAGCATTAAGAATAAGCACAGTTGTGGTGTGGATGATATACCTACTAGCATTGTAAAAACAACAATGCCTGTTCTAAAAGATGTTCTATGTTATCTTATAAATATGTCCTTTTAGAACGGCATTTTTCTAGACCAACTCAAAACTGCGCTTATAAAACCTTTATATAAAAAAGACGATCCTCAATTAATGGAGAATTATAGACCCAAAAGCCTGTTACCAGCTTTTTCCAAATTATTTGCGTTGTAGGAAGAATTCTGGATTATTTGGAGAAAGACATTGTAACTATTGGGATTTGTTTGGATTCATCTAAATCATATGACTGTGTTGATCGAGATCTGCTAATACATAAGTTGATTGTGTCCGAGGTAATGCACTAAATGTGTTTAAATCTTATGTGACAAGTAGAAAACAAAAAGTTAAGGTAACAAAGAATGGACAATCTGGGTTACAAAATAGAAATTGTTCAGGGAAGTATTCCAGGACCAATATTATTTGTAATATTTCTCAACGACCTATATTCCATAGCAAATCCTCCCAAAATATAATTTGCTACGCAGGTAGAAATCTAATCACAGGTGAGCAAAGTATGTCAAATTTTTTAAAAGAGGATGCCTCTATGTTTAGTAGTGCCAATATTTGGTTTTTTGAGAACAAATTAATTTTAAACAAGAACAAAACAAATGTTTTACTTTTTAGAACCGAACTATCTAATATTGACACACCCTCTAAAATGCATATTGAAGAAACAGATGTTAATATTTCACAGGCTACAAAATCTCTGGGAGTCCATGTAGATGAATTCCTAGATTGGTCTCATCATGGCCTTAATGTAAAAATGAAATTCCATTTGCTATGGACTTAGAGTAATTGGGAACTGGATGAATGAAAAATGTTTAAAAACAATACACTGCGCTAATTTAGAAATTTAAAATATGGAATCATTTTTTGGGATAGTAACAGTAAAAGTATTTGTAATTCAAAAACGGGTTTTAAGAGCAATTAAAAAAATGGGTTTTATTGAGAGTTGCATAAGTGTTTTTAAATCATTTTGAATTTTAACTATGGAGTTTATATCTACGGATGCCTATTATTCTTTTTCAAAAATAGAGGCATCTTTGAACAGCAAATAGCCCATCAATATAATACACGAACCCAAAATTTAAACTATCCTATTCATAGATTGATTCTAACAGAGAAAAGGCCAAGTTATATGTGTTATTAAGTTCTATAAAATATATATATAGCAATATATATATATATATATATATATATATATATATATATATATATTTGCTTTGTTAGTTTGTTCCGAAAGGACTGGTCTGGGTAGATGTCATTATCTAGTAATCTTTGAATAATGGGAGACAACAGTGGTTTTTGGTAAATCTCAGTAGAGCCATTGAGAATCAAATAATTAAAATAATACTAATTAGCCTTATAAGGAATTAACTAGTTTTACGTATCTTTTATTTTGTATTCGTTATTTTTACGATTAATAACTAAAATTATTAATCACATTAAATTGTATTTGTTTTATAAGATACGCTTAAAAAAGGCATGATTATCTTATACAGGTAAAACATTAAAACTAGTACACAGAGTTTATTAACTATATAAGAAATTTTTAAACAATAAATATTATATATTGATTATTTTTGTTACCATTATTTCAACACATTGTACGTATGAATTAACAGTTTCCATACCTATTATATTAATAAAAAATGTTCTTTGTTTAAATAAAACCTGTCCTAGTGTGATTTGTATAATAGTGTTTTAAGTAACTTGTGCATTTTTACTTGGAGGTTGAAAGTCAATTCTTAGTTGATTTACTATTTTAGGTCACTAACTTTTCACACACATTTCCCTGAGAGGCAAACATCTCAACGTCATTTTGCTGCTACATTGTCAGATTCTAATGTGTTTATATGGCATTTTTTAGAATTTGTAACGCCATTTCTTCACTCAAGGGTCTGGAAGTATTTACTATTTGACCCGTAGTGGTGCCAATATTATCAAATGGTCAACACTTCTGACAATGTTGATCATATGATATGTCAAAATTGTGACCCCCAGAAGACCTGTCGATGACGTAATAGTAAAATGGTCTATATTTTAATTTATTATTATAATTTAAATTATTATTAGCTATTTCTATATGATATCTTCTACCGTATATGATTTTTCACTCATGTTTATGATTTTTCAATCTGTGTTAGAATAAGGTATATCTGTACGAATTTTTTGTCTTAAAACATAGCAAATGTGTACACATTCTAAGTTTATTTAAATTCTTAATGACATCCTGTAATATTTTAAACTTATTCCTCACCCTTTATAAGTTATTCACAATTTTTTTATTCCACATGACGTTGCTTCTGAAATTAACTTTTAACTTTAAAGGTCGTAATATTTCGTCTCAATACTGATGAGAATATAATGCCATTTGGAACGCCGCCATGCAGCTATTAGTAAACTATTAATAATATGATCAATATTGATTTTAGCATTTAATTTCCCAAGTCTGAATAACGGACGCAGGAAAAAATATGACTTTATTAAAATAATTCCTTTTAAATGACTTCAAACTTTAATTAATACCCTAGAAAATTTTGTTCTGCTAACTTGCCTTTTTTTTCACTAATGTAAAATCACTGAATGCTTAAAACTGAAAACTTTTCTTACGATTTTTTCTTTTTCTCCTGATTGGATATTTTTTTTGTATTACTTCTTGCTCTACTTTTTACATCTATTATGTGCTCAAGGTTGTTTGATGCTAAAATATACAGAAAACATTAGTACCCTAATAAAATATTTAGATTAAATGGAAATATAAGCAACACAGGAAAAAAGGAAAACACTTCTGATTCGGCTATTTACTATTTATACCTTTTGTTTTCTAGCCACATTAAGCAGTCACACTTTTGCTGGCCAATATTTCTGGTCCATTCTGTTTTATATTATTTTGTACATCCAGCTCGAATTTTTATTATTGAATTAAGATCATTCAGGGCTTCTTTAAGCTATATCCTATTATCTTGTATATTTCCACAATTTTGTGTCTACCTAAAAGATTTCCATCACTAATATACCTTAAAAATTGCGATATAATATGTACTTTTATATCATACTTTGCAGTTGGCAAAATATCGATTGGTCAACTGTAACTTACTTGAAGAAATTCAGCTCGTCTCAAATAGGAAATTTCATAATATTTTCCAGTAGGTTTTAGAGAGTAATTAATTATTTACTTTTTCGTGTTGCGTTATGTTGTTCAATTTAGTAATTTTGGGTTATATGGACGTGTCAATGTTTTTAGGCTGTTATTTGTCGTGTTCGGTCGGTTTCGTGAACATCTACCATTCTATGGGCGAATGGTTATTTTGTAGCGATTCCCACTGCTGCCAAACGTATAAGCGGATTTTCCGGGTGAATTTTTTCAACTAATGAACGGCTCGAGTGATTAATTATTCCTTGCTAAATTATCTCCATATCCTTGAATTTTCTACTCGACACGACACAGTTGCCATCAGCTGGGAGATTTCGACCAATGAGAATGCTTTAGTAAGGGCACTTTTTGGCTACCTGAAATAATCAACAAAGCTTCACCTGGAACTTGGGGAATAAGTCCAAGTCTATCCTGGGAATCCGTTCTAAGAATTTTCCTCAATATAGATTCAATTTCGTTGATTTGTTATCGATTCAATTTCATTGGTTGAGGCCAAGGAATTTCTTCAAAATAGAGAATTTGTGCTATTGGAGTTCAATCAGACCGCCATAGTCCACCCTGACACGTTGCCTTACTGCCTTTTAGTTTTTTTAAATAGTTTATCAACCCTTTTTCTTTAAGAGGGCTCTTTGGTAGGGGCACACAGCTTTTTGTTTTCACCAGGCTAATGTTCTAGAAGATAGTTAACCTTTTGGTACCTGCTACCTTACTACACCGACTACTTTGGCAGAACCTTGAATCCCATAGGCATTCTGCCAAACATTTTAGATTAAGCGCGTATTTCATATGTGATTTTCAATATTTTGTGATGTGATTTAATGGCTTTAATGATGGTTTATGGCTTTAATGCTGGTTTCATCGACGAACCTGAGCCAATGGGACATATCCACCTAATTGTATAAATTTTGTTAAAAAATCATAATTTTAATATAGATTTGGAATTTGATTGGCGTGCAGGGGCGTGCAGTCCGTGGAAGCAAGGGAAGAAGTGCTTCTCCAAAAAAAATTACAAAACGTCTTCTAAAATGTAATTTTTGAAATAGGAAACCATTAATTTAGTTTATATTAAAAATGCTAAAATATTATCTTAATTATCAAGCCCATAATAAATGCGGCCTTGACTCCGACCCAGCCACAATAGAATATCGAATAGAACCTATGCGGGCCGCTAGCTTCTCTGCAGCCAAGTCCTGTATGCCTGATTTCCTGTGAATCGAGCCAGAGGTTATTGAACTTTCCACCGGCTGTTTGCAATTTTTGCATTTCAGTCGCGTGCTTTAAGTGGTGGCGGAAGCTATCGTTCGAGTAGGTTCTTTGTTTGAACGGCTATCCGTGTGTTGTGTGATACGTACGTCGCGTCGTGCATGGGCGATATGGAAGACAAGAATACGGACGTGGATATGCAAATACCGTCAACTTCGGCTGTCGGTAATAACGTTGAAAATGTTGGAGAATTTAGTAAGAAGAGTGTGCGTGAATGTGTGGTGTGTGTCTTAATAATAAAGAGATTTTCAACATTAAAATTCGCTGATAAGCTACAAATAATTTCCAAAGGAAGGGCAAAACCGCCTATGAAAAATTTAACCACAAAAATGAAAAACTGTATTAGACATTTTCATCCGGAAAAACAATACGTACAATTTAAATGGCTAACAGGGTGTGAAAATATTAGTAAATTATTTTGTTGGCCATGTTTACTTTTTGAAAATGAAAAAGGTCTCTGGAATAAAACTGGTTTTTCCGATTTAAACAATTTCCATAAAGCTGTAAAAAGACACATTATGTCCAAAGCGCATTTACAGGCCGTCATAAAAGAAAAAGTCTTCGGCAAAACCAGAATTGAACACGCCCTTAATAAACAGTTGGGATTTAGTCACCGCCAACACAATGAACTAGTCGATAAAAATAGGCAAATATTAGGAAGACTTATCGATGTTGTTTGTTTTCTCGGACAGGGAATTGGGATTTAGAGGTTATGACGAAACAAGGGTTTCTTCGAATAGAGGAAATTTTCAAGATTTACTTAGTTTAATGGCTAAATATGATAATTGCTTAAAAAATCATTTAGAGCAGTCTAGCGTTTTTCGCGGAACGCCGAATCGAATGCAGTGAATGAATGAATCTGTTGCAACCATTATTCTAAAAAGAATTAAGCAGGAGATTGGCGAGGAGCGGTTTATTGCTATTGTTCTGGACGAAACAACTGATATCATTAATTTTAGCCAATTATCTGTAGTAATACGCTATGTTAAAACAGACGGAAGTATTCAAGAGCGATTTTTAGGTTTTAAGAATGTGTCCGAAAATCGTACAGCAGATGCTTTATATACCGTAGTTTATAACGTTACTAAAGAAATTAATGGAGAGAAAAAATTAGTTGCTTAAAGCTATAATGGAGCTGCAGTGATGATAGGGTAATTAGGAGGTCTGCAAGCTAAAGTTCGACAAACTTTTCCAAGTGCTGTGTTTGTCCATTGTTTTGCTCATAAATTAAATTTAGTTTTATCTCAGTCCATCAATCACATTAAAGAGTGTAAGAATTTTTCGTTACTTTAAGTGGCATGGCTGCTTTTTTTTCCAAGTCAACAAAACGTACACAAGCTTTGGACTCCATTGTCCACAAACGATTGCTCAAAGTAGCTCCTACTAGGTGGAACTATAATGGAAGACTTATGTTAACAGTATCTGAAAATCGTGAATCACTGATTGAACTATTTGAAAATATAATAGAAAATAATGAAACGTGGGACTCAGAAGCAATAAATAATTCGAGGGGGTTTTTGGACTGTTTGAAACGAGATTTTAATTTTAATTATTTGTTGAATATATTTTCAGAAATATTTCCATTCTCGGACCATGTTTTTAACATATTACAAACTAAAACAAATGATACTGCTTTTTGCCTAACAAAAGTGGATGATTTTAAGTCCATGTTAAGTAGAAAACGATGACGTTAAATGTAGAGCCACAAGCCAAGCGTCTTTGAACAGACAAGGTGAGAGATGTTCAAACATCATACACACGCCTCTTTTATGAAATAATCGATCAAATTCAGCAACAAATAAGTTATAGATTTAACGGTTTAAATGATTTTAAATTCCTCGAGCTCTGCAATTTTGATGCATTTAAAGGAAATGCATTTAAAGGAAAGAAGATGCGTTTAAATCTCTTCGTCTTCATTATGGCCAGTTCTTCGACCGAGTGTTACTGCGATCTGAACTAAAAGTGATTTACGAAACTGATGACATTAGCGCAAAAAATAACGCTAAGGACTAATGCAATTTTTAAAAGACAAGGAGCTGGAAGATGTCTACACCGAAGTTTCAAAATTGTGTGAATTAGTATTGACAATACCTGCCACATCAGTAGAACGCAATTTTTCAACACTTAAACGTATAAAAAATTTCGTGAGAAATTCAACGGGGCAGGAGAGATTTTCGCATACATCGCTGTTGTCCATTGAAAATAAACTTCTCCAAAATATGTCGGAGCATCGACGTTTTTATGATGACGTCATTGACGAATTTGCAAAAAATGATCGAAGAATCGAATTACATTACAAATAGGTAAGTTTCTAAAAATTGCTTCCCTTTCTTAAAATTTCACCGCACGCCCCTGTTGGCGTGCTACTGCGCGCTTTCTTTACAGCAAACCTAAACAATCCTAACCTAACCTTAGCTCCATTTTTATTAGTTATATGTGTTGTTAAAAAAGACCTAAAAAAAGTCATTCCTTAATATCGATTCAATTTCGTTGACCTTTTTAGTATTGTATTTCATATTGTTTCGTGAACATAGGTCAAGGAATTTCTCTAAAATAGAGAATTTGTGCTATTGGAGTTGCTGCTATTTCGTTTTTTTTTAATAGATTATAAACCGTTTTCCTTTTTTAGTGCGGGCACGAAGCTTTTTTGTTCTGAACAGGCTAACGTTTTAAGATAGTTGAACTTTTGGTACCTGCTACCTTATCGGTGCCTGCCTATTCTCGACACCGACTACTTTGACAGAACCTTGAATCCCATAAGCATTACAATTACAACACTTTAGAAAGAGGTCATATTTCATATGGGATTTTGAATATTTTGTGGTGTGATTTAATGGCTTTAATGAGGATTTAATGATGGTTTTATCGACGTTAATGGGACAGATCCACCTAATAGTTGAGTTTTGTTAAAAAATCAGCATTTTTATATAGACTTGAATGATGATGATGCGCTACCGCGCGCTTTCTTTGCAGCAAAGCTAACCAAGCCTAACCTAACTTAATCCCCATTTTATTAATCATAAGTTCCGTTAAAAAAGATCTAAAAAAAGTAATTCGCCTGAAATTCGACCACATATGCGTTATATCCAAAGCTGAGAATCGTACCGCTGAGCCAGGAATCTCACACTGAACATTCAACAAAACTTGTTTATACTCAGTGGAAATAAACAGCTAACCAATAGGAAGGATATTGATCAATTTGTGTTGTGATTGGCGGGATGCCTATGCGTTTCCAGGGCTTGTACTTCTTTGTGCTACCGCTCAACTAGCTCAACAGATTGGTGATGTTTTTTTCCGCTCCTCCAACCCAAACTTACTTTTGTTAATATATCTTTGTTTGTTTGTTGCTTTATTTAACTCACAACACTTTATTTCTTTACAGTTTCATTTATTACCCGGGGCAAGTAAGTGCCTATATAATCTAGGGACCTTCCAGTTTGGGCTGTCAGTAAGCTGTAGGCGTACATATTTTTTATTCTTATTTTTTCCGACTCTCTATTCTCCAAATAAACGAGCTAGTTTGCACGCTCTTTTGACCATGTGTTTGTAATTACGGTGTCTTTTAATTTTTGTAATTCCTAAATGATAATTACAACTAACAGTGTAGCAACGTGATATACTTAAAAATTTTAGGAGAATCAAAAACAAAAAAAAGGAGATCAATTAAAAAATAAAAGTGTAACCATGTTTAATTTTTTATCTCTTGCTTGAATTGTAATCAGATGTGTGCAAGACTTTATCACTTTACTTTTAAAATAAAAACGTACAAAATATAATCAATCTCGATTAATTTCTTAAATGAAAACTTTATTGCATTATAGAAGAAAATAATTACAACCTTATTACCCATCTTCCGGACCTTCATTATATTAATTACATAACCGTGTCGCTGCTGTCGCTGTTTTGAACTTGTCTCACAATTAAAGTCCCATTATTTAGAAAATTAACTAATGAGTTCATTTTCGATGTGTCTAACTAGGACAAGGGTTATGACATCAGCATGATCAGTTAGTATAAACGGCTGATCGTGAAGGACAATAAGATTTTTTGGTATTTTATTTACAAAGTAACTACTACCTACTATATTGTCAACATGTTATTTTTAATATTGTCTCAAAGCTGCGTGATGAACAATGTTATGTCACAATATTATAAAATATTTTTACTTACTTAGGTAGAACTGGTTTCTTTTTAAACTAGAAATATCAAAGTTATTTAAAGTTATGTATTATTTTGAAAGAAGTACAAAGTATCTTTTTCGCTCTTTTTATTGCAGTCAGTCATTTCTCTTTTTGGACAGAAAATTTGTGTTTTTTAACCTTCTAAGTTACCCAGCTTTGATGATGGTACGTCAGAGAAATACGCGGAGGAATATAAAGAAAATTTGAAAATCAATATAGTATGCCTATACTTCAAATGACGAGGAAGCGCTCGAAATGAAAAAAATTTTGCTAACCAGATGATCTTTTCAAAAAAAAATCATGTAAATTGGTACGCTATTATTCGGCAATCTTATCAATCTCTTTAAAGCTTAATTGGCCAAATAATGTTGCTTGCTTGCTAATATTACGATTAAACTGCGATACTGTCGATTAATGTGGCGAATTTATGAAACTACCTGATGTCTATTAGAATGTAATCGTTTTTTAGCTTAGATCACTAGAATGGATTCATTCAGTTAATAATAATAAAGCGGCATTTTTAGATAACTCCTTATTGACGACATGGATATAAGAAGTATTTTGCGCCAAGAGTTTTTTATTTAATACATGAATTTCAGTATTAATAAAATCATTTATTTGTTTGGGGTCTACGTTTTAAACCGAAAACAATGGTAATTATAAAAAATGTATAACGTTTGAATGACTACTTTAATGGTTTTTTTCCTAGATTCGAATATTTTTATCAACTGATATAAAGATCTAGTCTAAAATAAATTTAACTTTCTTATTTTTACTGTTTATTTTCTACAAATAGCGATTTTAGATTTGACTTAATCATTTTTTTAACACGGTCTAGAATTTTTAATTTTATTTTTTCGATGAATTCGGCTTCTTAATACTAACGATGTCACCAAAAAAAGATTATATTCCATTCCCTAAATGGATCTCAACTTTGCATTGTATCCGGTATAGAGTTGCCAGCCCGTGACGCACTTCATCCGATTAGTTGGCTATTAGTTCATAGATCGGTTTTACGCTATGACCGGGCAATTCTATTTATCTCTTTAAAACATAATTTATAGATTCTATTTCTAAACAAGTAGACTTAAAGAACGCTTTTGGCAACACCGAGTCAAATATTGCTACGTGCGTTCGAATTAATTGCCGATGTAGTTAATTTATTTTTACGTGTTGGGCCGTCTATTCGAAGTATAATCGGTCTTTGATCACATTTAATGACTTGATAGCACATTTTAGCATTTCCGTAAGAGACAATGTATTAGAGGGAGGCGGAGAACCAAAAATTCATAATGTAAAATTTGAGTTACTTTAAATGTGTGACTAGTGTGATACATTATTGATATTTGGGCAGTCGATTACTTTTAAAAGTAAAAATCGTGTTAAATAAAATATAAATTAAGCGAGGCTAACTTAGGATTAAATTAATATTATATTTTTTGTGTTCAACGCTTTCAAAACGAAATTTTATCTGGCTATTAAAGGCACCCCGACATATTTTCATAATGTATTTTCAATAGAAAATATTTAAAGAAATTATCTCTCAAATATTAAGTTGGTTTAGTATTGTAATACGAATAAATTCGTATCTACAAATTAATATGGGCAATTAATTTAAATATACAAATTATGTATGTTATATAAAGTAAACATATTCTTTAAAACACCTAAAAATACCTCGAGTATTGAATCTAATTACATATTCGCCAAGTACATTAAAATCCCATCTAAAAACAATTTAAATAAAAATGTAATCCCGAGTTGAAATACCACGCTTACTTCAAAAACTATCAATTTTTTTCTTTTTTCTTGCCTCTTAAAGCAATTTTCTAAAAATTATAAAGCTGCAAAACAACCATTTATTTTCTTGTCACCGACATCAATGCATATTTGCTTCTAAGACATTCCACTACGATATAATCAAACCTATCTTCATCTTCCCTTTGCCTTGAATAAAGAGTTTTTATTAATGAACACAACTGAGTCCACGTACCCTTCTAGGTCTTGTCACATGTTAGTTTTACATCTCTGTTTAACTTCATGAATCCATTCATATCTATAAATTTTAAGGCAAACTAGCGTCAAAAGAGTTTACGTAGTCGCCCTCTGTTGCTTAGCAATTAGATATCCGCGAAAAAAGTTAGGAGAGGTGGGGATAGGAACACTTCCCTGTCTCAACATGAAAATGTTAGCACTGCAAATCTAATCGTAAAACAAGTTAAATATTTTTAGCTTTGTTCCGCTCCAAATTTGAAAGCGTAATATCTCTTTACATAAGTATGAATTTAGATTAATTAAAAACCTCATTAGTTGGTTATCAACTTTGCCACAAGTGTAGTGTGCATATTATTTTATTATTTAAGGCAAGTTATGTGCCTCTAAAGCTAATAAGTGTTGGTCTTCACATTTCCTATGAATATTATTTAAAAGTTAATACAGAAAATAATTTGTTAAAATTATTTTAAGATAGGATTAGTTGAGGGAATGAATGAGAGTTTTAGTTTCTACGAATTTTATTTATTTTAATCAATTTGCATTTAACTGATATAATCTATCTTTAGGTTTTTGGTAAAACTGAGTTTTATCAATAATATAAATATTTAAATGATTCTACAAATAGGCAAATTAGTTACACATAATCGGCACTTATGGTAACACCAACCTACGAGTTGTTTTGTTTAAATTTTTAGTCTAAATAAATAGAGATAATTAAAGTGGTCCTTCGGAGTTAAAAAATGGATTATAAAGAATTTGTTTTCCCTGTTATAGGTTGTCTCTAAGATTAAGTAATCATTTGCGCCTCACCAGCATTTACATTAAAATTTAATGTTTGCTTTAGAAAATGTGACACAGTAATATCTGTTATTAAATTTGTCTCCAGTATTATCCTATTTTATATTTGTTACAAAATACCGCCAACATGACACCATGCTTAGAATACATACACAGCCGACTCCAGAAAGGGGGCCGTGGTACATATTATTGAAATACTATGAAAACTACATTACTGCGTCAGCACTAAAATAAATTTTGTGCCTGTTTTAGGTAGTGTGTCAATGTAAAAACTATTTATTAACTTTGTTTTAAATTATGCCCGATAATCAAAAGGTAGAAACTGATAAAATACTAATAGGAATCCAATATGATGGAAGAAAATGGAGCCCAATAAAAACGTTTGAAAAGGTATATGTTACTGACTATGTATTGAACTAAATTATGTCACACTTCACTATTCCTAATATAAGGAAATATTCCGGGTAAAGAAAATTTACAGATTTTTTAAATTGTTGAAGTTATTCTTACACAAAACTAGAGTTTCAGCTACTTAATTTTATGAACAACCGAATGCAATTGTTTTACATATAAAGTGTAAATTTTCATAGTACATTGTAGTATCTTTTTATATAGAGGTATATTTTTTTACACGGATTGTAGATTTTTTTAATACAAACTGCTATTACAGTAATACCCAAAATATGCATTTTTAGTTTCATCTTATAGTGATCAATTTTCAAATAATTATGAGAAATAAATGTTGTCGAAGGCTCCACATATATTTAGTATTATTTTGTCTTGTAAAGTCCATAATTAATATTGGAAGGAATTAGATCGAGATATGAAAGGTCATTTGGGATTCCCAATTGAATTAAAGACGTAACCATCGTTCCAACAACGGTGTTACAAACAATCAAGATAACCTATTTTAATGGAGATATGTTGTTCTGAAATAATACGTAGGCATATTATTTTCTACAGCTCTAAGAGACATATCTAACCCTAATCTTAAGTGAAACACTTGAGAAATTCTAAATTCTGGCAGGTTACCCCTAATATAATTTAAATTTGTAGTATTTGCCTTAAAATAGATTACACATTCTGTTGTTACTTTTTTGCTACATTTCTTCCAGAAATAGGCCAAAATTTTTCTCTAGCTACGGCTAGAAGTTGCTGAGGGCCGCAATGTAACATTTTTAAATGTGTGTTTTTAATAATGAGTTTTGTCAACGTATGTTTTAAATCTAGTAAAATGGGATGTTTCTTTGGAATGTGTAATTCTATCTCCTACCCGAATGATGTCATTCTTTATAAAAAGATAATATGGAACTCTTGCAATGAAATGTTTGCTTATTAGATAAACTTTTTATTTCTTTGGGAAAACTCTCTTTTTAGGATATTTCAGTGAGAACTTTCAAGGCATTATCTAACTTAGACAAATCAATAGAACTCGTTCTTTTTTTTAGTTGGAAACTTGCAATTGTGCAAAAATCTTAAACAGTACGCTGTAATAGTTTGAAGTTTAATAAAAGAAGAATATTTAGAAGAATGAAATTGAAAGACTTTACTGATGCTGTTGAGGCAAAAAATTGTTCTTTCTTAATTTCAGGTATAGCACGATCAGAAACAATCTCGAAATTATTAAGTGAGTCGTAGATATTCTTTAAGAATACTTGGACCAGAAGTATATTTGAATATAAAATTCCTTCAAGTGTACTCGAGATATTGAATGTGCATAATTTTGCTGTAATTGTTGCAATTTCATTGCCTCTTTGAGAATTTATGATAGATATTAAATCGTCACCAAACAAAAATCTTTCAGTAAAATTTGACACCTCTAGAAATTATTTTTCGAGTAGCTAAGAAAGGAACTGAAGTTGTTCCGTAGGTTACTGTAAATATTCTTTAATATTTACGTTGTTGCAGCTGCAACAGTACTTAACGATATGTTTTTGCTATGTCAGTATTAACAACGAACCAAAACTGTCTAAATCTAAATTTTGGCTGAATAATAGGTCCAACAAGCTGAGCATTATTTAATGACAAACTTGAACTGCTTTTGGCTGAAGCATTAAATGCCACCAGCTACTTTGTAGTAAGACTCTCTTCACGAACACTGCATTGGTCGTAGTGCGAATAAAAACTTTCGAAAGTTTCTCAGTGGAATAAAATATTTGTAATGCTACTAACTTAGAATTACCAATTTGATTTAATTTATCTGTGAACAAAATGTTTACAACAAACCGCCCTGAGCTGTCATAAAGAAATTGTGATTTTACATAAAAAAAGTTGTGTTATGTTACAAATGTAATTTTACATATGTTTAATTTTAAAACTGTAAAAATAAGCAAGTAATTGTATAGGTAAAATTACCATTTAAATTTCCGAAATATTTACAGCATAAATTCGAATATAGCAACCGCATTTTTAGAATACTATTTTAGTAAATTTTCGGAATATGAACTAAAAAAAAACACCAAACTCAATGTATTTTTCATGGAAAAGAACATTACTTTATATAGGTTATTATGAGATTTACAAAACTAAAAATATTAAACCTTACGTTACAATTTCTTAAAATGTTATTAAAAATCTCATAAACACTGCATCTTCGTTTATTTTTTTTTTAATGAAACTAATAGAAATCGATAACGGCGTTATAACGTACGCGTTTCAATCGTATGGCAGAAAATATTGCTAAAAAAATGCTACTTCATGTTTGGTTTTAGTTTTAATTCTCCATTTGTAACAAATTTAAATAACAAATATGCTAAATATATAGCTCGAAAATAAGGATGGCTTTTAAATAAACATAAAAGAGCATGCTACTAACAACAAAAGTAGGCAGGTATGGCTTATTCGAAAAAAAAATACAATTTGCTTTTAAAAAACAGATTTAACAGATTATAACTAAAATTACTGAATACAAGTCTTTATAGAAATCCTATAGTATAGTGAATAATGCATTTATTGTTACAACATATAATTTTTTTTTAATTCTTACCTAATTTTTACGCAAACACTGCACTTAAACTCAAAAATTACTATCACCGAACAATGATTTTTTAAAGACATCTAGTTTTACAGGATATGTTATTTTCTCCACTAAAACGAGCCCTGAAACACTTTAAACTTTACAAAAAGGCATGCACTGTCCAACAATTAATGGATAAAGATCCTTCCTTCCTCTTCAGTTTAACGGCCTTGAGCCGCCTAGGTTATACGGCCGATGTGGTTGCTATATTTTCAATTTTTAATTTTCAATTTAGTTTGTTTTGTTTGGTACTGTCTGTGTCAATATCTTTTTATTGCTCCTTGGCTTCCACTAGTTGCCCCTTGCATGCATCCTTGAGAGTCCAACTGGTCTCACGAGATGACCTTTTCTTTCAAGCTATCCCCTTACCCCTCCCACTCCCGCCACATAGCGTCCATTACGCTAATATTCTATGTAGAACTGCGGAAAACGAACGGGATAGAATGCAGGAACATATAGGCCTCACACGTTCACAGCGTCTGCTCCCTTTCTCACGAGGTCGTTAGTTTCCACAAAGATAATAAAAGTGTAAATGTGAGGTTGGAAATTTCTTCTTCTTTTATTTTTCTTTCGCTTTTGACCAGTGTTACGTGCCACGTCAAGGAAAATTACAATTCATGAAATAGTACACCAACCTTTTAGTAAAATTTGGATGCATAATACATTTTCAGGGATGTCTGGTTGATTCGCGAAGTCCTTTTCACGGATATTTGGTAAATTCGCTTGATATACTTAAATTATTAAAATGTTTTTTCCATGTAGTAGTGTAAAAACACATTTAATAGTAAAATATTGGTAACAATTAAGTAAAAATTTAACTAAGTTAAAATAGCAGAACCCTTTTCAAGTTTTTAACAGTGTGTATTATCACGCTGAAATCTACTTTTGAAATGATCTTCACAGTCTAATTCAGACTTAGTATAATTAGTATCTATTGAAACCTCCTCTAATATCCAAAATGTTTCTACTTGCTCATCAAGAGAACTGTCAATAGCTAAGTTACATGTTGCATTCACATCAATATAATTTCCTGGTACCTATAAAATTCCAGTAATTACCCAGCCGGATAGCGTTTTCTGTATAATAATGTTCGAGTTATTTAGTTTAATTTAAAATGTTACTACCAATGAGCATACCGATTTCACTTGATTCAAAATATCTAGGGTCTGCAAGTTTAATATTATATTGCTAGGAGAAAATGATGAAATAGGCAAATTTCCTTTTATTTTGTAGATTTTTACATTAACCTTAATAATAATAATTTACATTAGAAACAGCTGCAGCAATACCGACAAATGAAATATGTTTTTTTTGTTTCTTGATCCCCACGCGCTTATACAATTGTTCTATTATGAAATTTGATTGGGACCCAGAATCTAGTTAGCCCTACATTTTTGATAAATATCTTTATTATCCTGAACCCTGACATAAGCTGTGGAAAACAAAATTCGTTTGTAGTACTACAAGCTATTTCTGTTGCAGTGGCTGGTGACATATCAATCATTTGTTTAAGAGTTAAGTTATTATTTTGAATAATTTGGGAACTGTTCAAATAATTGGTTTCACTTATTTTGTGTGATGAAATTATAGGTGCTTCATAGCTTGATTGATTAGTATTTGGAATTATATTTTGAATGCTCTCACATTGATTGTTAGGTTGATTTGGGGTTTTTCACAATATGCACAAGAGAATTATATTTTGAATTATGTTGACAATGTTTGCACATAAATTCTGATTTACACTTGTTCAGTGAATGACCTACTCTTAAGTTGTTTATACAAGCATGTATTTGCCTAATCTTTCTAAGGCGAGAGTCAATTCAAAAGGTCAAAGAAAGTTTTACAGTAAAAGACAAAATGATAACCTTTACAAACAATACATTGACTACCTGTTGTTGAAGTATAACCGTGTTGCTGGTGTGACCTGACGTCTTTTTTATTTTAATCTGTTTTGTGTTAAACTCTCGATTGTGGGTATATAGCCATTAATTTGGTAATGTTCACAGTCACTTCGTGAATTTGAGTTTAGTTTTGCTGTAATTACATATATTATTAATATGCTCCAATTATGTGAAAAATTCTTAAGGTTTTTTAAAAATCGCCAATGTTTATTTAAGTTATCCAATAGACACCGTATATCAGCAAGTCTCCTTAATCATTTGAGTTAACTCAATAACGTGTTTAACATGATTGTTTATAAACGGTGTTTTGTTTTCATATCGATCTTTTAACAATTCCCAAGCAGTATCGTAATTATTGCTGAAACTCAAATTGCTCTATTATTCGGTAAGTAGAATATTGTAAACCAAATTTCAAAAAATAGAACTTTTGCATAGCCGAAATATTACAGTTTTTATGAATTAGAGTTTCAAGGGTAGCTCGAAATTCCAGCCACTGGCTGTAACTTCCAGAACGAGTTGACAAATTAATAGGTGGCAAAAAGAAACACATAATTTTTTGTCGTAAGATTCGGAAATTACAGCCTTTATATCACCTATAAGTTCATAAAATAGACTTTCAAAACATTTAGGATGATCAGTCTCAATATTATAAGCGTCGGTATCTTCCAAAAGCAAGGTAAAATCCATCCTTCCTAAATGCGTCGCCAAAAATATAATGGATCGGCCGAATGTTGTAAAAGACGAAGTACATTTATTACACAAATCGAAAAAAACTGTTTTAATACATATATTGTTTTATCAGCCAGAGAATATAGTTTTTAGGGATATAAACCTAATATAAAGAACAAAAAAAATATCTACGACATGGTAGTACCAGAAAAAAAAATTTTTGCCACGTTTCCTAGTAATAACGTTGTAAGCGACTGGCAATTTAAGTGTAAAAAGACCATAATGTCAGTATACCACGCGAAAATATTCTTCTTTTTTGATATGTATGGATGTCCTGAGTTTGTGCCGGTTTTTCTCTTTTGTTTTCTCAGCGATATTGGCTACCCGGAAAAAACTTCACGTTTGAATAGCTAGCCCATATTGCTTCACAGCAACGTTATTTTGACAGCGACGAACTATTTCCGCGTTTTTTACAACTCTCATTCAATGCTTTCAGCTTAAAACATCGGTCATTGGTCTCTCATTTGACTCTGAAATATTTACGACTGTTCTAATTAAAAAATAAATCAAAATTAAAGTAGAACATAGGCGAAATTTAAAATAAACTGATTTTTATTAAATTTCTATATTGTGACATATCTTGTCAGATGACTTTTCTTAAAAGAGTGAAATTGTCAAACTGTTTTTCAAAAAATGGCGATGAATTCAATTTTGCAATCTCTTCTCTGTGCAGCCTGTATCCGTGGATCCGAGGATCATAAAATGTTTATTGAAATAACTTTTTTTATGTTTAAATGCCTTTTATTTACATGTATTTGCAAATAAAGGCAGAGCGGCTTTGAACTTCTGTTTTTTTTTAATTTTTTTTAAATTTGTGTGTACTTGACTTCACCTAGACGCCATATATTATGTTTTTAAATATCTTAATAAAATTTGCTGAAGCATATTAATGCCTCTCTCTCTTCATGAGTTTAATTTCCAAATAGAACTGCATCAAAAGCACAAGCAATGACACACTGACACATCCTAGGCGAACAATCTCGCCCCAAAATACAAAATAGGATGTAACTTTGCACCGAATTTATAAACTTTACCGGGATTTAGTTTGTTCAAAGTCTGTTTATTGTACATATTGCCACAGTTAAATAATGATGCTAATCAAAGGCGCTCGAAGCAAAAATGATTAAGTAGTTTATTGTCAAGTTTGCAAAAAGCAAGTCCTGTATGATATTTGTAATGGTGAGTATATATTAAGTTGACCGAAAAGTTTGCTGTATACTTTGAGAACATTTCGTAACAAAATGTATAAAAAAGTTATGTAAAATAAAAGCAATTTTATTATCAATTACACTATCTCACGGGACTATTTCAAGGTCTGAATTTCTTATTTTGTATATAAATAGGATAGATAACAATACTAAGACTATATGAAAAAAAATATGTATTGTAGTTACTTGATGATTTAGCCCCTGCCAGATAACCAAGCCTTAAAAAATTATCCTAAATTTTAAAAAGTTATGATTATATAATAGGGTGGGCCGATTTGTATAGGGTAATTAAAAATTTTTGGATTTTTATGTCTGCATTTTTAAAAAAGTTGCAAAATGAGAAAAGAAAACTATTTTATTAAGAAAAAAAATTATAATTTCATTTTTTTAAATGCCACAATGGCAGTAAAGATTTCATTTTAAAACTTTTTTGTTTTCAAAATCTGCATATTATTAAATGTTACTTAATTTAAAAAGAAACAAATTTTCTTTAACACTTTTTTCTCAATTTTTGCAATTTAAACTGCCACAGCGACTTTTTGAAAATTTGAGTGTAAAAAAAAGATGAAATACAAAATCATTTTATTTAAGAACAAAGTGATGAATATAACTGAATACAAAACACAGATATTTTATTATGTAACGTAATAATGCATATTAAATACCAACATAACTTGAAAATATTGTATTAAACAATCTTTAAATACTTTATAACTATATTAATCTAATTTAAAATCTTGCTTTGATTCGAAAGAAGGCATAATTTCACGTGACTCCAATTTTGCCCGTATTAGACCATCTCTGTTATGACTACCAGAAACTGTAGCTGATGCTTCCGTCAAAATTTTAACATGATGTGTCTGGGCTTTTTACGATTTCATTCAAATCTTCTTTGAGTAACCCCATTGTTAACGGCAGTTCAGTAATGGCAAAGGTACTCCAATCAATTAAATCTATGTAGCTTGGGGCGTCCATATTCAGCAAATTTTAAAGGTCAAAGTGTCGTAGTGGTTACTGCATGCTAGTGCTCCGAGCTTTAAAAATTCGACGCACAGCAAGCTCTCGAATATGCTCTTTGTTGTCCCCTAGCATTCCGAGCAAAATGTTTTCCGGATGTGCGAAATAGCTGTTTCGCAATATTACTGTATCAATTACATCTTTCAAGTTTTTTGGCAAATACCTTGAGAGCTTTATCATTTTCCAGACATTAAAGGCGCCTTGTATGCATGAAAGATTTGATTTTATAATAAACCACATAGGACCATACACCTTTAAAATAAAAGTTACCAAGATAACTAAGTTTTCTGATGGTTCAGTGGTCGAGACGTATAGCCGCAATGCAATTAGCGGTTGTTAGCCATCGGGAATGGACAATTTTTCCAGGGCTTCGTTTAGATAATTTTTCATCCACCGCTCCTCTTGAAATTGCATCACATATATCAAAAATGATTGAAACTTGTTCAGATAATCCAGAAGTACTGGGTCCTCTAATTTCTTTGTAGCTAAGCTTTTTTTTACTTGTAAGCTAGTTTTTTGATCTAATTCGCTTCTTGTTTTCAATTCATTTCTTTCAGCGCGCTTCTGATTTATTTTGGTGGTTTTTACATCCACGGAACTGATCATCATACGTCGTACAGTTTTTTGATCTACTAAAAAAGAACGTTCCTCTGGTGGGACTTTATATACTTTGTTACAGACACACGAATTTAAATCTGGACATTTACATGCAGCTACATCAAATAGAACTTTAGATTTTGTTAAAAACTCCTGCAACTGCTTTTGATAGCTTGCAATCTTATTTCGTTGTTTATAAGGTTTTAATAGATTTCTTATTTTAAGACGATAATTTGTTATGCGTTTAATAATAGTACATGGAACTACAGTAAGAATCGAAGTTTTGGCCCAAATCTCTGCAACTTTTTTCGCAACAACTTTAGTTGCTTCCGTGGCGGTTTGCTGTGGATTTACTGATACAGGCTTTAGTTCATATTCCACCCAGTTAAAATATCTATTCAAATCTTCATACGTTGGCAAACCATTTTCACTAATACATTTGGGAGCTCCAAATATAGGACAATCTAATTCACTTCGGGTTTTGCGCGACTTATTACGTAAATAATTTTAACCACTGTGTATTATTACAAGCTACAAGCGCAGCGCGAGGCACGTACCACTGTCAGCGAACAGGAACAACTGAGTCTTTAATAGTAAATTCCTAGTTTGTAATGTCTACCAGCGACGACGCGACGCGAGAAAAATTTTAGTGGAGGAGGTTTGGCTCATGAAAGTGACAAATTAATATATCGTTAGATATTGGTGATATGGCAGTTTAAAACATGAAGATATTAAAAAATGTATTAAAACAAAATGTTTCACTATTTTCTTGGACTGATTTTTTTCATGTGCATATATTAAAATTTTGACCTTGAAATTTTGGCGCCCTTGTGGCAGTTGAAATAATAGGAATTTAGAATATGTTATTTAACAAAAAATGTTTATTTTTGTATCCTAAAGAAGTTCCGCACGTGCAAAATTTGCCATTCTGAAAATTTAAAATTTGAAAATTAGCTGTCATTGTGGCAGTTCAAAACATAAAAATATAAGTTTTTGTCTTATAAAAAAAAGATTTGTTTTTCAATTTTACAACTTTTTTTAAATTGAAAATTCACATTTTCTAAATATACCAAAATCAGCCCACCCTAAATTAACCAACATGGCAGTAAACATATTTATTACTAAACATTCAGTAAACGCAATATTAGGGAAAAATATAATGAAGGTTTGTTTCACACAAATCTATTCAATTTAGATCAATGGCTATAACTATATCCCGACAATAATTTATTAAAAAGTCATTCGCAAAATTGCGGCTTTTGCTAAAACCCCCATTACAGGCAATTTTGTTCCTTCAGGATTACCCTATTCGAGTGGGATATCAAATATAATTATAACGCCTCACTGAGGCGTTTAGAAAGTCAGTTCATCGGCAAGTGGGTTTGTCGACTGGCATTTAACAAGTTCGTCATAAATTCTCCTTTCATTCCATTAATAAAGTTTGAGTCGCTTTGTGACCACTTTTGTTAAAAAGGTCTTTATCTTTTGTCCCTATAGCTACTACGAATCCTTGTTAATCAATTTTATTAGTTTTGAAAGATTTTAAGGTAAAAAAATGAACGATAAAATGTCTTGTTTAATGAAGATAAACCTTGAAAGTTACTATAAGTTATCCAAATAATAGGTTTTTTTATGTTTAAACACACCACGAAGGCCTGATACCTAATTATAATGGATCCTTAAATTGTACCGTGGTTCTAAGACGTTTATAAATTATGTTTATTTGTTGTTTAGGTTAAAATCAACTTTAACTGATTAAGATAGAATGAACATTAAACGCATTGTTGTAGTCGGTGCTAATATTGTTTGAATACTTTCTTTCGGTTTATCTATCGCATGACAAGAAAGATTTTCTCATGAGGTAACTGCATTATAATAAGCTGAACTGACAATGCCCATAGAAACTCAAGAGATAAACTATCAAGTATAATATAGTTACAATAATTTTAAAAGCTCAACTTCTTAAATAAAAAGTAAATGTTCTGCACTGATAAATACACACATAATTATCAAATTAGTAAGGACATATCGAATGCTACTGAAGAAGAGGCAAAACAATATAATAATTCCCATGTATAAGAAAGGAAATAGAACAAAATGCCCAAATTAAAGAAGAATTTTGCTAATTTCACAGAGTATAAAATTGTCTCGTAGGTGGAAAATATATATTTTGATCCAGATATTATAGACGACCGTAGAAGATGGTGTAGATTTGTGCAGACAACCAAGACCCAAGTTGCAGCAGTTATCGGTTCTTCCTTACTCACTTTTCAAAGAAAAGAAACTAGATTTGCACTTTTAGCTTAAATAATATTATAATGGTAAAACAAAGACTATTGTAGCGGTAGGTTGGTGTTACGATTATGTACTGTGAGGTGATATAATATTCTAGGCTTAAAACACTAATCTGGATGTTTTACCCCCCGATTTAGGTCCAAGAGGAACAATATTTGGTCTATCGAGAAAGTCACAAAACTCAGAAAACGTGTAGAGGTAACGACGGTAACGTCTGAAACCGAGAAAAGCTAACATTATAATTTTTTATATGGTAATAGAGATACAGGTCATTTTCATGTATTTGTAAGAACTTAAAGGTGCGTTCAATGAAGTTAACGATATCAGATACAACATTCATCCCGAGTTAGACAACACAATAAAAAAAATAGATTCTATCGGCGAAAACCGGTTCTAATCGATTTTAATAATAATAATAATAATATTATTACAATCGATTTTCCCATTATAGTTTGGAAACATACTAGGTGTTATTTAAGTACGTGGCCAAACTTATTATATTTACTTATTATATATTATAAGAACACGTGTCCGGAAATACTTCGTTTTCAAGATACGGGGTGCTAAACTGTAAAAAAAAATTGGTTTTTCGCAGAAGTCTTAGTAATCCTTGCCCTGATTTTGGCAGTGTTATTTATATTAGTAAGAGGCTACTTTAACCCTAACTAGATGAAAATTGTAAAGTCCAGTTTCGTCCCGGGAGGCACTTTAACCAATGTTTTTGGAAAAAAAATGTGAGCCACTGACTTTTTAATTTTTTTATATTTTTTTCGTATTTAGCAATTAAAAATACAACTTTTTGTTTCTAGAATTTTTTTTATATCTGGCTTCATATTCGAGAAAAAAAATAAAAGTGACATTATTGCATGTCCCTGGAACAACATAAAAAATTAAAACTATTAAACTATAAACTATCAAAAACATGGGTATTCCTGTTATTTTTTCCATATCGATAGTCTATTCTTGTCTTACAAAATTGTTATAAAATTAATGCCTGCTAAAAAAATTGTGATTTATTACTTACTTCTTAATTTTTTTTTGTGTTCATGGACACATTTTTTTTCGAAAACGAAGCAATATACCAAAAAAAATCAAGAAACAAAAAAGTTGTATTTTTAGTTGTCTAATGCGAAAAATTTACATTTTTAAAAAAGTTACTAGTGCACATTTTTTGTCAAAAATATTGCTTAAGGTATGCTACTAGACTTTTAATCTAGTTATGGTTAGATTGGCCACTTACTACCATAAATATCACTGCCAAATTTGAACAAAAGGGGATGAAGGATTATTAAGATTTTTACGAGAAAAAAAAAACGATTTTTTTAATGAAAAATTTGGCATCCTGTTTCATAAAAAGGAAGCATTACCGGACTTATGTTCATATAAAATATTCATATTAGAACCACTCAAAGAATTAACGTCTTGAAATGTTTCGTTTAGATTAACAATTTTTCGGTAAAGCAAATAAACATAAAATGCATAAGGTTATTTACTACTGCAATGTTTTGGACGTAACAAAAAAGTAAGAAGGTCGTGGACGGAAAAACAATTGTTCAAACAAATTTGACTTTGACATAACTAACAAGTTTAAGCAGTATGTACATAATTATTTAGTGGTAATAATCTGAAGTGTTTTTAAGAGTTTTAAATTTAAGCAGTGCGTACATAATCATTTGGTGGTAATAATCTGAAGTATTTTTAAAAGTTTAAAGCTATAAAATTCTTTACTGATATTAGAAAATGGTTCAATTTACAAACGCAGAAAAAGCCGATATGCATTTTGTTTATGGAATGGCCCGAGGCAATTCCAGAGCGGCTAGACGAATTTATCAACAGAGATATCCTCACCGCCTTTTACCAAACGGACAAATATTTGTAAGAATACATGAGAGACTCTGCGAATCAGGCACATTTTAAAGGTCGACTGCTGTTATCGGTAGACCTGCAACAGTAAGAACAGTGAAGATGGAAGAAGAAGTTTTAGTTGAGTGCAGCCCCGACAGGAGCATACGCAACATTGCCCAACAATTAAACATCTCATTATACTGTATGGCAGATTTTAAGAGATTTTTAACAGTATCCTTACCACATACATCGTGTTCAAGCGTTATTACCTGCAGATTTTCCCCAGCGAATGATTTATTGTGCTTTTGCAACAAGAGACAGCATCTCCGACATTTCTGTCCCGTATTTTATTTACAGATAAAGCTTGTTTTCCCCGAAATTCAATTATGAACTTTCATAACAATCATGTCTGAGCTGAAGAAAATCCCCATGCGTTGATACAAATTAATTATCGACAAGAGTTTTCTGTGAATGTTTGGGTTGGTATTGTAGGTGATTATATCATTGGACTTTATTTTTTTCCCGCGAGATTTTATGGTCAAGATTATCGTCACTTTTTGGAATTTGTGTTATCTGAACTGCACGATGGGGCAACACCTCATTTTAGCATATTAGCACGTCAATTTCTGGATGCAAATTGTGGAAAAAAACTGGATCGGTCGTGCGGGCCCACAATCGTGGCCGCACAGGTCACCGGATTTAAATCCGCTAGATTTTCTGCTTTGGGGGATTTAAAGTGCCTCGTTTATAAAACTCCGATCAACACTGAAGAAGAATTAGTTCAACTAATAAGTAAATCTTGTAATCAGATAAGACATACGCCGGGAATATTTCAACGTGTTCGGCAATCGATGTTAAGACGAGCTAATGCTTGCATTGAAGTTGAAGGAGGACATTTTCAGCAACTATTGTAAGTTTCGTGTTACCTATTGTTAAATGTTTCTTTAGTTTAAAAAAAAAATGTGTAATATTTGTTTAAGTGTGATTTTAATAAAGCGTTTTTCTTGTTTAATTTCTATTAATTTCCGACGGTACCGCTATGTACGCTACTGGCAAGAGGAGACAAAAAATGGTTAGCTTAAATTGATTGAAATTTAGTTAGGAAAGTATACGATCCTGTTTGGAACAATTTACTTTTTATTGTTTTCATACAAGAAAGCAATGACTTGCAATAAAGTGGCTTATATTTATTTTTCTCAAAAACGAAGGAAGATACGAAAAAAACTAAAGGGATAAAAAAGTTGTACTTTTAGTTGCTGAATATGAAAAAAATATAAAAAATTAAAAAAGTCAGTGGCGCAAGTGCCTCCCGGGACGGCACTAGGGTTAATAATAATTTTAATCTAGGTAGGGTCAAAGTAGTCTCTTACTAAAATAAATAACACTGCCAAATTTCAACAAATTCAGCTAAAGGATTACTAACATTTTTGCGAAAACCTGATTTTTTATTTTTAAGTTTAACACCCTGTATCTTGACAAACAAAAATCTTTTTTGGCTTTTTCGCAACTGAATAAAAATATTTAACTTTAAATTAATTTCAGTTACGAAAAAGTCAAAAAAGATTTTTGTTTGTCAATCTAAACGCAACAAATAATCTGAATACATTTAAAAATAACCCTATATCTTGAAAACGAAATATTTAAAATCAAGCAACAAATGAAATAATAAAAAATACGCGGAATTTGCTAGACAAAAACAAATAAGAAAAGCATTGGCCGAACAAAATTTAACTTACAAAGATGCGGAAAAACATTTTCCTAAAAAATCTTATGTATCTGTTTTAACTCAGAGTAACCCAGATCGCACTCCAACAAGTCAAAATAAATCTTCTTTTACGCAGATTAGACCCGCACAAAACAGATTTAAGCCCTGTTCCTCAGATCCTGTTAGTCAAATACTATCCCACCTTAATTTTGCCACTAATTCAGGTCCAATTTAATTTATAAAGATTTAATATATCAAATATATCAAGCAGGCCTCTCACGCGATTGTTTAACCCAAAACAATGCTCACCTTTCTCCTTGAAATAATAAAATAAATCTTAACAATACAGTGACTAACATCTTATTGGTTATTCCAGGTTTAGATATTCTTAAATAAATCCAATCATTTGACATAAATAAAGTAGAAGTAATAAATATAGTTAAAATTTTAAAATCCTCTAAATAAAAAGTAAATGTTACTTATTATTTAGTTTATCTTTATTTCTTTCTTTCAGTTACTATACTTATCAAGTGATACATAAAATATGTGCCAATGGAATTGCCGTTCTGCAGCAGATAACAAAAGCAACTTAGAAAACCTATTACTCTAAAATTACGCTGACATATCATATACAAGTGATACATAAAATATGTGCCAATGGAATTGCCGTTCTGCAGCAGCTAACAAAAGCAACTTAGAAAACCTATTATTCTAAAATTACGCTGACATAGCATTATTATCTGAAACCTGGTTTAAACCAGACAAGTAAATTGCGTTTTCCGGATATAACCTGGTTCGAAAGGATCGACAAGACGGACAAGTTAGGTCAAATGTAAAATTTACTGAGATAATGGGACCAATATTTGGTAATATTTTGTATACGGATATAAAAACTAAATTAAAAAATAGCTTAGACCTTACTCTAGTTTCTGTGTATATCAAACCTCAGGCAAAGATACTAAACCCCACGTATGCTCAGTTTTTTAATTGTTTTAAAAATCTTTTCTTATCGGTGATGATTTTAATGCACATAATAAGGCATGGGGATGTTCTGACAAAGATACTTATGATATAAATTTATTAAAGCCAATGGATGTAAGTAATAAAATTTATTTAAACAACGGCAATTTTACACGGCTCAATCTTCAGGTGGACAAAATTCAAGCTATAGATTTAACTCTAATATCCTCTTGCTTTCAGCCTTTAGTAGAAGAGAACACGACAGACGATACATATCATATTATATCATACACAATCATTTTTAACATTGCCCCAATATATATCCCTAGAATTCGAATATATATATAATAAATATGATACAAAAAAACCAATTGGGATTATTTTAATATAGACAGTATTAAAAAAATCAAATTTTAAAAACAATAGTTACGAAGACTTTATTAGTACTTTGACAGATATATGAGATCAGTCCTAAATTAAAAGAAAATCGCAATAAAAAAGGTGGCAAATCTTTGGGAATGAAATGTGAATGAAATAGAAAGAAACCAAACGTATTTAATTTATAAACATAACGCAAATCCTGAAATTTCAATTAATTATAAAAAACAGACGCCATAGCCAAAAAACTAATAAAAGACAAAAAAAGAAAAACATTATTTCTTACCTTTAAATAAAAATAGCCCAATAAACCAGGTATGGCTAAGAGTTAATAGCCATAAAATTGAAAACAAAAGAGTAGAGTACACGGTAGTTTAAAAGACCAATGAGTAGAAAAGTTCTACAAGAAAATTTCACCCTTTTACGTTCCTAGCAAAACACCTAAATTCAACCAAGTAACAATACCAAATTTCCACTAGGACAAGATAGCATTCAAAACTAAATGTTAGCTAATGTTGTACAAAGAAAACTCTTTTGGATATATTTAATGAAAACAGCTATCCCTGGATAACGTATATAATACTACCTATATGAAAATAAGGCAAACTCCAAAATTCAGCAGAATCCTACCGACTCATAGTATTAGCATCATATTTACTGTAAATAACTATTAAAAACAGAATAGAGTTCTGTTAAGCATACCTGATCACGAACGTTTAACTGGCGTTCACTGAGAACAAAAGTTCATTAGGTTTAGTTATTTATTAAAGATGCTTATGAAAAACTTAACTACGAAATATTAACAAATAAAATGATTAGTTTGGGATTTCACAAAAAAAAACATTCAAAATATATACCCATTACATAATGCTCTTATGCTCTATATGAGAACCAGTGAAGGAATATCGGATCCCAAAGTAAATATAATAGGACTACCCCAAGGAAGCATTTTAAACATACCGGGTGTACAACTAACAAAGGAGGCCGGCTGTATGTCGGAAACAGTTTATACCATGATGTTGGACACATTTTTCTTATAGCAAAAGTCGCCAAGAAAAAACGCTGGAAATTATTTTTAAGTTTCCAAGTCGGCCGCTAGAGGGCGTAATACGCGTAGTCAATTAGAAGAGGCAGATTTTCTCAGAAATGCACCCAGTGAACATATATCAAAATTGACTTTATATTAATCTCTGATGTTGATGATTATAGTCTTGTTGAAAAGGGCATTTATTAGGCTTTCACATGACTTATGAATTATATTATTTTAGGCCAGATGGCGCTTTCTGGGAATTTTTTAAATTTAACGTGTTTTCTTAAAATTTTCATATGGATTGACATATTTAAGATAGGCCAATGTTACGGAGCACAAACAAAATCCAGAAAACGGCGCAAAAAGTGAGTTGCCATATTTTTTTTACAGAGATATGAAGACAATTATAATTTTTTAGTTTAATTTCGGAGCAGGTTGTTTAAAGACCTATTAAATAAGTGTAGATTAACAAAAGATGTGGCATATTATTTTTTCATTTTGCCATTAGATAACTAACGGAGGAACCAGAATAGCTATTTGCAAAAAACTAACAAATGAAAATATAAGGCCATATCCACCTCCCTAGAAACCGATCATCTAGGAACTGTCTGACATTAACAGAGAAATGAGCAGGACAGCCATCATGTTGGTAAATCATGCTCTGTCTCGTCTGTATATCAGTGTCTTCCAGTAAATCTGGTAGCTGATTTTGGAGAAAGTTTAAATAAATTCTCCCATTTAAAGGTTTATCGAAAATTATTGGACCTAATATTCTACCACCAATTATGCCACACCAAATATTGGTGCTCCAGCGGCCTTGAGTCTGAACATCTTGCATCCAATGAGGATTATGTTCCGACTAATAATGTAAGTTATGTAAATTTACCCCACCATCCGGAACAAAATGTGGCTTCATCGGTTCACAAAGTTCTTGAAAGGATCTGGGGATCCTCATCTATCATAAAAAAAGCCAGTGACAATGGTCCAACCTCTGATCGTAGTCTTGAGGCGTTAAAGCGTTAAAGTTTTCTCAAGTTGGCAAATTTATTATATATGTAAAATATATAATAAATTTGTCTTGTTTTGTGGTTTTTAAACATATTAAAAGTTTTTTTTACTATACTTTACTATTTTATACTATAAAAGCTTAAAACTTAAATTTTGCTTTTAAGGAGTCATTTCACTTCCGTAGATTAAGCTTATATAAATAATGTAAAAATTTTTAGTGCGTATAGTGCAAAAAATATTTTATATGAAAAAATAAATTAAGCCGGTTTTGCTGTTCGAAAAAATCAAATATGTAGGTTCATGACTTCTAATGTTTTCTGGGGCTAGATTTACCCCGATTACTTCTGTTTTCAATTTGGCTATTATAAGTTTATTAGTAGGTACTAAAAATATGATTAATTTATGATTTTACATCTAAAAAATATCAAAGATATTAAGCCACGAGACGCTACACTATTTTTTATGCAATTTTAATATCGATTTGACTATTCTCAAGTTATCGTTCTCGGAAATTTTGTTCACACACAAATTCATTACAAGTATCATAATTTTTTCCTATAAATATGTCTTTGTTAGTTTAGGGTGAACATGAAATAATCTCAACTTATATTTTTCGGAAATCTTTGTATTTCTTACTCTATATAGTGTATTTTTAATATATGGGGAAATAAAAATATTAACCGATCTAGTGTTTAAGACGACTGGGTTACTTTTAGGATTACGCATTTCTGCGAAACTACAATGTTATTAAAAAATAACATTGCTCAAATTCTTGATTTTTTTTTCATTTAGACTTACCTGTACTCTTCTAATATATTTTACACAGTTCCATGAGGAATACATAAATCTCTAGATGTAGCTCTAATACTAACATGTGGGTTAATTACAATATACGCCAACACATTTATAATGTTTGCTTCTGTACGGCCTTTTCTTTGCCTTCGATGGAGGGGCGATGAAAACCACCAGTAGCACGAAGACGTCTTGCTAATCGTGTAAAAACTCTTGGCTCATATCTACGTCTATCGGGGTATCTAGCAGCATATATTCTTGCTGGAGTGATAGCATTTTGAAAGCGTTCGAAGTAAACTGCAAGCATATCATACCCTTCTTCATTAGAAATAGGCATTTCGCTTTCGTAATACACACTTACTACAAACACTAAACTTAATAATAATTTGACAACTAATTTTGTGATGGTGTTTTATTTCGACGCTCTCCCTTAATTTTTGCCAAAGTCTACTACTCTTTTAACACGTCGCATAATTGAATAGTAACGCATTTGAGATATATTCTTTATGAAAGGGGTGTGTTAATTAAAGCAAATAAGTTAAAAATGATTTAAAGGAATTGAAGAATACTTGAAATATTTATAGTATAAGAATAAGATTAGTGTTAAAAATTGATAATTAGATACCACGTAAAACTGTGTATAGAAATGCTTGAATTTCTTATAAGAGTGTCAAGCAATATTTTATTTTGCTTATATCTCCGTAAATAAAAAAAATATCAACTTGCAGTTTGCGCTATCTTCTTGTTTTTTGGTGTGCTCCGTAACACTGGCCTATAATAAATATATCAATCCGTTTGAAATGTTTAAGAAAACACGTTAAATTTAAGAAATTGCCAGAAAGCGCCATCTGGCGATCGGAACGATACTTAAAATAATTAAATTCATACGTCATGTGAAAACCTAATAAATGCCCTTTTCAACAAGACCAGAATCGACAAGATCTGTTAGTTATTACTTAAATTATTTCCGTTTTATAAAACAAACATTTACCCGTTCCCCCACCCTTTATTTGAACAGCTAGAAAAAGAAACCGTAATTTTAAAAATTAGTCGTATTTTAGCAGAGATTAATATAAAGTCAATGATATACTTTTACTGGGTGAATTTCTGAGAAAATCTGCCTCTTCTAATTGACTACGCGTGTTACGCCCTCTAGCGGCCGATTTAGAAATTTAAAAATAATTTCCTGTGTTTTCTCTTGTCCACTTTTACTATAAGAAAAATGTTTTCAACATCGTGGGATTAACGGTTTCCGAAATACAGCCGGCCTCCTTTCTTAGTTGTATACCCGATACTTACACGATTTGGAATTACTACTTGATAATAATATAAAAATCCTCCACTTTGCAGACGATATTTGAATATACTCGCAATGCATCAGTTGATAATTACAACATCAAATGAAAAGAAAAATGTATATTCTAACAATACTTAATTACATCCACTCCTGCTAGAGAGTAAAAAAAAATCCTCTATTGGTACAAAGGTACTCCTGGATAAAAATCAATATTTCGCATATTTAAAATATCACCAGCTTTTCTATTTTAAGACAACTTTCTAAAAGATATTCCACAAATCGTAATGAAACCGCATATAACTAAAGATCCATTAATATAAAAAACTTAGTTCTGGAAGATGTACCTACTATGTGGTCGAACTCAGAATATATGTTCATAGATGGTTCTGTTCTAAAGAACAATACTGGTTGTGCGATCTTTCATAAAAATTAAAAATGCGAATTATGGGCTGTCTGGAAGCTTTAAATATTGTATATATTTATAATAAAAGATATTTTAAATACATTTAAATCACTAAATTATCTCATTAAAATATAACACTGGCCTAGATAAAACCTCACATTGATATTTGGACCAACGAGGTTGTAGATAGATTCGCCAGAAAACAAATTTGCAGCCTTTGCTAATAATTTTTATAACACTTTCCCCGATGATTTTAGAATCAGATAAGGGCTACTATTATAAGAGCATTTTTCGAAAAATACGGAATAAACCTTGTTTTTTTTGAAAATTAATAAATGTATAATATTATAATATAATATAATTGCATTAGGATTATCTGCCATATTAGAAAACCACATGCACTTTGTTCAAAATACATGAAAAAAAATGGATTAAGGAACCACGAAAGTTGTAAATGCGGTAAAATAGGAGCATTATATTTTAGGATGCTCTAGATATAACATATATACAGACAGATTGAATAGTAACCTGACTAATCATGGACACTTTCTCTTCAACTTAGAAGTATTGATCGCGTCAGAAAATATCAGTATCTATAAAGCATTATATAAGTTTGTTACTTATAGAAATAATAAATTATAGACAAAAAACAATGTTAATTAAAAAAAAATAAAAAAACACCAAACTATGACTTCACGGAGCTGATATTATAAAACCTTTACCTTTGCCAATAGGTCAACTGTCAGAAGATGTGATTGAGATGGGCCATAAAACTATAAAAAAATTAGACAAAAAACACACCAGAAAAACTTCAAGAAATCAACACCATCCTGACATATTTAAGTGAATGCTGATATCCCTTGACCCTATTGTGACAAATATGCGCAAAAAACAGAAACCAAAATAAAACAGAATTTAATGAAGTTGTGTTAAGTATGTTAAGACTGCCTACCTTCTATGGTGGTAATAAGGAAGGTAATGAAGATCATGAGTCTGATGATAATGATGGTGATGATAAGGATGATGAGAATGTAGATGTAGAATAATATTATACTAAAAATTGTATTTTATATTCATAATTTACTTATTTCGAATACAACAATAACTAAAATATGCAATTATTATTTTCTTTTAAAATAGATAATCCCAACTAATCTTAATTAGGCATATTTCTGAAAGCTTAGTATTAAGTAGATTTCTCATAAGCATTTCTTATCATATTATTTCATAAAATAATATTTTATATTTTTGTCGTATTAAATTAATATTTTGTCCTTATGTACATCGCGTCAAAAAAAGGCTCAAGCAGGGCAATCCAAAACTCAATCCGATTTATAAAACACAACTACATAAAAAATTATAAGTTCTTGAACCAGGATTAGAACATACATTCTTGATAATGCAACTGAAGCACCCTACCACTGAGCTACCAGGCTTTACAACAGAAATTTAAAGAACCTTGTTTATACTTGGCGCTGACTTCTGGTGAGGGAGACAAATATCTGAATATCCTGTTTTCTCTAGTCGCTAGTCGCTTGTTTTATCATCTTTTGACTTGATATTTTTCTACTTCAGTATTTAGCAAATTTGACCATGTAGTATTAAAATTAAGATCCTACAGAATTATCTTTATTTTTTTATGTTTTCTGAGGTTTCGTTCATGGAGTACCCAGAACTCAAGTATCAAATTCAATACTAGAACTTGAGATTGTTTAAAATTTTAATTTTTTATATTGAGTGTGACAAAATACTCAAAACTATTTTGTTGTACAAGCTGCTGGAATAAATATATTAGGCATGTAACTATTGTTTGGAAAAGCTTGTTTCCCGAACAGTATACACAAGAAATATATACGATTTTAATAATACTTTTTTATATCATCTCCGCTCTTTAGGATCAAAGCAGAAAAATTAACAAACTCCATGTAAGCCCCGTCTATATGAACAGCCTTGTTATTATATCGGGAAACTAGCTGTAAGGACTAAAATATATCCGATACTAAAGTCTCGTTTTACTGAGAAATTTAATTTAGAGACAAAATAACTTTAATACTTGCATATATATATATATATATATATATATATATATATATATATATATATATGCATGTATATATATATATATATGCATATATATATATATATATATATATATATATATATATATATATATATATATATATATATATATATATATATTTATACAGTAGAAAATGGATTTTTTGGGAAGACCGCTAAAGCAATGGAATTTGGCTAACTATAGACACGTGTCTAAATGTGACTTAAAGTCTTCATCAGTGAAGTCAACTAGTTGAAAGACGAGTATAACTAGCGCCAAAATGAATACACAAAACAATATCAGAGTCACCAACAGGAGCAAAACCGACATTTGTGATTACCGAGAGAACATCCGAAATCATACTATATAAATATATATATATATATATATATATATATATATATATATATATATATATATATATATATATATATATATATATATATATATATATCGTAATATCACGGGTCGTGAGACCTTAAGATTATTTACCCATCGAGAGTAAAATGATATTTAGGTTGTGCTGATCATTCCAAATTAGTGATACATTTTTTCCGTTACAATGTATTATATTTAAAATATATCAATGATTTTTATAAACATATGGATTTAATATTCACTGTTCAAAATTAATATTAATCATATACATATAGAATAATCATATTGTTAAGAAACGTCAATGAACTTATTTTCTGTTTATTCTGATTTATTCACTTGGATTCTATCTTTCTTTTCAATCTAGATAATTTATAATTAGGTGCAATTGATAAAAAGCCAGAAAAAGCAGACCATTAATTCCTGATTAAGTGGGTAAAATATTAAGCCGTTAAGTATATTGGTAAGAAAGAGTTTTAGACTAACGCGAGATTTATTAATCCTAGTTGAAGCAAAGTTTATGAATGTAATTATAAAGTTTTACTTTCCAAGTTGGTAATACAGACCGCCGGATGAATTTAAACAATTTTATAAATGCAGTTAGCTTTTAAAATTGATGATAAAAGTTCTCAAATTTCTGAGAAGCAATCATAAAAGGTTAGAACAAAGTGTATGCATACTTACTTAACAACCTTTGGTCTAATAACGTAATACTCATATGTCCACTAACTAGCTGTTTGCCTAAATTTTAATTTTGTATGAAAATAAGCCCAAACTCTTTTTACTTCCCTCGTAAAAGGGAAGTATTATAATCGTGAAAAAACTTACCCTCCGAGATTTTTCAGATCTTTACGTTTCAGGGTCCCTAGATGCCAAAAAACATGTTTTCTCAATTCCGTCGGTCTATCTGTCGGTCTGTCTCTTCGCGGTATAGTTAAAGAACTACTTATCCAATTTACCTCAAATTTGGCACACAAATCAAGTATTAGGTAGTAATTAATTAGTAAAGTATTGGTACGAATCCAAGACAGCAAAACAAAATGGAGGCTTAATAAAATATTTAAAAATTCAACCTGAAAAACTACTTAATAGATCGATTTTTGTGCAAGAATTAATTATGGTATAGAGATGAATTGGTAAAATTTTGATACGAATTCAAGATGATGGAACCAAATGGCGGCCAAATGTAAAAAAATTACAGATCTTTCCATATATTTATGTCTTAACGTTACGTTCCTAGATGCCAAAAAATATTTTTTTTCCAATTCCATTTGTCTATCTGTCGGTCTATCTGCCTGTCTGTCTGTCTCGCGGCATAGCTAAAAACTACTTACCCGATTGAGTTCAAATTTTAGTCAAAAATTAAGGGTTATGTGGGGATGATCTGATATTATTTTGCTAAAAATCTACTATGTCGGAACAAATTGACGGCCTAGTGAAATGTTAAAAAAATTTTGCACAAATATCAAGGAATCAACCTGTAATATTTTTATATCAATCCAAGAGAGCGAAACAAAATGGTGGCTTAATAAATTATGTACAAAATCAGTCCGAAAAACTACTCGTGAAGATTAATTTTAAACTTTGGACATTCATTAAGTGTGGCATAGAGATAAACTGGTAAAATTGTAGTACCAATTCAAAACGGTGAAACAAGCAAAGATGATATTATAAACCTGCGTGTTAGATATTTTTCCTAAATTTCTATTTTTGAAGAATTTGTCAGTTCTCATTTAAGACACGATATACTCGTATATTTCTTATATAACACAAATCCAATCCAACCAATCAGGATAGCTGTTTTAATTTGTCTCTTATTAACCCACGCGTAGAACAAAATATTCTGCTACATTGATTGACTATAAGTATTCTAACATGCAAGACGATGCTGTTTCTTGTTCTGTGATAAATGCTGGTCTTTCAGACCATGAAGCTGTACACTGTAAATTTAAGATTGCCACTAAACCTAAATCCAGTAATAGGAAACAGCTAAAACGACTTTTTACTAAGCAAAATTATGATAGGTTTTCTAAGTTATGCTTAACTGTGCAATGGAATAAAATTTCGAATTCAGAAAATCCTCTTCAACAGTTTCACCGACTTCTTTGTGACGTGTTTAATGAAGCTTTTCCCCTTAGAATGGTAAATCGTAAAAAGAAAGGTTGGTTTACCAAAGGCCTAAAGGTGTCTGCCCAAAATATGCGATCTTTGCAGACTTTAAGAAAATTTTTATTTGATAGTAATGTATTCACGAATTATTACCGGAAATACCATTGTATATACATATCAACAATTAACTTGGCATAAAAGATATATTTTTCACAAAAAATTATAAAATCCCACAATAAACAAAAGGAATGTTGGCAAATTATTAGCGACTAATAGAGAACTAATACTACTTTGGATTACAATATTAATGTAGACCGACTCAACTCCTTTTATTGCACGACTCAACTCCTTTTATTGCACTATAGCTGAAAAATTGGTGGTGAAACTGATGTTCCCTCCAATTTTAGGCCAATTTCCCTGCTGTCCAACTTATCTAAAGTTATAGAGAAACTTATGAAAAAGAGGATGCTACTCTTTCTCAAAAAACACAGTACCTATTCTTAACATACAACAATTTGAATTTCAATCATCATTGTCCACAGATGACGCTATATTCTCTTTTCTTGAAACTTTATACGAATGTCTAAATGACAGAGAGGTTGCTGCTGCGGTGTTCTGTGATCTATCTAAGGCATTTGACTGTGTGGATCATAGAATACTGCTCACAAGCTTATGGCTTTAGGGGGAAAACTTATGCCTGGTTTAGTCCTAGTTGGCTAATCGGTGTCAAATTATAAGTTTTAAAAATGACCAGTCAGGCAAATTAAATATTGCTGCAGGTGTTCCACAGGGGCCTGTTTTGGGACCATTGCTTTTTTTGCTATATGTTAATGATCTGCCATGTATTAATATACAAGGTTTGTTTACCATATTTGCCGATGACACAACTGCTTTAGGACACCACCATGATCCCAAACAGTTGGAGCATGTTGTTAAGAGGGACTTGAAAATAATAAAAGACTTGATTACAGGCTCTGTTTTACTTACTATAAATCATTAATATCATATCATATAAATATTACACTGCAAATTTTTATAACAGGTATTTTTTAAATTGATTAAAATTTGAGATAATTGAATACATACATTGGACATCTAAATAACGATATATTGTCTATTATTAGACTTCCACAATCATTCACTGAACAAATATTTTAACTAGAAATTTTATTAATTTACACAAAACGCAAGTCACAAATTTTCAAAACTGAACCTATACGTTGGAATGTAAACGAATTTAAACTAGAATCAGGGACACTGAGTACATGCAGAGTAAAGAATTTAGATTGGCACCAGTCTAGCGGGAAGATGAGGAGTCGAGAGGTGTATTTTGACGGCCGCCTGGAGTGACATAACTTATATTTAATTCTGCGCGTGCCGGGCTTTGCTCGTCTTTAAACTCACTTACACTGAACATAACAAAGACCAACATTATTTCATTTAAATGTTTAATTAGCGATGTTAGTTCTTGGGTATCTACATACATCATAGGCTAAAATTTGAGAAACATATTTTGAATGTGAATTCCAAGATTGCAAGGGGTTGCTGTGCGCTAAGAATCGTATCTCGAGAGCAAGATTTATCAGTGGCAAAGAATGTATATCATAACTTGATAGAGTCAAATTTGCGCTATGGCTTGTATTTCTGTAGAAGCTGCCCTATGTGTTAAATTCCACATTTATTATACAAAAAAGAGCAATTCGATACTTATCTAAAGCTAGGATTCGTGTTTCTTGTAGGCCTTAATTTAAATCCTTGGATATTTTGACCCTCACGTGCTTATTTATTCTTGAAACGGTGTGTTTAGTTCATAAGGAATTTCTTCATCATATCCCACAAGATATAATAAAAAATAATAAAAAAATCGTTCATTTACAATGGAAGGAAAATGTTTAACAAACTGCCTTTACATATAAGAAAAATTTCTTGTGGGGGAAAATATGTTTCTTTTACTATATATATTTTTACTTTTAACTTAAATATATTGTTTGTCTTATCTTTTAACTGACTTTTCCTATACATATTTCCTGTTACCACTGGATTTATTAGTTTATAGTTAGAGCTCTGCTATTTTTTTTTCTTTTTATTTAGCTTTCTGGGTTTAGGTACCAAGAAACAAACCTTTTACACTTGGCTTTGCTATAACTAGCAAACAAGTCAATGTCTGGTGTCCCTAACTCTTTTGTTATTTTATGGTACGCATTAGGATGTAGGGAGTAATCAGTCTCAGTCTCTTTAGACCTAGAGGCTTTGTCTGCTTTGAAATTGACTTCTGAGTTTATGTAGGAAGCAAATATAATGATTTTCTTCTTTTCACACCACTGCCATATTTCTTTGGTAATTTCATAAAGTCTACGATATTTTACTCCCTATATTAATGTAAGATACCGCGGTCATGTTGTCTACACGCAAGGGAATGCGGCAGGCATAACAATGTTTGGCGAAGGTTTTAAGGCCGAAAAGAACTGCTTTTAATTCTAGGTAATTAAGATCCTCTTTGTCCCAAAAACGTTTTGCTTCTTTGTCATTACAAACGGCACCCCATCTGAAACTAGACGCCTCTGTAATAATTGTGAAATTACATTGAGGATTTTTTAGATTGAAGGACCAATTATCTATATTTTGTACCCACCAGAGAAAATCATTTTTTACAAAGGATGGGATTTCCATTAATTCATCAAAATTACCCTTACCTTTTTTCAAAGCTAGATATTTTGCCCTTTCGAACTGCTTGGTGTAAAGCCACCCATACTACGTTGCTGGACAAATTGAAGTTAAGTGACCTATGAGTTTAGCAAGGTTTCTTAGTTTTGTTTTGTTTTTTACAAGCATATTGTTTATCATCTTTTTTATTTTAACTTTTTTCTCCTCAGTGGATTGCATAGTCATAGATTTAGTTTTAAAAACAAACCCTAAAAACTTTAGTTCTTTTGTTGGATTTAAGATACTTTTTTTCTCGTTTATAATAAAACCTAGTTCCCTAAGTATTAGGGTGGTATTTTTAATATTTAGCAAACATTCTTAGTATCGCATCGTCCAAATAAAAAACTGAAATATGATTTTTGTCTCTGAGATATTTAGTAAACTGATTTTAGAATTTTTGTAAAAACGTAAGGAGCTGTGGATACGCCAAAAGGAAGACACTGAAATTCAAACAACTTATTGTTAAACTTGAATCTTAAATAGTTTTTGTACCTCTGGCAAATGGGCACTAAAAAGTAGGCGTCTTTAAGATCAATGATCGCTAAATAACAATTTTCACTTATAAGATTTTTTTTACATTTCTAGTGTTCTCTATTTTAAAATGAGGAGTTTTTATAAATGTATTTAAGTTTTGAAGGTTTAAAATAAACCTGTATTTGCCATTATGCTTTTTTCTTAGAAGATATCTAGATAAAAATTGGCCTTTGCTTTTAATAGCTCTTTTCTAGATAAGTTTTTGTATGCTGTTTAAGTAAAGTTTTTTCAGGCGCTTGAGTACATTTTGGATTTTCGGAGTCACACGTTGACAGTGCTTTTTTGTAAAGGGAATTTTATAACCCCTTACCCAACCAAACACGAGCTTATTGTTGGTTATTTTTTCCCATTCCTGGTGAAAAAACTTTATTTTTCCAGCAAACTTTTTTCTATCGTCGCTGGTTCCACTCCTGTTTTTTGGGATATTTCTCCTTGCTGCGGTCTGACCTGTACGATGATTTCGCTTTGTAAGCCGGTCTGGAGTTGAAGTGGGCCATGTTCCTCTTGCCTTCTGTTTGTTTCCAACGATTTTTCGAGGAGTAGCCCCTCGAGTTTTTTGACTGGGTAGAAGTTGAAGCCTTTAATTCCTTAGCGGTGGTTCCCAGATATTTTGCTGACTTACATTTTTCTCCGAAGTCATCACCAAAAAGCGTGGAATCTCTGCACTGGGCTACAGCGACCTGCTGTACCTTTTTATTAAAGTTTTGGTATAGAAGAAATTTTCTGTGTTTGGAAAATCCGTGATGTACTACACATAACATTTTTCCCGCTTCTCCAAGTGCCGATAGTTTTGGGTCTGGATCAGAATCTAATTCGGTTTTTTTAAACATTCGAGTTGAACCAAGCGCGGTAATACCTTTACCTAGATAGTTTTGAAGATCCATCAAAAAAACATCTTTTTTGGCTTCGGTTTGAGAAATCATTGCTTGGACCTCGGGATTATTTTTGGGGGCCTTTTTTCCTTTTCAAAAAGTTTTACTTACCACTGTTTCTTTTTCAAGACCCTGTGTCAAATAGCTATTCCATCTATTCGCTAGATCGGCAGATATCTCGGCACCAAATAATTTTTTTTCCCTGGGGTTTTCGCCCAACATAGTCGTCAATTCTTTACGGGCCTGATTAGTTGGCAAGGCAGTCGTTAGATCTTCGCTGCTTTGTTCAGAGCTACTAGTTTCAGTCTCTGAGTACGTAGAGGAGGATTCGGAGTCCGAACCTGTTGAAAATTATTAACTGGTAGTAAAAAACATATATATTTGCATGATGGTTTGCAGCATTTATTCTGTAAATTTAAATATTTGTCTGCCTTATATATCGTAACACTTGGAATATTAAATAAACATCCTAAGCCTTACGTAACTCGATATTGAGTTATGGGAACAGCCAACACAGCACCTTATGATGGGAAACTGTAACGATGAGATGTTCCACAGAAGATGAAAACCGCTGACATACAATTATTCTCATATAAATACTTTTTGTAAACATGTTAAGGCGTCTTTAAGCCACTAACTGTCGTACCGGTTAATTAAAGTCCGTATTTTTCAAATTTTGAGTTTTTTTAAAAAGTCATTCGTACAGGTAAAACCTAAAACTGGCGCAGTCGGTAGGATTGTCCAAAGCGTTTCGACAAAAATCGCGAATAGCGTCCGTATCGACGGTTAATTTGGACATCCGAAAAACGCGAGTGACTCAAGAAATAACCAAATTTGGAAAATAAAAACAAGTCCAGGGATCAAGAGACACACATCGCTCAACGTCCTATTGGCAAAACTTAGGATAGGAAGTCCAGGGATCAAGAGACACACATCGCTCAACGTCCTATTGGCAAACTTAGGATAGGAAGACCAGGGATCAAGGGACAAACATCGCCCAACCTCCTATTGGCACCCTAGCTTTAAGAAGAAAACCCTAGCTGTAAGAAAATTCAAGACAGTAAAACAAGCATCGTTTCAACCCTCGTAGGCTAAGAAGAAAATTATCATCACCCTAGAAAATAAGTGCTTCAGGAATGAAAATAATAATATTCCTAATGTAAGTTAAAACCATTTTGTATACAATTTTTGCTCACGTGTATATATTGCTCATATTTGCGTATTTTCGTAAAAAAGTGAATTTTAAATACATTTTTCAAATTTTCGCTTTTTCACAAAAATCAATTTTAATTTTAATTTTCCCTAATTTTTATGTCTGATTCTGAACGAGAACTTGAAGATATCATAAATTTGTTTAGACTCACAAATATTAATAATACTAATTTAAGAAATAACAGAATGGAACAACCACAAAATGCCGCAGGCGTAAACTACCAACTATTACGTTTATATATAGATACAATTCCTACGTATGATGGTAACCCACATACACTTTCAGTTTTTATAAATAATTGTTCTAGCTTAATAAACAATTTTTATAAAGAAGGCGATAACGCACATAACAATTTTATAGTACGAGCCATCATTGGTAAATTATCAGGTCGAGCATTAAGTCTAATAGGTTCTAGGATTCATGAATTAAATACGTGGCAAGACATAAAAATTGCATTAGAATTAAGTTTTGGTGATCAAAGAAATTTGGATTGTTTAGTACAAGATTTAATAACATTAACACCTCAAAAAAATGAAACACCATATAATTTCGGTATGAGATGCCAAGACGCACGCTCTTTAATTTTTTCAAAAATAAATTCAATAATTATGACTCCAAACGAAAAAAGAGTTAGAGTACAAAACTATGAAGATTTAGCTTTAAAAACATTTATAAGAAACTTAAAAGGCCAACTACAAAATAATGTTAGATTAAGAAACCCAGATAGTTTAGAAAAAGCAATGTCTCTAGTAATAGAAGAAGAAAATTTTCTTTATAGTCAGAATCGTAGTCATTCATTAAATACACAAAATTTTCGCCCAAATCAAAGAATAACGCCTATAAATGCAAATATAAATTTTTCAAAACCTATTAATTACCAAAATAATCGAAATACAAACTCGATACCAAATCCCACACAACCAAACTTTAATTATTTAAGACCACCGCTATTTAATAATAATTTTTTCAGACCACAATACCCTAATTTTCAACCAAGACCTATAATGCAAAATCAAACACCATTTCAATTTAGACCAAATAATTTCCCAACACAAAAACATCATATTTTATGCAAAGACCTAGTCAAATAATTAGAAACCAACCGATAAATAATCAACCACAATTTAATTACAATAGAAACCAAAACCAACCCCGAAATCAAAGGCTTGATGAACCAGTGGACACATCATCAACCAACACTAGACAAAAACCCAAATTTACTGTAACTGAACTACATCTGCAAGATGTACAAAATAATGAAAATCATGAAAATCAATATTTTGACCCAAATTTTTATTATCCAAATAACGAAATTGAAAATCAATATTTCGACCAAAATTTTATTAACGAAAATTATATATACGAAAATCAACCTGACCTACCCTATCATAATTCTCATTACGACGGATATTATGACCATGAACCTCAGTATTATAATTATTCCAATGCGAATATAAATTGTTATTCAAACGCAGGAAACCCAGCAGCTAATCTGCCTCACATATATGTTCCTGAATTAAATGCAAACTTTTTAATAGATACAGGGAGTACCAAAAGTTTAATGTCTCCAGAAATTGTTCAAAAATTTTATAAAAATTATATTTTTAATGAAAACTTTCAAATTCAAACAGCTCACATGATATCAAATCATAATCAAGTAATTTTTATTCCAGTTTTTAAATTATTTAACGTAAATGAAAAACACAAATTTTATATTTTTGATTTTAGTAAAAAATATGATGGATTAATAGGAGTAGATTTATTAGACCAGTTAAAAGCCGTCGTAGACGTCAATAAAAGACAAATTATAACACCAAATGTTAAGATACCAATAATTTATGAACGCGAGGACGAATCAAAAAAAGAAAACGATTACACACTAAAAAATTATTTCATAGAAATTCCAGCAAGAACAAAAAAAATTGTTAAATTACCCGTAAAATACGAAAAAGGTTTATGCCTTATTGACCATATTAAATTTAGCGATCAAATCGAATCCCCACAAGCTATTACTAATATAGAAAATTATTTTGCTTTTACTACAATAACAAATGGACGCAACGAAGATATTAAGATAAATATTTTCGAACCCCTAGATACCGAACTTTTAAATTGTAACGAACTAAATTTTATAGAAAAAATGGAAGTCGATAATGACATCGAAATCAATCAATCTCAAGCCAAAAAATCAACATGAAAATAATTCTGATTTACAAACACAACACTCTACTTTCAACGAAACAACTAATAGAGGAATTAGAATTTTAGACGAAATCATAAATAATAAAGTAAGCCAAATTTTAGTTTTTCCGCATGTATATCCCAAATTAGACGTAAAACAAGAAAATTATGAACATCATAAAATAATTACTGTAAAAATTCCAAACACCAACAATGAACAATTAATTTTACAATTTTTACGAGACTACACAATGTCCGAAAAAACATATTGTATATATTTTCATAGACCCGAACTATATATAAAATTTAATGAAACATATCTTAATCATTTTTCCGAGAAAGGACCAAAATTAATACGCTGTACCAAAATGGTTAACACCATAACTGACAAAGAAGAACAACTTATTCTAACAAAAAATCATCATGAAGGAAAAGTAAACCACCGCGGAATCTTAGAAACCCTAGAATACCTTAAACGCAATTATTACTGGATAAACATGAAAACAACTATTTCACAGTACATAAACTCATGCGACATTTGTCAAAGAGCAAAATATGCCAGAAAAAAGCCCTATTCACCACTAATGCTCACAGAAACGCCTTCGAAACCCTTTCAAGTCGTACATATAGATGTTTTCTTTTACGACAAAAAACTCTATTTAACCCTAGTCGACTCTTTCTCCAAGTTCGCACAAGCGATACTAATACCTGGAAAAAATGCAATTAGTATATCTAACGCCTTAATAAAATACTTTTCTTATTGTGGCATACCTGAAAAACTAATTATAGACAATGGAACCGAATTTAACAATGACACAGTGAAAGAAATATTAAATCTACACAAAATAAAAATTCATTTTACCACCCCACAACATCACGATTCTAATAGCAATGTGGAACGCTTTCACTCAACAATTATCGAACATTTAAGGTTACTAAAAGAGAGTTATCCGAATGACAATGACAATTTAATGGATTATGCAATAATTGCCTATAATAATTCAATACATAGTGCAACAAACTATACGCCATTCGAACTAACTCATGGACATACAAGTTCACGAGACGCGAACGAAATATTTAACCAAAAAGAGTTTTTCTCAGATTACGCTGAAAACCATAAAAATAAATTAAAACATGTTTACCAAAATGTCCAAAATAATTTGGAAGCCCAAAAACAGAAAATAATTTCAAAACATAATTCCGATGGTAACGAAAATAAAGACTTTACCTTAGGACAAACTGTATTTAAACAAAACCCCCAAAATAGAAGTAAGAAAAGTAATAAATTTTTAGGACCATATAAAATTACCAAAATATTAGAAAGGAACCGCGTTGAAATTACACAAAGTAATAACCCTAACAAAAAAGAAACAATACACATAAAGGAACTTAAGAAACCTTCTCGTATTGTTTCAGACTCTTCACCGGGGCCTTCAGCAACCCAGGATACGTAGTATTCGAAAACATGAAAGACAATCCGGGACTACTCCCACACAAACTCGGCAATGCCCAAAACCAAGAAAATATATGGTCATTTATTCAAATATTTGATATATCCAATATAATAAGTCAATTCAATGCACTTCAGTCTCAATACGTACGTATAAAAAACGCATTTGAAAATGAAACTAATATTTCTAATAGCTATAAAAATAATTTCTATTATACCTACAACTTGGCATTATCTTATATTATTATATAAAATAATAAGTCAAATTACCCAAATTAATCCTTTATTTAAAAATAGACAAAAACGAGGTCTTATAGACGGATTAGGATCAATAATAAAATCGATAGCCGGAACCCTAGACCAAGAAGACGCTCAAAAATATGAAAAAGCTATAGAAACTCTATCTAGTAATCAAATAAAAATAAAAACACTTGTAAAAGACCAAATTTCACTTCTAGAAAAATCAATCCAAACCTTCCAAAATGATATCCAAAACTTAACAAAAAATCAAATAATTCTCAAAAATCGAATAAACCGAATTGAAGAATTATTACTTACCATGGAAGTCGAAAATATAGGAACCTACTTTTACTTTTACACCGAAATGATAATTTCCCAAATAATTACCGAATTTCAAAAAATATACGAAATATTAGAAAAAATACAAATCGCAATAACTTTTTCCAAACTAAATATTTTTCATAACTCTATAATTGAGCCCAACGAGCTTCTAAGAGAAGTAGAATTAATCTCTAAACACTTAACAAATAATAAACTACCATTCGAAACAAAATTAGAGAACATCTTACTTTTTGAAAAAATAATGGAAATAAAAAGTTACAGCAAAAAGAATCAAATAATATTTATAATCGAAATTCCAATTGTTGAAAAAAATAATTATAATTATTTTCACCTATACCCTTTACCGATTCCACAAAATAACTCCTTTAAAACAATAATACCGAATTCTCAATATTTAATAATTAATGAGCAAAACCATATCTTTTTCAATAAAAAATGTAAAGAAATCATTCCTGAAGAATTTATCTGCCAAAATACAAATCCCATAAAAACCACAGAAGATTCCCCATGCGAAACGCAACTTCTGAAATTCTCAAAAAACCTATCCAATTGTCGATTGGTTCCTGTCAAAATCGAAAAGGTCAAAATCCAAGAACTTGAGAATAACAAATGGATTGTGCTCCCGAATACACAGTAGCCAAGTCAAAATGCGATGAAAATAGTGAAAATATACCCTTACAAGGAAGTTACGTATTAGAACTAAAATATAATTGTGAAGTGCGTATAAAAGACATACTTATTCGAAACTTCAAAAATTCCAAAAACAATTACAAAAATATTTTGCTTCCAAAAATTAATTTTACACACCCGGTATATAAATCCGCGACAGACTTAAAACCATTGAAACTAGACGATGTAGATCTAAAAGACATAAGTGTTATTAAAAGTGCTTTAGAAGTTGAAAAACAAGAAATCAACTCCATCGAAAACACTCCAATTCATTTTAAAACTATTAATGGCTGGACAATACTAATTTACATTATTTTAATTTTACTAATACCATTTTTTGCAATCAAGTTTTATAGAAGGAAAACGAGAAACTTCAAGAAAGAAGAAAATGAAGAAATGAAATTAGAAGAAATCCCCAGCCATGTATCCCCGAATTCAGTAGCCAACCCCAGAATTCTACACTAAGGGCGGAGGAGTTATGGGAACAGCCAACACAGCACCTTATGATGGGAAACTGTAACGATGAGATGTTCCACAGAAGATGAAAACCGCTGACATACAATTATTCTCATATAAATACTTTTTGTAAACATGTTAAGGCGTCTTTAAGCCACTAACTGTCGTACCGGTTAATTTAAGTCCGTATTTTTCAAATTTTGAGTTTTTTTAAAAAGTCATTCGTACAGGTAAAACCTAAAACTATTGATTCGGCACATGTAAAGAAGTGCAAAAACTTAAACAAGCTGTCGTATGTCTGATAAAAAAAGGCGGCATTCGTTCAAGGCTAAGCGAATATAAAAACAAAAAATGGCTCTTATAGTTTGATTTCTAGGCTGTATTAATCATAATATAACCTAATATTACTCATATTTTTGTTTCTCTACAAAGTACTTATTAAGTCGTTGAGGAGTTATACGAGAACAAAGGATCAGTTTCTTTGCTCTAGAGACTCTCGGCTTGCATAAGTCAGGAACTATGCTGAGCTAGAACTATGCCTACAAAGTAGAGCAGCCCATGCCGGGAATATTAATCATTCGATTAATAACATGTCTCTAATTTTTATAATCAATATAGGCGGCATGTATCTAAAATGAGAACACATATAATAATAATATTTATTTACTTACTTGAGTTAACTATTGATAACTAGAAATTCCGTTTTTAAAAAATTTTATTTTTCTAAATTACAAAAATTCGAGATTGGATTCTTACGCTTCGAAGTCTTTACTCTGACTGACCGTAAAAATCCAGTACATTAGTTGAAGTGAAGTAAATAATGATATGCTTGCAAAAAGAAGAATGTTATGTCAGCAGGTTGGCTATGGTCTTCGTTACAGGGTGTGATGTAACTCCTCCCCCCAAGGCTTCAACTCCACGGCTAACGGGGTAGTTGAACGTCTTGAAGTTCTACTTCTCGGGGATTCTTCAGTTTATAGGAACATCTCTTTTTGTAAATGACCCAGACAAGGGCGCTTACTACGGCGGCGTACAACATGATAGTCCATATACTGGGTGAGCCAGAAACACCAGGACAGAATTGTGCCGGTTGGTTTTCTTCAATTAAATTCTGTACTTCATGTAGCCCATCTAATTCAATTTCTTGCAACTGCACTCTAAGATTAAGTGTGGGCAGAAGGCGTATTTCATTGTCGAGGTCAGGGAACAATATCGGTTCACTGATGTTAGGTGCGGCTACTCGACTATTAGTGATGGATTCTTGACTTGATGTCACCTTGCAGTTATGTGGTACTTTTAGTAAATAAGTACCCAGGAATTTTCGGCTTTCTTCTTGGCTGTTGCATTTGAATTTGACGATTTCTTCTTGCGGTAGGATAAGGACCCATTGTTCCGGAACATCTAATTGTTTAATTGTTGACTTTGTGATTTTTATTTCGATCTGTTGACAAGTGGAGGTGTTCTTGGCATCTTGTAGAAGTTTAACAGTGCATGGGCTGCTTTCGCTGATTTCTTTGAGTTCCATTTTATCGCAAACATAGTGTTGGGCTTTGACTTCTGTACATCTGTGGTTTCGGAATGCGTAGTGCAATTTGTTTATTACAAGAAAGGGTTTTCGCGGGATAATAACCTTAAACTGACTCTCTCTCAATATAGGAATAGAGTAAAGGTGGAGGAATTTAAAATAGGTCGGGTACGTTATCGGAATACGCAGTAAATATGTTATCTTATTTTTAAATACAAAACAGTATTTTTTCATACAACAAGATGTTTTCTAGCGTAACCTCTAATGGCATTTGGTCAGTGCCAATTAGTTTTTGGACCTCTAAAAGTTCAAGATAGAGATCTTCTGTCTTAATAAGACTTGAATGCATAATTTTTAACTTAGAAAATGTAATTGAGTTTTCAATATCTTGAAGTGTTAAGTCAATGATATCATAAACATTTATTATTTGGTTTATGATATCTTTAATGAAGATAGAATTGTCTCTGTAAGCAGTTTTTTGTACAATTATTCCTATTTGATTTAATTTAGATTCCAATAATTTTTCGTTAACCCTAATTTGTTGAATAGTGGCATTAAATTTTTTAATTATGCTCAGAGATATTGAGTTTTCTTTTAAAATATTTGAATTTACCGTATTTTGATTATTTTGAAGTTCCGAAATTATTTTATCATACCTTTCCCCATCGTATGCGTCCAAATTTCCCGTTATAGATTTGAAAAACCATCCTAAACCATTAAATAATCCTCGTTTTACTTTATTCGGACGAGGTATAATTTCTCGTATTTTTGTGTCAACACGGTCCTGTATAAGCTTAAGAATTTTAAGGTAATTTGAGACATCAAAGCTATATTCAGCATGTTTATTAATTGTGTCTGTTAGATTTCTAGATTTATTATGAAGCTTATTTATTTCCGTCAAAATTGGGTTAAGGTCATAATAATGAATAAGTGTGTTAGTGGATTTTTGCACTTTTGCATTTCCTAGATTAAAAGGAATTACACCGGGATTGTCTTTTAATTCTCTCACGGTAATTTTTTCTTCGAATCCGAATGTTAAGCGAAGAATGCTGAAAAGATTAAAATAAAGCATTAGTTGGTAAAACTGTATCGTTTTCTCAGGGGACGTTTTATATTACTTAAGTGTACTTTCTCATGGGAACTAGTTTTAGCCGTCTTGCGCTTTTTATTAACAGAAATAAGTTTGCTTGGTTTTGAGAAATTATTGGCATCTTTTTGCCGCACATGCTTTTTTACATATACGTCTTGTTCGGCTTCAAAAATTTTGGGGTCATCCCTATTTTTGTTAATTTTATCGATTAACTTTTCTTTTGACTCCGATAATTTTTCGTTGATTTTAGCATACAAAAGTTTTGCTTTTTGTTTGTGATTGCTGATATAATCGCTTAATAATAATTGATCGATATTTATGTCAAACGGGTCGTCAGCTGTTATATGCCCATTAACTACGTCAGTCGGTTTCAGTTTAGTGGAGGAGTGTATTGAATTATTGTAGGCCAGAATGGCATATATCATTTTTTGGGAAACCGGTGTATTTTTAAATTCTTGGTTATTAAGAAGACATATGTGTTCAGCAAGGGTTGAGTGTAGTCTTTCAATCAGCCCATTTGATTGAGGGTGTTGAGGAGAGCAAAAATGAATTTTTATTTTGTGGAGTTGTAGAAGTTCAGTAACAACCGAATTTTTAAACTCCGTACCGTTATCAACAATAATTTGTTTCGGAATTTTATGATGGGAGAAATAGAAAAGAAGATTATCCACGATTTCTGTTGAGGCCAGTGATTTTAAGGGATATGCCTGAGCGTACTTAGAGAAGCTGTCTATGATGGTTAGAAATTTACTTTGCTCTAGAGTATATGTATCTAGGTGGACAATTTCAAAGGGCTCGGTCGGCGTGGGGGTTACATTCATTTTCATTTTGACTGGGCGACGTTCATATTTGCTAATTTGACAGGTTTCGCAATCGTTTATAAAAGTCTGTATTGAATTTTTTAAGTTGGGCCAATAATATTTAATTTTGACTTTTTCTAACGTTTCATCGATTCCTCGATGATTTGATTTGCCTTCGTGGTAGTTTTTGATAATTTCCGGTATGTCTTGTTTTTCGGTCACATCGATTAATTTTTTCAAACAGCGTTTAAGATTGATAGAAGGCCACCTAAAGTTTTTTCGTATCACTTCTGAAAAAGGTTCGTATGTATCGGGGTTTTCGAAATAAACGTAATACAATTTTTCTGGTACTACGTATTGTTTTATTAGATTTAAAATGTCTTGCTCAAAGTCGTTTTTGGAAATTTGGGCAATGATCCGACGTTTCTTTTCGAACAAAATTATGGTTTTAGGTTTCGCAGGAGAATGTAAAACTTCTTGTATGAGCAATTGGTTGGCACCGTAATTGACAGCGATATCTAATATGGGGACACCGGCGACAGGGTCATGTGACGCGTTCGAGTGAACAGTGGCGTCGTCATCATCTGGTTCGGGCGCCGGGATAGCTGGAGGTTCATCGTCTACATGAACTAATGTAGATATTTGATCTATATCATGGCTCGCCTTTTCGGAGTTCTCGCTATTTATGATATTATGTGAGTTTTGAAGATTTTGATTTTCCACGGTACTTTCGTTATTTTGGCTTAAATTTTGGGTTATTTCATTTGTGTACCTACCTAGGTCAAAATTTTCGCCTGTCTCTTTAGTGTGTAACTCGATTCGCGATAGCGCATCCGCGTTTGTATTAAGCTTTCCCTTTTTGTATATGATTTTGTAGTCGAACTCCTCTAATTTGAGTCTCCACCTAACCAGTTTAGAACTAGGGTCTTTTAACGAGAAGAGCCACTGGAGGGGCTTATGATCTGTTATAATGTTGAACTTTCTACCAAAGAGGTAGGGGCGGAAATACTTTGTGGCCCAAACAATACACAGACACTCTTTTTCTATGGTGGAATATTTTTGCTCGGAGTCGTTTAATGTTCGCGATGCATATGCTACGGGCAAGTCTTGACCTATTGGGCCTTGACTGAGGACGCATCCAAGAGCCACATTGCTGCCGTCGCAAGTTAAGTTAAACGGTTTCGTGAAATCAGGATATTGTAATATCGGTTCATTTATAAGAAGATTTTTACAATTATTGAAACAATTGACAAATTCCTCATTATGAATAATTTTGGCACCTTTTTTAAGACATTTTGTCAACGGTTTTGTAATTTTTGCAAAATTATCGATAAAACGTCTGTAGTAACCTAAGAGACCCAAAAATCCTTTTATTTGTTTAGTAGTACTAGGTATTGGATAATTTTTTATAGCTTTAATTTTATCGGGGTTGGGCTTAACGCCCTCTGGGGTAACTATGTGCCCTAAGTAGGCAACTTCTTTTTTTAAAAATTCTGATTTATCCAACTGGATTTTAAAATTGGATTCCCTCAATCGTTTGAAAACCTCGGTTAACTTTTCTATATGCTCTTGAAGAGAGCTAGAAAAAACTATTATGTCATCTAGATAAACTGCACATTTTTCGGTGGTGATTCCGCGTAGAATATTATCCATTACTCGTTGGAACGTCGCGGGGGCGTTTTTGAGCCCAAAAGGCATTCGCAAGTACTCGTAATGGCCATTTTCTGTGCTGAACGCGGTTTTAGGTATGTCGGCTTCATCAACTTCGATTTGATGAAATCCACTTGCCAAGTCGAGAGTTGTAAAATAGTGGCATTTTCCAAGTTTATCTAAAAGATCTGTGATGTTCGGGAGGGGGTATTTATCGTCCATACTTTTAAGGTTAAGGGCGCGAAAATCGCAAACAACCCTCCATTTTTGCACCCCCGAAGCGTCAATTTTCTTGGGGACCACCCAAATGGGCGCTGACCAAGGGGAACTGCTAGGACGAATAATATTCTGGTTTAACATTTTATTAATTTGTTTTTCGACCTCTTTTTTGTGTATAAATGGATACCTATAGTTTTTTGCATAAACTGGAACTTCATCAACTGTTCTAATATGATGTTTAATCTTATGAGTAAATGTAAGGGGTGTGCCTTCACGGTAAAATATATCAGAAAATTGGTTACACAAGTTTATTATTTTACTTTTTTCTTCAGTATTAAGGTGATCTGTTCTTATTAAGGAGAAGTCTAGTTTTGTTTTTGATGAGTCATCGAAATTGTTGAAATCAATATTTTCGATTTCTTGTCTACAGAATTTTTCTACAACAAGGGGCTCGGAAAAATCGAAAGTTATAGGCTCGCAAGTGTTATTGAGAATGGCAGTAAGAGCTTTCCCATTGCGTGCTATTGTAAGGCATTCGGGAATTTCACAATTATGAATCTTTTGGTAGGGAATTATAATTTCACCATTTTTTATATTAGTCTTAACGCTAATTACCTGTTCGCATCTTGGAGAGATGGTTACACAATTAAGCTCTGTTTTGGTTTTATGAAAAGACAGTTTTATTTTTGAATACGGTGTAATCAAAAATCCTTTATCATAATCTAAACTTGCCTGGAGTAATTTTAGGTTATCGATTCCAATCAACCCATCAAATACGTCGTGGAATTTAAATAAAAAAAATTTGAGATTAATCTGTCGGGGTAATTTAAATATTTTAGATGCTGGTATCATGGCACTATACTTATGGGCGGATTTCTGAAAAACTGTGGAAACAATAAATGGGTCGTTTTTCACATAATTTGGAAAATATTTTAAAGCTAAATCAGGGCTAATAAATGATTTAGTCGATCCGGAATCGATCAAAAGTTTAAGGTTGTATTCAGGAAAGGTGATATAGGACAATTCATTACAATTAGTGGTGTTTAGGGAAATGACCTGGTTTATCAAATTTGCTCGGTCTCTTGTGAGGAATCCTGAAAATTTTGGCTCTGTGTTTCGTTTTCAGTCTGCGACTGCATTTGATATCCATCAGAGTTTTCATTAAGTGGGTAGCTCTGCGAATATTCCCCGGTATTTGCGTACTGCGAATACTCTCCACTATTGGTATACTGAAAACAATTGTGAGATAGGTCATGGTCATAATGCGTGTTATCGTAGTTTGTATCACTATCAAAACAAGAGTTGGTTTCGGTGTTGTACAGTTCTTGGAATGTGAATTTTGGACGAGGTGGTTGATACTGATTTTGTTGATGGGAAGTGTTGGCCGGCTCATCTCGTCTTTGAATGGAATTTGATACCACACTCATTGGTGTTGGCTTAGGTAATGGTTGGAAAGGATTAGGTTTAAATACGTTTTGTTGTGGTCTATTAAAATTGCCAGAATTATTTTGACTCCTGAATGGTGGTCTAAAATTCATTTGAGGCCTGTTTATATTAGAAAATGGTGCAATGTTTTGCCTAAATTGATTGTGATTGGTGTGCGCGTTAAATGGTAGTGAAAAATGGTTAGGTTGTGGTCTAAAGAAAGGCACGTTCGAACTGAAATTTTGATTTTGATTAAAAGGCCGATTAATTGGAATATTTCTGTTATTGCCAAAATTTTTTGGTTGTGTTTGGGATCCGTTTTGGAAATATTTAACATTTTGTTCTTGGTTTACCAATTGTATGGCCTCGGTCAAAGACCCTGGGCGCATACACCTAATAGTTGTGCCTATCGGTTCCCTAAGACCTGATAAGAAAGTTTTTAATGCCAAATTTTGATATAGTTCTCGTTTTATTCTTGCTGCTTCTGCAGTTTCGTGCGCATCTATGTAACTACATAACAAATTAAGTATTTCTAGACATCTATCATAAAAATTTTGCGGGGATTCGTTTGAATTTTGTCGTAACATTACCAAATCTCTATTTAGGCAACTCTCGTCACGTCGATCGGCAAAATTTCTATAAAGAGTGTCTTTTACTTCTTGCCAGGTAGTTACGTTTTGTATGTTAATAACTAGCCTAGCGTTACCATTAAGTTTTCCTATAAGAGAATTAAGAATATAAGTATTTTGAAAATTATTGGGATTGGTAGCATCGTAAAATTGATTAATTATTGATTGGCACGTAGCCAAATATCTATTTAGTTCGGTTGCGTTACCGTCAAATATTGGCACACAATTTAAAAATTCTGGTTTAAATTGGTTAGTCATGTTTTCGTGATTTACGTTTTCTAAGTTAATATTTGCACTAGTATTACTACTTAAAATAAAATTATCTAAAACTAATTGATCTTCAGCACTAAGATATTGAATTTCAGTGAAATTATTGTTCTCAGTAGAACTACTTTGATTAATATTATTTACTGGTACTTCCGCTTGGGATTGGGAAATAGAGTCAGAGTTAGTTGAAGGATTCAATGACAAATTGTTTAAAATATTTACCAAGTCGTCCGCATAAGACATTTATCAAATTGCACTTACATTAATATCAACAGAAATCTTCTAGTCATCTTCTATAAGAAGCTCTTGCAGATACCCAGCGATGTCGTCTGAACACTCAAAAACTTCTTGCGGAAAGAACTATTCGGTTTCTTTCCCGATCTTCGTGTAGATGGTGGGTGGATGGACAGTTCCGCGATGGAATGGGTGTTCTGAATTCTGAGAAGCCACTCTGAACAGCACACGACACCTCCACGATCGAAAATCACAATAGGTTCGATTTTTGACAGTTTTCGAAAATGTCCGAAAATTGATTTGCAATCTCCGTTTATCGCAAATCAATATCTATCAAAATCTGCACGACTGCGCCAGTTAACTATTGATAACTAGAAATTCCGTTTTTAAAAAATTTTATTTTTCTAAATTACAAAAATTCGAGATTGGATTCTTACGCTTCGAAGTCTTTACTCTGACTGACCGTAAAAATCCAGTACATTAGTTGAAGTGAAGTAAATAATGATATGCTTGCAAAAAGAAGAATGTTATGTTAGCAGGTTGGCTATGGTCTTCGTTACAGGGTGTGATGTAACTCTTGACTCATATTTTCTAATTTTCTCTTCCAATTTTCTCATCTTTCGCCTTATGACCGATAAGGCTTTCTGTTTTCGTTTGTTTTCTTGTCCTAGGGCGTTTTGGATAACTAGCCGCACTTAGAACAAATTCGACGTAATTTTTCGGTTGGTATTGGATTACGTAACTTGACTCACTCAGCGCAAAAAGTATAATGACGCTACGAAAGATGTATTCCGATGGGTTCAGGCAGGCGGTGAATCATTCTCCTTCAACTTGCGCACACACCAGTGATAAGAAGTAGTACTTCAAGGTGATCTAGGAAGACGTTCAATAGAAGTATACTCCTAATTATAGAACTTGTAGCAAATAGCAAATATCTGTTACTTGCAGTGTTGTTTATCATATAAGTTGTCTAAAAAAATTTGGCTTGCTAAAAATTAATTTAAATTAGATTCAAAACAGAAATAGTTGTGGTAACAGTTTCGATATTATTAAACTCAAGACAAAACAGGAAACTGATATTTTAAGTACACTATTTTAAAGTATTTTAAAATGCAAATGAATATCAGAAAAATTGTAATTCACTTGTAACTTGGTAAGTTATAAAGTTGAATATTATGTTTTCCCATGGTGGTTTATGAAAATTAATGACTCCTTTGAAATATTTTTTTCCAAAGTAACGGATTACAAGTTTATGCTTTTGCATCTTTAAATTAGTAAAATTAAAACACAGGTCTTTAAGATGATCTTCGACTTCACTTTAACTTTTTTAATTGTGGGGATTGGTGAAGCTGAAATTAATGTAACACGTCAAAGATTGCTCTAAAAATATAATTAAATCCACTTTAATATAACATTGTTAAAATTTAATGGAAGTTTCTCTCATGTGGCCTAGCAATCTGCAATAGAATTAAACATATAACTAACGTTATTTGTAAAATTAGGTTAGGTTACACCACCAAAAAAAAAAAAAAAAGAAGAAATAAAATCTATCCATTAAACGTTGAATTTATAAATATATAAAAATGAAAATATATAATCATCAAAAAAATCTTTGGTATATAAAAATTAAAATCGAATATTAAAATTACGCAAACAAAGAGATGAAAATTTAACTTCCAAAAAAATTAAACATATAAATATGTTTATTTGTAAAATTAGGTACCTACTCTTTCTAGTCTTTCTACTACTACAACAAATCCATAAAAAAAAAGTTAAAGGAAGAAATAAAAAGATATTCACTAAATGTTTTATTTATAAATATATAAAAAAAGAAATTAAGATATATGTAATTATCAAAAAAACTTTGGTTTATAAAAATGAAAACCGCATTTTAGTATTACACAAAAAAGGTTTGAAGCTTTAACAAAAGTTTTTTTTGTTAAATAAATAGGATTTACGTTGGAAATTTTCGATTTTATTATTCGGACAGGGCAAAAATATAAAATATTGTCGAGAGTAAATTAGTAGCCTTATTTTTTATTATAACACTAAATAACACATGAAGTAAATTCAATTCTAGTTGAATTATTTGGATTCTGAAAATATTTTATATTCAAGGAGTTTAAAGGAAAATTTGCTATGTTATAATTCTCGACATCCTGATCAAAAGCTTTCGTAGACACAACTCAATCTTGCGGCTAGTTTTCGATATACAAGGCGTCAAAGTTGGAATTTTGCCTGTTCCTCATTTTATGCAATTTTTTTTTAGTACATAATAGACCTTCAAATAAATAATTTGCTTAAAATATCTAAGATTATAGGTTACTATATGTACTAGTAAAAAACTCATACAGGATGTAACCGATTTCCTCATAGCGGTCATTTTTGTTATATATTGGACCGCACCTGAAACACTAAAGTTCCAATTTTTACAAAAACTTCAATTAAACTAAAAAAAACAGTCAGATTTATTTTTAATGTTTAAATATTTTCGTTAAAATTAAATAAATAATTAAAAATTGTATCGAATAGATTTGTGAATAGCTGACATTACCGTGGCCAAAAATTGTAATACACATTTTGTATTAGCATCATATTGCGGGCATATTTATGTAGCCGGTAAAAGTGACACACATTAATAATTATAGAACGAACCTTGTCAGTACATATATCTGTTATTATTTACCTTTCCATATTTTTATTTGTTTTAATTAAAATGTGTCACTTTTACCCGCTACCTACCCTAATATTCTTTTAGTAAGCCTAAAAGGTTGAGATTTTCAAATGATGAATAGGTTACAAAACGTGTATTAAAATTCATTCTTTCATTCATATTTAGTTACTAACCTTGTTTCTTTTTGTAATAACTGATCAGGAAAAAGTAACTATGTGATATGTTTGTCAAAAGTGAAAATATCCAATGATTTTTGAAATAAAACACATTTTCTTTATGAATGCTTATCAACCTAGCTGATGGATATTTTAATTCTTAGATTTTCCGAATAGAAATAATGTAATGCTAATTAAAATAAATTTTGCAAATGTGTCCCGTTAAATTTATGCACACTCGTAAATTCAAATTTTGCCTTACAAGAAATATCTTTTCGGGTCCTATGAAGTTTGCAAAATTTTGAATTCTAACCAATAAGAAACCAGGTTTCCTATGCGTTTGATGTAAGCGTTAAATATCAATGCTAATGCCGGTATTAATTTTTCAAACTGGCTCAGAAACAACTCGCCTGAATCAAAATAATTAAACTAATAAAGAATCTAAGGTCAATAAACAATTTACCCATATATCATAACTCATTCAGGTAAATAAACTACAATCAAATCACAAAACACTGCAACAATAAATGGATAAAGTATAAGCCCGTTGACAACTTATATTAGTACATTGTTTGTATTCAGATGCGAGAATAACAGATAAAACGAAAATAGAAACCTTATTTGAACAATCCAGAAACTCTCCAAGACAGGGGTATCTCAGAAATGAAAATTTTTGTTTATGGAGATATTTTCAAAAACTTTAGAATGTTAGATAAAGTCAAAATACACCGTTTCTGAAAGTTTGAGTCAAATCAAACAAATAGAAAATATTTTACAGCCTCTCATAGGCCCATTTTGACCTAAACCTAAAAACCTCCATAAAACCTAAACTAAGGTCGGTAATCGATCAAACTCAAAACAGAGATGTATAGTTTCATCTCAGCTAAATAACATTTTTACAGATTCTTAATAGAAAACCGATACTCGATAAAATAAAAGCATTAAGGCTACGGCGACGATGGTGATTTTTAACAGAATTTAGAAAAATCAAAATTGTGGATGGATGGATGGATTTTTGAATTAAGGCGCATCGATAGCATGATCATTTAGCGCCTAACAGTTGTAATATTAAATCAAATGATATATATTTAGTTCCTTAAGTACTTTAAGAATTTTATCTATGTTCCCAGTATCTGGATTGAGTAGTTCGGGTAAGGAACTTGGTAGGTTATATTTGTTGATAATGTAGGCGTGTGAATGGCATGTGAAGATATGTTTGATTGTGAGGGTTCTTTGGCATGATTGGCAGGTTGGTGGAGGTTCATTTTTCAGTAGGTGGGAGTGAGTCAGGTAGGAATGACCTGCTGATAATCTTCTAAGAATAGTATCTGCTCTTCTGTTGAGATTAGGTAAGTAGAGAGGAGGAAAAACTAAAGGTTTTACTTCCCATAGTTTATTTTCGTTTTCATGAAGGTCCCATTTAAGTTTGGAATAGGTTACGGAATATGCTCTTGATATGAGACAAAACATCTCTTGGGTGACTTATTAAAGGAATTTGGGTTCCTGTCAGAATGGCTTGTTTAGCTAATAAGTCTGCTTGCTCGTTACCCTTTATACCCGCGTGGCTAGGGACCCAAAGAAAGGAGAAAGTGATGTTTCTCTGATTAGCTATAAATAGAAGGTCGCTAATTTGCTGTCTATGGGGCATTTTGTGGTTTAAAGTGGATAAAGATGTTAGAGCGCTTAAGGAATCCGAAATGATGAGATATTTGAGGCCTCGTTTAGAGGTTATGGCAGTGCGGATTCCCTCTTTAATGGCAAATAGTTCGGCCGTGTATATAGAGGTAAATTGGTTTAACTTAAATTTATACGGTTTGTTATTGAATATGAAAGCGGCACCAACTCCTTTTTCGGATTTGGATCCATCAGTATATATTTTGGTGTATTCGGAATAATACTGATTTATTTGATGGTGAAAAGCTTTAGTGATTAGAACATTTGGGGTATTTGACTTATCATAAGTTCTAAGATTTAGATTTATTTTGGGAAGAAGGGATTTCCATGGAGGAAAAGAGGGGAAGCTGGGGTAGTCAGGAGGTGGGAATGTGAGGTTATGTGTTCGTAGAAAGTTTTTAATTCTGTTGGGTATTAATCTAGGATTTGTGTTATGAATCGGATATTTAATATTTTTTTTATTAAGAGATAAAATATGGTATGAGAGTAGTGACTGTTGTCTTGTAAGGGCCAATGGAGGGATTGAAGTCATGCAATTTAAGCTAGGAATGGGAGTAGTGCGGTAAGCTCCGGAGATCAATCTGAGAGCTTGGTTTTGTATAACTTCTAGTGTGTTTTTGTATGAGTCCTGGCTGAGTCGTATATAAAGTCTCCGTATTTTAGTTTGGAAAGGATGGTAGTGTTGTAAATTTTTGTTAGTGAATTGGTATCAGCACCCCAGTTTGTACCGGAGAGGGATTTCAGTAGGTTCAAATCTCTAGAAGTAGACGTTTTCAGATAGGCAAAATGTGCTTTCCAGTTCAATTTTTCGTCCAATATCATGCCTAGAAACTTTATAGTTGGATTTGGGGGTATATTTGAGTCACATAAGCTTAAATAGGATAATCTGGGACAGTTTTTAAGGTTGCAAAAATGGATAGTGGATGATTTCGACGGAGAGAAAAGAAAACCATAGGAGTCAGCCCAATTTTGAAGTTTATGAATAGTATGTTGTAGTGTTTTGATGCTGTGTGATGGAGAGGAGGACGAATGATAAATAAGCACATCATCAGCAAAGAATCTGTATTTGACTGCTGTTGGTATTATTTTGGTGATAGATTGAATGGCGATAAGAAAGAGAATAGGGCTAAGAACTGAGCCTTGAGGTAGGCCTATTTGTTGTGAGAAGGGTGCGGAGAGATGTTTGTTTGATCTAACTCTAAAAGTGCGAGGTTGAAGGAAGTTGTGAACAAATTTAATAAGGTTTCCTTCAAAACCCATCTCCAGCAGCTGTGACATTATGAGGTTTTTATTTGTGATGTCAAATGCATTGGTCAAATCAAGAGAGACAGCTATAAGGTGTTGTTTGGAAAGCATGCTGCATCTAATGTCAGTTTCAAGGGCCGCTAGGTGATCTATGGTTGATCTATGACGTCGAAAACCGTTTTGATATGGAGAGAGGAGGTTTTTGGTTTCTAGTATCCAGTTTAGACGTTCCTTAATCATCCTTTCCAAAATCTTGCAGAGGTGATTAGTTAGGGATATGGGACGATAACTTGAAGGATTAATTCTAGGTTTTCCAGGCTTATGGATGGGAATGATAACCGAGTCCAGCCAAGAAGAAGGAAATGCATTATTAATCCAGATATAGTTGTATAGGTTTAGCAAAGAATTTTTAATGTTCAGGGGAAGATGAGAGATCATCATAGGATATAGTCCATCTGGTCCAGGTGAGGTTTTGGGCATGTAATGAATGGAATTTTGTAACTCTTGTATGGAGAAGGGAATATTGTAGCTTTGTTCAGTGTGTGTGTCGAAATCCTCCAGATGGTGCTCAGGGAGGGTGTTTGGAAGAATGGCTGTGAATTTAGTTTGATAGTAATTGGCTAGGACGTCTGGGATTTCCGAGGGCTCAGTGATTAGGGTGTTGTTAATTTCCAGGTGGGGAATACCATTTGGTTGATATCCCTTCATTTTTTGGTAGCTGCGCCAAAGATCCCTTGATGATGCTTTTATGTTAATTTTTCCAACAAAAGAGTTCCAGGATTTTTTCTTTTCTTCCTTCACTATTCTTTTTGATAAAGCCCGGGCTTTTTTGAAGTTAATTAGGTTATCAGTAGAGGGCTGTCTTTTGAACCGGTTCAAAGCTGTTTTCCCATCCTTAATGGCTTTGGCGCATCTGTCCGACCACCAGGGGACAGGGGGTTTGTTGCCTGTAAAGGTGAATTTGGGGATAGAGAGTGTGGCCGCTTGTAAGATGTTTTGGGTGAGTTCTTGTAGATAGTTATCAGGGTGGTGATAGGGTGAATCTGGGGGGGTCACTGAGATGGTGTATAGGTCCCAGTTAGCCTTTTCGAAGTTCCATCGGGTAGGGAAGGTGGAAGGAACAGGGGAAAGAGTCTTAGTAGATCGGATAATTATGGGATAGTGGTCACTGCCATATGTGTCGTCAGTTAGCTCCCAATCGAATTGATGCAGAATGGATGTGCTGCAGAGCGAAAGGTCTAGGTTTGAGAGGGTGCCTGTAGAGGAGCATATAAATGTTGGGTCATCGTGGTTTAAAAGAGTAATGTTTGAATTTGAAATGAGGTTTTCTATGATTTTTCCTCGGGCTGATGTAGATTTAGAACCCCAGGTAGGGCTATGGGCATTGAAGTCGCCGATGATAAGGAATGGAGGAGGGAGTTGGGATATGATGGATTCCAGGTCATGTAGTGAAATGTTTTGAGATGGTGGTAAATATATATTGCATATGGTAGTTAGGACCTCAAGTCGGACCTGGGTGGCAATAGCTTCAATGTTCGTGTTAAGGTTAATTTGTCTGTAATCAAGGAGGTTGTGTATAAAAGTTGTATTCCAGTGTATTATTGGATTGAATATAAATAAAGATTTTAATTATTTACGGGTTAACGAAGAAGGATGGTGTCGAGGATCTTGATCTATGTCCATGTCTTCAAGGGAGGTAGTTTTAGACGAGTGAGGGGATGATTTGGGGGTTCTTTTTGACGAGGAGTTCCTCGGTGAGGAACTAGATCTCTCTTTGCGAGGAGGGTCGGGAGGCTTTTCCTTACCGGAGGTAGTATAGTTTTTCTCAGTTGTTTTGGAGTGTGAGGGAGAGGTTTTAGAAATGAAGGGAGTGTTTTGGGTATTGGTGGTAGAATTTCTGGAGGGTTTGGTGGATTGGGTGGGGAGTTTAGAAAGGGAAGTTGTGGTAGGATTTTGTGGGAGGGGTTTGGATAAGGGAATTTGGATAGGATTAGGTTGGAGGGTTAGAGTTGGTTGGGGAGTAGGTAGGTCACATTGAATACTTACAGATATAGTTGGAGGGTTTCTTTTGGAGACTGTGCTGTAAGTTGTAATGAAAGTAGGGTTAAGTGTCAAGTATCTGCGTTTAGCTTCAGGATATGAGAGCTTTTCTAATGTACGTATCTTTTGTATCTCAAATTCTTTTTTGTAGGTTGGACAGCTTTTATCCCTAGGGGAGTGATTTCCAGCGCAGTTTGTACATTTTGGTGTTTGCGTGCAGCATTCACCTTCGTGTAGGTCGTGGCCGCACGAGGCGCAGATTTTGGTGAGAGAACAACGTGAGGCTGTATGGCCAAATTTTTGGCACGAGAAGCATCTCATTGGAGCCGGGAAATAGGGTCGTACTCTCAGAGAATACCACCCTGCTTTGATGTGAGTCGGCAGCGAATGAGTTTTAAATGAAAGAATAAAAGTGGATGAGGGTTTGGAAGAATTGGCCTTTGTCGGGAGTCGGAAAATAGAGAAGACGCCCTGGTCTTTCAGGTTCTCCAATATCTCCTCATCTGAACAGTTTGATAGGTCACCACAGGTGACGATACCCTTTATTATATTCAAAGACTTATGTGGGGAAGTGGAGACTTCAAATTCTTGGAGTTTGGTAAGGTTTTGAGCTTGAATTGATTGATTTTCGGATTTGACCTCAATTAAAAGCGTTCCATCATTCAGTTTCTTAGTATCAGCTAGTGTGCCAAAATAATTAACTAAAGCTTTCTGAATAAGAAAAGGTGATTCGGTTTTAAAGGACTCTTCATTTAATCTTTTGATTATAAAAAAACGATCGTATACTTTGGTTGTTATAATTGGGGGTGACTCAGTTCTGGGTCGTTTTGACCCGCTTAAAGGAGGAAAATTTGAGTTAGATCTGTGCATATAGATCCCACGAGTATCCTGGGAAAAACGGTCAACTATGGCAGAGCCCGGTTTGCCATAGCAAGGCTAGGTTACATCCGGATTTCGCCCGGTTTCCGAATGGAGCCGTTCGAGACCCATTTGGCTGGGCCATTCATCCTCTAGGCACGGCTTCTACACCGAAAGATTACCGTACATATAAAAACATCACAGGACAGCACAACATGACTCAGGTGCCTCGGGGGCGTCAATTCCCGTAACCTAGAACAACGTTCTAGGCCCCCTGAGGGGTCAAAATTGTGGAAAAAATCCGGAAAAAATCACAGGCATAGATTTTCATACGTAGAATACGGGAAAAATAATTTCAAGTCCAAAAAGCAATTAAAAAAGTCAAGAAAAAATAAAACCCAATTCACGGGAGCTCAAATTTTTGCAGGTGCTTCTATATGTCAGCAAACACACTGGCCATTTTCAGAGAGCCTCGAAATTCAGACTTTGCTCTGATTGGTCCAAATGTGCAAAAATAGGCAGGTTCTGTAAAAATTAACAAAACTGGCACATTTTTTGGACCCAGCCTCGATCATGAGTTTTCTTCTGCCTAGCACCTTGTTTAAAAGTAAAAACTTGTCCGTGGATTACGTCTACGAGTCGTGTCTCATAATAACCATGTATGCACACAGCTCAAAGGGGTTAATCTGAAGAACAAAAGAAATTTAAGCGGTACTTTAAATTTTCGCTTAGAAGCTATCCAGGTATATGCCAATAGTCTGCCTCACGCATTTGAAAGCTACTTAATAGTCTCTGTTGTTTGACCCTATGTGTGCTTAATCCATTTACCGAATTTTTTACAAGTGTTTTAAAATTTCCCTGTGGTGCGTTTATCGCTTTTGAAGAGTTTGAAATGTTTCGAGTTTTCCTTAGGCCTTCAGCAATGTTGACTTTAAACTTATAATTTTTTTTAACCAGTAAAATTAATTTTTTCTAAAACTTTAAATGAAATTAATTTTTTCTAAAAATTTAAATAAAACTAATTTTTTCTACTTTTCTAATTTTGTTTGTTTTTTTTTCTATATTTTTCATATTTTAAAACTGAACTTTTCTGATCACATTTTTATGGGTGAACATAGTGTTGCTTGAAAAAGTCTTCCTAAGTCCGCGACCCTTATATTTATTCTTCTGCTTATAAATATTTTTGCTTTTCATAATTAATATTTGCTTAACATTTTAACAACTCATATTTTTTTTCACTTTAACTGCGAACTATAATTTTCAAATTTAACTTTTAAATAAATCATTTGTTTATTTCTCTGAATTTTAAACATTTTGCTTCGAGTTGATAATAAATTGTTTTAACTGTTGATACCAACTTTTAATTTTTTTTTTCAGTTCTAACTTAATTGTGTCGAACTTTTGATTTTTGACAAACCGAATTGTGACTTTGTTGCTTCTTTCCTTAACTAGATGGTTCCATCCAGTTTATTTATCAGACAAAAACTGTGAAAAATTAAACATATGTACCGAGTGTTTTTCCAAATAGGGCATGTTATACTTATAAGGTAGAATTTAAGGTGTAACTTCAAAAATACGCTTTTAACTTATTCTATCAGACTAATTGGCTGGCACAGCTACTGAAACTTACGAGTTCTCTTACCAGTAGAGGCTTGTCTGGAGTAAGTGCATTAGAAACCCGTGCATTTACAAATATTGAATATTGTAATTTTTACTTAACTGAATGTGCATGTATTTGTGGTATTTATAACTACCATAATTTTAATTATTCGCGAACTAACATTTTCGTGGCGCGTGGAGCGTCGTGGTAGAATAAGATGTGTTAAAAATTTTTGAAATAAGATTTTAATTGTTGATAATTTTTTGGAAAAAAACTATAAACTATAAATTGTTCAACGAATTTATTTTAACTTGTAACATTGTACAGGGTGGTCGAAATTGGTCTGTTTTAACAGAGAAAACCTATTTCCTGACTAGATAGAGCAAAACTGACTTAGGTATCATGGGCTCGATTTCTGAGAAATGTTTAATGGCAAAAACCGCCTGCCGATATTTTCACTGCCAACTGAGATATAGGGCGTTTTTCAATTTTCGGCCATTTTGAAAATTGTCCATAACTTTTTTATTTTGCGGAATATTAACATTCTGCAAAGACATTCTAAAGGCACTTTTTTATGTGCAATCCAGTGGCATACTCAGATTTTTTCTATAGTTGTCCGTTTTATCATAAATAGGCAAAACTTTTTTTTTTCAAATGGAAATCATAGTTGGCTATAAATTATAAAAAATGCTCGCGTTTAGCCCTTTTCAGTGATATAAAGTTGTAGGTACTTATTTTCAAAAATAACGAAAATATTAGGTGTTTTTGGATTACATCGAAGTAGGTTTTGATTTGTGATGACAATATCTCAATTATGTATTGTTAAGATTTATAGTTTGTTAGCAACTTAAACACAACTTTAAATAACACTAGCTAACGTTATTTTAATTATTTATTATTAATTTTTTTTATTTTTTTTTTTGTTTACATAGCAAAGTTGAACAAAATTAACAAACTAAACTACTATTTACAGCTACAAGTGAAAATAAAAAATAATTATGAAAATCTAGGTATTTAGTTAGATAGGTTTCTGATAAATATATTTAGAGAAGTTGTTCAAATTGAGCCCCTCCCTGTTGAATACAAACTAAGCATCTTTTGCGTACCGAGTTGCAACTATTTATTAGTTCAACTGGGCTAATAGATGCAAAAGCTTGCCTAGTGGCCTCTTGCAATTCTTCTTTTGTGTGAAAGGTTCTTCCTTTAAATATCAAGTCCTTCAATCTTCCCCACAAAAAAAAATCTAAGGGAGTTAAGTCACAGGACCTAGCAGACCAAGGTATGGGGCCCCACGTACCAATCCAATTTTCTCGAAATTCGAAGTTTAAAAGATCAGTTGTGATCCTTGCATTGTGCGGGGGACAACCATCTTGTTGATAGTAGATATTTCTGGCATCAGCTAAAGGTATGTCTTCCAACAAAGGGACAATATATGTGCGCAAAATATTTACATAATCATCTGCAGTTAAATTTCCATCGTAAAAATAAGGTCCCACAAATCTTCCTCGGAATATCCCCACCCATATATTGAATCCACACCGACCTTGCCGGTCTTGTTGCACAACTACGTGTGGATTTTCAGTGGACCAGTGATATGAATTATATCTATTAAATATACCAGAAGTATCTACTCTGGATTCATCACTCCAAATAATATTTAATGGAAAATTCTCATTCTCCATGAATTTTTGCTCATACCACTGACAAAATCTCAATCTTCTAGCGGCGTCCCCTTCACGGAGTTGATGAACTCTTCTCGTTCTGTACGGTTTGAATTTATGTTTTTTGAGTATTTTTAAAACGGTGGTCTTTGGAACATTCGTTATATTAGCCAATGTTCGAGAGGAGGTGCCAGGATGATCTAATACCTCACCAATTATATTTAGCTGCTGGATTTCCTTTTCTTCCTTTAGTTCATAATGTCTTGTTCTTAACTTTTTAAAACTTCCGTAATTTACTAAATTACTTTTTAATGTTTGATAAATTCGGTTATCCGGTTGACGTCGCTCGGGAAATGTATTAAAATATAATTCACTAGCTGCTTCAGGAACTTCGTTAGATAATATGTAACATTTTAACATATCATACTTTTCATAATTCTCAAACATATTTTGTCAGCAACTTAACACAACTTTATAAAGATAACACCAAAACGCAATAATTACACCAGACTACAGTAATCTGACAGCAATATATTCAAAATATTGAACGCGCGTCATTATTCCAAGGCCTACTTCGATGTAAACCAAAAACACCTAATATTTTCGTTATTTTTGAAAATAAGTACCTACAACTTTATATCACTGAAAAGGGCTAAACGCGAGCATTTTTTATAATTTATAGCCAACTATGATTTCCATTTGAAAAAAAAAAAGTTTTGCCTATTTATGATAAAACGGACAACTATAGAAAAAATCTGAGTACGCCACTGGATTGCACATAAAAAAGTGCCTTTAGAATGTCTTTACAGAATGTTAATATTCCGCAAAATAAAAAAGTTATGGACAATTTTCAAAATGGCCGAAAATTGAAAAACGCCCTATATCTCAGTTGGCAGTGAAAATATCGGCAGGCGATTTTTGCCATTAAACATTTCTCAGAAATCGAGCCCATGACACCTAAGTCAGTTTTGCTCTATCTAGTCAGGAAATAGGTTTTCTCTGTTAAAACAGACCAATTTCGACCACCCGGTACATTTAATTTAACAAACTGACTTACATAATTCCTTCCCATCGCTACTCTCAGAACTTGTTGAAAACAAAAAATACTAAATAGCATATAAAATATGTCTAAATTCCAACCCAGCGACTTTTCTTTCACGTTAGAGTCCTCAGGACTCACATTCTTCTTTGAGGCGGGTGCCCAATTTCCAGAGGGTAACCGGATATATGGTGGCGGAACCTCAGCTAGTTAATCTCGATTAGCCCCATTAAACAAGCCCCATCATAACAATCCCGTACCTAAGACGATCACAAAGCATGTTAATAATAGATGTACTTATGATGACAATAATAATAATAATAATAATAGTAACCAAAATGAGAGTGAGAAACCACCAAATAAACATAATAGCTAGGGAGGTATCACAATCTCAATCTAACAATTGATGTAGGGCTAGTTGGGTAGCTTCACATGATGAAACCAACACTACCGATTTGCCTAACGCACTGGTCAGCCGACGCCGACGTCGCTGTCCTCAGCTCCAGTTTTTTTTGTGATAGTTCACTTGAAATAAATAAAAACTTAAATGATAACTCAAGTTAGAAATCTCTTAGTTAAAGTTCGCTTGTGTCTGATAACGGTAGCACCGCGTATAACACTTCAATTAAATGACTCAAATTAACACTGATACCTTTAAGGTACACGATTTGACCGAATTTAGGGACCATATGTCAAACAAAAATAAAACTGCAGGGAACAATCTTATATTTACCCCACAAGACACCGTAAAAAGCGACGTGTCAGTTGTGTTTCTCACCTTCATCAGGTACAGTTGCATGAATAGGTACCATTGAGGGAAATTAATTTAATAATTCAAAATCGTATTAATAAAAATACTGATACATTTTTCTCTGAATTCACAGGTCACCCAGAGACTGCAGACTCTTTCTGCGACAAGATCAACCGCCCTTTTAACAACTCTCATCAACATATCAGTCACTCCTTAATAGAACGCGGCATCCCGTCGACATTTTTAAACTTAAAAACTACTATAAACAAAAACGTTTCGAACCAAAATTATCACACATCAGAACATTGCATCCCTGGTGAGGAAAGCTTGCCAGATTACCTTGTTTGTCAAAATAATTCAAAATCCGAAATCAATTAGAGAAAATTACCACCATTCGCGCCATGTCACATCAGAACAAAAGGTGGAAGCAAAAAGATATTATCTACAGAAACCCCAAAATGCTATCCCGTATCTATGATGGTTTTCAATAAATGAGAAATACGCCGATTAGGCGACTATTTTGCCACACTCGCTACAGACATTCCTAACTTCGTAACATCCCATGGCCAGCTAGTGATGATTCATCTTTAGAAAATATATATTTTTTAAAAACTCTGTGTAAAGTGGACTGTTTTGTATCTTTTTAGCACTATAGATACAAAATAAATACCCGTATCAAAAATTTCGACTTCGTACGATGTTCTTTAACACTCTTACTGGAGGCCCTCTTATTAAATTTTCTGGTAGGCCCTCTTTCTAACAATCTATAGGACTGAGTGAAAAATCCACAACAAGATTTGAACCAGACAAACAAACAAGCAAACAAAGGAGTGAAACTTATAAAAGCGTGATAAAAATATAACGTACATTTAACTTTTTTTCGTTTAAGGGCTGCCACGCACCTTACCATGTTCCTGCATTTACTAATCTGAAGAAAAATAAACACAAGTATACCAAATACCTTATGTACTTATTAGACAATTCTACAAAGACGACCTCCAATAAATACTGGGAAAAGTTAAAAGGAATAAATTCCAAAGCGCTCGCTCCCTACGACTTTTATCTGCGAATTAGAGAATTGCTTGCTATATACAACTTGCACACACGATAAATGGAAAAAGTTTAAAAATAAAGTTTTATGTTTTAACGTGTTTTATTGTTTGGCCTCACAAGAAATTAATTATGACAAAAGTAAGAAACGTTTGTCTCTTAACTTGTTTAATTTATTGAAAATCTTATTTTAATAGGAGCATTTTAGTAACAACGGTGAAGCATATTGGAAACTATGTGACTTGACCAAATGACATGATGAATTCTTTAGTCGGAAAATCGTGTAGAAAATACCGAAAATGATCGATCGTATTTTAGCACACAATTTTTAAATTTACCTGACAAATCACTTATAAAAAGTTATATCAATTTCTTCAATCAAAATATTTAAATAATTATTATTCTAAAACAGTAATATAGAATATAGCTAATACAATAAGAAACAAAATGCCTTTTCGTTCGCCTCATTATCATCAGTAATTCTAGAGATATGTTTTTAACACGACAAATTTGTCAATCTGAGTTTAGGAGGAATTATCACCAAAGACCTATTATACTGACAATAGACGGCCCATCAGATACGAATAAATGAATCACATCAACTCTTCGTGTGCAGTTTATTTAGAATGCACGCAACTTTATGTAGTTTGGTGTTGCCATAAGCGTCTAGAAATAGATTACAAAATTATGCTTGTCTATCAATGAACTAAACAGTAACACAAATTGGATGCAGTACGACGCAGTCTGGGCAAGGTCATTGGATGGATCATTCATATAACGCAAACGAATGTTTTTAAAACACAACTATGGGTATTGTATCTTACAAACAAAAAGAAAAATTGGATGTGCTAGTGCTTCTAGATAGTCTAGTAATTGTGTCATTAGGAATATTAGTCTATTTGACTGACTTTTACCAAGATGTTAGAAATCGAACCTTTGGAGATACGCAATATTTATATTCATTTTGATACTTTGCAATTTTGTGTCCAAATTTGATTTAAACTAGATAAGCATCAAAAATCAGTTTAACGCTCATGTTAATGTTCATCCTTTTCCATAATACCTCACACCACTAAGAAAAAAATATTGCCTTAAATTATCTTCAGTTGAAATACTTTGCTACTCACTGGGCTTCAATAATATCTCTTCGAACATATATCTTATTCCAATTTGATATTTTCAAGATTACAATAAATTGGCTTCGTAAATAAAAGAAACTTATGTGTAAAAACCGTTAAATATATTATGTGCAAGGTATCTATTTATATTTGGAAGGGATCTTCAAGCTTAGTTTTAAAATAATAGACGTAAATAGATATAAGAGGCAAAGTATTAAACAAAGAGAGAAAAATACAGTGCAAAATACAAGCTTTTTGTCAATTTTGTCAAAATGCCTTTTCGTTCACCTCATTATATCAGAGATTTGTTTTTAAAATCGGGAATTTGTCAGTCTGGGTTTAGGAACACTTTATTCAATTACCATCCAAGACCGATTATACTTTCAATAAACGGTGAATCAGATACAAATAAATTAATCACATCAACTATTCGTGTCGCAGTTTATTTAGAATGCACGAAACTTTATGCAGTTTGGTGTCGCCAGAAACGTCTATACGTCGCGGATTAAAACTCTGGGCGTTGGGCGAGACCAAGAGCGTCAGCCCCTGGCGTTGTGCTATGTGGAAATCTCTCGAAGAATCCCTAGTATAGGGAATATAATACAAAGTTGGGATCCGTTTAAGGGTAATTTGTTTAACATTAGATGGGTCGTCTATTCAAAGTATTATCTGTTTTTGTTACCCATATGTCGAAAACGAATGCATCTAAAACACAACTATGGGTGCTGTATCTATGTAAACAAAAAGAAAGACTGGATGTGCTAGTGCTACTAGATAGTCTAGTAATTTTGTTGTCACTAGGAATATTAGCCTACCTGCCTGACTTTTACCAAGATTTTTGAAATCGAATCTTTAGAGATACGAAAAATTTATATTCTTATAAACACTTTACAATTTTGTGTCCAAATGTGGTTTAAAATTAACAAACATCAAATATTTAATGTTGAGGTGAAGCCTTTTTTCATAACATCCCACACAATTTCGAAAAAAATATTGCTTTAAATTATTTTCAGTTGAAATACTTTTTGCTTCTCGCTGGGATTTAATAATTTTTATATACTCATCGAATACATGTCTTATTCCAATTTGATATTTTCCGAGATAATTGACTGCGGTAGAAGAACAACCGAGGAAATACTATTTTACATAACGTCGTATTTATATTTTCCAAATATAAATCTTATGACAAAAAACGTAATGACTTTAAAAATCATTAAAATGTGCCATGTATAAGGTTTCTGTTTATATTTTGAAGGGGTCTACAAGCTTAATTTTAAAATATAGATACAAATAAATATAACTGCCACAATTAAATCATAATTGGAAGTGAGCATCAGTTTTGTTATTTTAAATGAAACACGCTTTATAATATTGTTTCACTAAATGAGTCTCTTTCTGATTATGAAAAAATCAGGTTTAATAATTTTGTCTTTAAAAACAACCGATAAAGTAAGCAAAATCATATAAGAGGCAAAGTATTAGAAAAAGAGAGAAAAATACAGTGCCTCTTATGCGAAGCTTTTTGTTATTTTTTTCAAAATGCCTTGTCGTTCGCTTCATTATAATTAGTAGTTCTAGAGATATGTTTTTAATACGACAAATTTGTCAGGCTAGGTTTCCGGGCACTTTATTTAATTACCACTAAAGCAGTGGCGGCTCGTGGATTTAAGAACGGGTGAAGCGCAGCGCAGCTATGTGCATAGCGCCGCAGACGAACATTTTTCTGGTGCCACGCCGAAAATGCCTATTTTTTAAAACCTTTTTATGAGGTTAATTATCCATAGCTTTAGAGGGTTTTTTAATACTTAGAGGAAATAATATGAATTTATAAGATTTTAAATATATTTTTTGTTTTTAAAATACAGTTATGTATCTATATCTTAAAGGTAATTTCGAATCGATTCGATCGATACAAAACTGTTTCCGCCTCCGATGATCCAAATGCACTAATTTAGATTAATTCTATAACAAGCGAACAAGTGCCTGCAGCCTGCAGTTTTATGCCGCTCCCATCTCTATTTAACTGACGTATATTCACCACTGCGTTGCAATAGGAACTGCCACAAACAAATCTAAGCGTGAAAGCCGGCGGTGGGAGTCTTATGCGGAATTTGTTACTGCTGATTGCTATTCCTCAACGGTTCGCTCTTACGAAAAGATGTTCAGCACGCTACGCTTTTAATCATTATTATTTTTTGAGTATATAACGCACTAGTTTTGATAGAAAATAATGGTATTATTAAGCAAATAATGTGAATTTATATAAAACATACTACATTTTTATAATAAAAATGTACATTATAAAATGCTTAATATTTTAAAAATGTTTTTATTTTTAAGTAAATTGATTAGAAAATGTAGGTGAAGCGGAGCTTCACCCGCGTCTCCTGGCAAGCCGCCACTGTACCAAAGACCGATTATACTTCCAATAGACGCTCCATCAGATACAAGTAAATTAATCACGTCAAACCTTCGCGCGCAGTTTATTTAGAATGCACGGAACTATATGTAGTTTGGTGCTGCCAGAAGCGTCTACTTGTTTAGAAATACATTATGCTTATCTGTAAATGGACTTAACAGTAACAGCCGATCGGATGCAGTACATCGCGGACTGAAATTCTGGGCGTTGTGCGAGGCCAACAGCATCGGCCCCTGATGTTGTGGTACCCGGAAATATCTCGATGATTCTCTTCTGTTGGAAATATAACACAAAGTTGGGATCCGTTTAAGGGTAATTTATTTGATATTAGATAGATCGTCTATTCAAAGTATTATCTGTCTTTTTTACCTACATGTCGAACGCATTTAAAACACAACTATGTGTGTTGTACCTTACAAACAAAAAGAAAGTATGGATGGGCTAGTGCTGCTAGATAGTCTAATAATTTTGTTGTCACTAAGAATTTTAATCTATCTGCCTGAGATACGCAATATTTATATTCATATAGATATTTTACAAGTTTGTTTTCAAGTGTGATCTAAAATAGATAGATGTCAAAATGTTCATTAATGATCAAATGAAACTGTAAAAAAAAATTGCTTTAAATTATTCTCAGTTGAAATACCTTGCTACTCACTACATCGTATTTTTAAGTGTTTCCAATTACAAATCTTATACCAAGAAACGAAATGACTAGAAATTGATTTTGTAGATAAAAGAAGGTTTCTGTTTATATTTTGAAGAAGTACACAAGCTTAATTAATAAACAGTCAAAATACTATACCAATTAGGTGTAACGACTAAAACGGTTTTGATCAAATGATGTCTCTTATGAACACAATACAAAACTGTCAAAAAACCCAAAAATTTCGCAGTTAGAGTTATTACTATCGACAAACCTTAGCTTACATATATGTAGGCAGTACCATCGACAAAAACGCTGCTCTAGGAAGGAATTATAAAGCGTGTTAGTGAAAAGAATATCAAGTATCCCAACAATCGCGTGTTATTGCACCCAATCTTTTATTTTCCAGTACAAATTCCTGCTAAATTAGCAGCTTAATTAAAATCCCTTCTTTCATTTTGCATTAAAACGCCAACCAGTCCTTTTGACAAATGTATCGAAAACTTATTGCTTTAGAATGTTTTTAAACGTCGTGTAGGAATGCAAAAATTAAGGCAAACAGCGATATCACTATAAATGTATAAATTGACTTCAAAATTAAAATAAATATTTATGTAAGAATTATTAAATATATTATGTTGAAAGTTTCTGTCTATAATTTAAACAGGGTCAATATGATCTATTTTAAGTATTTTATTAAAAATGATTTATATTTAGGAAATAAGTTATCTCCCAAATGGTCATAAAATACCAAAATAACTAAAGGGAAGCGCTTGCATAGCGTCATATATCATTTAAACATAAATCATGTAGACTGTTTAAAATATAAACACAAACCTTGACCATAATACATTTAATAATTTTTATTTTTATGATTTCGGAAATATGTGGTCTTGCTTATGTATGCAATATAAATTACTACGAAGTTTAGAGAAATTTTTCAGTTATTAGAGGGCGGCGTGTATTTTATGCAGAGGGGTGGACATCTACACGTCAACATTGATTGTCTACTTTTTGGTGTAAACAACGCATCCACTACGAAAAATATGTAATCTATGTGGACAAACTATGTAGACAAGGCATCAAATATAAAACATCAAAGGTATATCATCGTTTTTTAATTTTGACCTTGTTATTGAGTTTATATCAAATTAATATTAGGGAAAAAAGTATATTTTTTTCTTAATTAGTTAAAGCTTTCTTCTTCTTCTTAGCATGCCAATATGTTCTGGATGTTAGCGACCATCGTGGCTATTCGGACTTTGCCTGCTGTGTTCTGTAGTTGACATCGAGAAAATGACTTTAAATTTTTACCCACGGAATCCCTCTTTTGCTTGTTCCCCAGTAATCTGTGTGGATGTTCGTTAGACATTATATAACCAAAACACTGTTTAAGTAAATAGTGGTAAAGAAGGTCTGTCTGTTTATTCATTATTTCAAAGACCGTTTTATTAATTGCATGGTTCCTTTATGATATTCTCAGGATGACAACCACATTTCAAACGCTTCCAACCTTTTCCTAGAGGCTCCTATCAGAATCCAAGGCTCAACCCTATACAAAAGGAAGCAGACGATACCATCTTAGCATCATCATCATTTTTAGTGAAGATAAAACAATAATGAAACCCACGAAACTTTTGATAGTCATCTTCTCTTAACTGTACAATTTTACATCGCGTCGATGCGATCACTTAAAACAAAATCAATAAAAACGACGAATCCGTCAGCCGATCGAATTTCGTCGACAGTATTTTAGTAGTTGGGCTAACAAATGCCTCAGGCACAGGAAAGTGAAAGCTACTGGCGAAACCGGAGAAAAAAATCACTTTGCATTTTAAATATATACATATTAAGAATTGCTCTTTCTTATATAGTATACATTGTCTACATAGAAAAAGCTCATGTAGACAACGTATAGAAAATCATTAAAGCCGTTTCTTTTATGTTTCAACAGGTAGTACTATCAAGGTGCGCTTATTTACCAAAGGATTGCCCTTCAAAGTACCAGTAACGGTTGACGTTATTTGATGTTGATTATCGTTATCGTGCGTAGTCGGATCAACGAAAGTTAACTCCAGACTGCTGAAGCAAGAACTGCAATATTCTAAATTAGTTTCACTAGCTTTAAGACATACCACTACGTTTTAAGACCTGCAGCTGGATTGACAATTCAAATCAAAACCAAATGAGATAAACCTAACATGATGATTTGGCCTTATACAAAAGTTGATTAAGGTGGCCCAGAAGTAAGCTCGCTTTGCATCTATGATGTAGGTACATGGTAAACCGTATATCTATTAAAATTTTTGGACGCTTGTAGATTCTAATAAACACTCTATTTTCTCGTATATAGAATCCTGAAGTCAACATCAGAACTCTGATTTCTTTTTCATTGTATAGTAGTATGAAGAAAAAGGCAAAACTTCTGCTGGGTGACGTTTTATCAATCACTAATTATTATCTTTTAGATGACTTTCCTCCTTAGACCTTATTCAACCAGTTTTTGTAATTCCCTTAGTTAAAATTGTCATTAACAATTGCTAGGACTCTAAATACTTTTTAATAAAATCTTGCTTTAACACTGTATGATGGATGAAATTTTAAATGAACCATGTTGTTGTGTATTATTTGTCTGTACACCGAATGTCCTAATATAGCGCCGTCTTTTCTTTGAACAAGAACATTTCTGATTTTTAACAGAGATATTTACTACAACAGATGATAAATAAGATCCCCTGGACACTTCCTGCAATTGCTCATACAAATTCCAAAAATGAAGTAGGTCATAATATTACAGAAATGGACAGCTACATTCGTATATAGAATGAATTAAATGGATTACTTTAATATCTATAGCTTCCATTTTAGTCAAATTGGAAAGAAGCAAAATCGTTGTTTTGCATTATAGTCATTTTCTACAGTTAAGCGGGATAATGAACAAAAATATTTCCTACTCTTCCCTTCAAACAACATGGTTACGTTACTGGCAAAAAACTACTTAAGACAAAACTTTAATTTAATTCTTCATCGCATTCATAAAATATACGAGTTGTCAAAAACAAATTTTACCCACATAATATTTTTCGTTGCAAAGAAATGATTAGACCAACAATGACATCTTTATAGAGAATTTAAAAAACTACAATTTATTATATTATTAGGGCAGTTACCAGCTATAGAAGTAGAAGAACTCGATCCGAAATAACGTTCAAGGAAAAATGCCTATTTATTTGACCACTTTTTAAACATTTGTAATAACCATGGAAACGATCGACTAGCATGCCACAAGTTTGCTTTTTGCACCTGAGGGTCCTACCTTGAAACGCGATTCTTGCGTAAATACTATATTTATTTACAGGCAGGGAAGTAAGATGATTCTTCTCTAATATTGAGATCTTATACAGTATAGATGTAGCAAAATAGGTAACTTTAGTAAATCAAAAATAAAAAAAAGGCTCTAATCATAATAAAAAATCAGTCAATGTTAGCCATCAAAGGAATTTCAAATATAATGATGTGTGTATATATATTATAAAAATCGATAGGCGCTTACTTGGATCTAGATTACATTACATAATAATAATGATGTATTTTGAAAAAAGATAGTTACATAAGTTGGAATCAAAAACTCGTAGAACAAAATATAATCACTGACTTGTTTTTAAATACTTGATTGTAATAAACATATTTTTCCGCTTATTTAAAGAGTTGTAATTTCATGCAGCATTATTTATAACCAGTATAAACATATTGAATTAAAGAATTTTCAGATCTTTTTTTGTAACTGCATATTTGTTCATACATAGATTTTAGATGCTGTAATAATTTGAAAATTACTTTCAAAAAATTTAAAAAGTTGCAATAATCCTACTTTTCGCCTTCATATGATGTAACGCTAGCAAACGATCTTTAAACAAAAATACAAAAACGAAGCTATTAAAACAAAAAATTTCTACAGGCAATTTCCTTAAATTTCCCAAAGGTTTCCAAACGGATATATATATATATATATATATATATATATATATATATATATATATATATATATATATATCTAAATATTGGTCACAGGCACTGTTCCTTACTGGCTTTTTTTACGAGAAAAAAAAGCAAACAGAAATAAACAGCTTTTTCGCTTAGCATAGTATTGCGTGCCTGAATTCTTCATGTATTTTTTAGATGTTTTTACTTCCTTCGTAAATATTGTAATTGTGAAAAAATCACTCTCCGAAATGTTTTCAGATCTCTACGTTTCAGTGTCACTAGACGGCGAAAAACATGTTTTCTCAATTCCATTCTCATTCTCAGCTAAAAACTAGCAATCCGATCTTCAAAGTTTGGACAAAAATGAAGGGTCATGTTTTATAATGAATTTAAATGAATATGAATTTATAATAAATTTAAAATTCATTATAAAGTGTATGTATGTACATATTTTTATTGTGTTTTTAATGAAAAAAATATTTTTATATATATATATATATATATATATATATATATATATATATATATATATATATATATATATATATATATATATATATATATATATACATACATATATATATATATATATATATATATATATATACAGGGTGTTATATATATACAAGAGTGTGGCAAAGTACCATATCTCCTTCGTTTTTTTATAAAAATTGTATAACAAAAATACCTCTACAATTTAAAAATATTTCTAATTATACAAGGTATTTAACAAAAGTGAGGTACAGTTAGCGTCAGATAAATCCGTACGGTGTCAAATGAGTATAATTTCGTTTTATGATATTTTGGTAATACGGACTTTTATTTTTACCGGTTACCTAGGTTACAATCATACGGATTGAGTGGTTTTAAAGGTATATTAAGGGTTTTTACGTATCTGAAGGAAGTGTTCTATATTAGGTTATTTTCAAACACATATATTAAATTCACTAATACCGAAATAATAAAACAAACTAATAATAAAAGAAACCTGTGCCTTGTGCGCTTATCTAAGCCCAAACTATGACTGAAAAACGCTAATTTGCTCGTTTTGAGTGTAATTTGGATCGTACCGAGAATTTGGAAGTTGGTAGACGATAATTTACCAATTACAAGTAGACTGAAATAGTTTTTCGTCAAAAAATATCACCTTTTCCCAAAAATCTGCATTTTGCGGCAAATATTCTAAGGCAAACCCGACACCTTTGTTCCTTATCACTGGACTTTAAGAAAACTTTTGGGCAGCTGCTTTATTTCTTCTGCTGGAACATTGTATTATATATATACGTCGATACAGATATTTCAAATGGATTTTGCCTTTCGCCAATTTTTCCAAGGATTTTAGCTATACCAAAATAATTCGACAGCAGCATTATGCTATTAGTATAATTATGGCAGTTTTTGTAGCAATACTCAAACGTGGCATATTTTGTGCTATTATTTTACCCTTGACAAAGCAAGACTGACATCAAAAATCAATAAGCGTAAATAATTAATCACGTCATTATGTGCTGTTATAACTATCAAATGCGAACGGTAATTCAGGTAAATAAAGGAAGACGGAGTACAATTTACAATGAAGCATTTCAGCCGTACGGATTTATCTGTCGCCAACTGTACCTAAGAATCAATTTTTTTTAAGTGGGACACCCTATATATTTTTAAATATTTTGATTTCCCAAGAAATTCTCGATATAACCACATTTGGTTTTGCATTTTATTTCGACGTTGCCAAATTATTCAAAAAATATCTAAATTAAAAAAAAAGTCGTGGTCCTCTATAACCTGCTATAACTTCTAACATACAACGATTTCAATAAAGAAAAATAGTACCGAAGAAGATAAATGTCGAACTAAGAGTTTAGATAACCGCATACCTAATAATTTTATACAGGGTGTTTGCTGCATATATATATTAACTTGGCAAAATTGAAACTTTATTTCTTTGATTTTCTAAACACCCTGTATCTAACTGTCCGATGGTGTTCCCTTATTAGTTCTCTTTCACTTTTATTAAGGTAATCTTATACCTATCTAATACCTAATAATCTTTAATATATAAGAAAAACAAGATAATGAATCATTGACAAACGAACAAATACATTTCCTTTTAAATATCTACCAATTAAGTATACAATGGAGAATATTTTAGTTCTAAATACCTAGAAAACATTTTGACTAGGGTGATGCCTCGGGTGATGCATAGTTTCAATTCAATATTTCTTTAAATGGTAGGGTATTTTATTTTCTTTTATATATCTCTAAGTATATTTAAGTTAAAAATATTGAAAAACTTTAGTGTAAATTTCCTCTCAGGATTTAAATATGTGAACTATGTTTTTAGTATAAGTGTTACTATTTTAAAACTAGTTTTTCGTTTTCCGAAGGAAATTTATCGAAAGGTAACCTGATGTGAGAAAATTGGCATAACAGTAGAAAATCGATAGTATTATTGAAATAAATTGTTTAAAAAATGTCTCCTGACTTATTTTACTGCACTAAAATACTTTATAATAACATATTTTTACTGCACTTAAATCCTTTATAATAAAAAATAAATATATATATATATAAACAAGAAAAAATAAAGGGCATATTGGATCGGAAATCCAGAAACTCTCCCGATGAAAATTAAAGGGTGATTCTCCAACAAAAAAAATCCTGCAAAATTTAATTCAAAAATAATTCGTTACCGAAATACAGGTTGCTAAATATTTAAGGATTTTCTAAAATTTTTAACATTTTACAAGAAAAGTCCAAAAAATATTTCTTATCAAAAAAAGTAAAAATATTTCATTTTTCTGTAACGAAGCATTTTTGAACCCATGTTTAGAAGATATTTCTTTCTTATTTTTGTCGGAGAATCACTCCTTAAACTCGTAGGTTTGTTTTGCTTCGAATTTCTTTATTTTATATTATTTAAATGTATTCCAGTAATTTAGAAAATTTTAATCAAATACGCTTTTCTATAATTTTTTGTTACATTGGCGTGGGTTTAAAAAAAAACGTATAACGACCCTGAAATGTAAGAATATTTAGAATCTAGAAAAATAAAGTAAAATATACTGATTTTGTCAGGAGATATTTTATTTGCCAAACAATCTGCCAACTGCGCATCGGCGTGAATTTGTGAGATTACGTTGAATGACAGTTTTGTAAAAAACCTAATATACAAGAAAAACGAGATAATTAATCATTAACAAACGAACAAATGCATTTCCTTTTAAATACTTACCAATTAAATACCCAATGGAGAATATTCTAGTATATCTAAATACCTAGAAAACATTTTTTACTAGAGTGATGCCTCGGGTGATGCATAGGTTTAATTCAATATTTTTTTAAATGGTTCCTCTACATGTGAGTATATAAGTTTCTATATTGAACACCTTTAGCGTAAGTTTTCTATCGGGTTTTAAATATGTGACCTGTTTTTATTATAACTTTTACTATTTTAAAACTATAGTTTTTAGTTTTCCGAGGGAAATTTATCGAAAGGTAATGTGATGTGAGAAAATTGGCATAACAGTAGAATATCGATAGTATTATTGATATAAATTATTTAAACAATGTTGCACATTCTTTTAAATTCCATATAACTTTTCTTATTTTTCACTTCCTGTCTCCCGACTTGTTCTAAAGTAATTGTTTCTGTTTATACGAAAAGTAATCGTATCTATTTTTAACGAATGACTCATGTATACTGGAAGGGTGGATATTTATTAGATCGGAAAAAAATAGCAGATTTAGATTTTCGATTTCTTAGATCTTGACCAAATTTAGCGAAAATCGTTTGTCATTTGCTGAAGCTGGCAAACACCAAATTGAAAAGAAAACGAGGGTCTCTAGTCCAAAACAGATAGAACTTGGATTTTTAGAAAAACGACACTCTGATGTAAAAAATTAATATATCAGTAGTATATGCATGAATAAAACGCACTTAACTATTCATAATCTAATATTATGAAAATTTCGAATATATCGATCCAACTATCTTAAATTATATATTATTTTTTTGATTATCCCTTTTCTATGCTCTATTGGAATTGATTACTTTTTATTTAATGTCTTCAGGTGTAATTTTAAAAGTGCCGTTGCCGTCAAAATTTGATAGAGGTGTCACTCGTTCAAGTTAATATTAATATTAAATTATATATAAAAAAAGAATCCGTCTCAGCAGATTACAAATATTAAATTTACTATCCGAACCAGGTATAAAAATTGACTTTCAAAAACCACCCAAAATTAAAAAAAAAACTTTTTTTGGTGCAAAAACAATGTATAACTGAAAAGGAAATTGAGGAAATTATAGAAAATATTTTTAAATGAAAATAATTTGCATCGAAAAAATATACTTGTCATTAAATATCTGTACCTTCTGTACACAGACAGCATAAATTTTATTAAACTCAAAAATGCTTTTTTCCATTTTAACAATATCTGAGCATCCCGTCTACATTTTATTGGGCTTAAAAAATATTTACCCAACCATAAAAATAAATTAAATTAAATTACAAATTAAAGGCAAATAAATTTCTTTTATATTAACCGTTTACGGTTAATATAATATACGTTTTGAACTACCCTATATATATTTTTTTCATTAGTTACAAATATGGTTTAACAATATATAGAAATTAGTGTAAAAATTAAGTAACTTAATTACTATTTGTATTATCTTGCTGAAATTGAATTAAATATTTTCGAGAATAGTAGTATTGAAGTCATGACGTAAACCTTTGATTTTATTGCGGCGGACAATTCACGGCGGACTAAACAAACAGGCTATAAAAGCCGCTATTACCAATTTCATCTGTATGTCTAACTTCCAATCATTTTGACTAAAGGGGAACTAAGCAGGAAATCCCATATACCATGCTAGATTTACGGTAATATCCCTGTTTACACGGGTTTATTTGCATTACCACAAATTGATGCGGTATTGGCTACACAGTAACTCTAGTCCACATTTTAACTCGTTTAATTTATTGCTCCTGTTATGTTTAGTAACGGTTTCGTATTATGAATAGTGTCAAGAAGTTATTTATTCATTTGTAATTTTTACTTCCCCGTATAGCAGCTCATAATATACTGTATTATTAATATTCCATATGGGCAATAGACGAAGTATTACAACAGCAACAATTTTTGGAAAATATAAGTTGGGGTTTTTCCATCTTTCAAAGTACATAAAACATAAAAACATATTTCCCCCAACCCTTTAAGAAAACACATTTAATCACCGGGCAAAGTAGGAGCGATAAGAAATGATTACAAACACGTGTGTTGTTTTTCCAACACGCGTATATGTTAGAAAAATAACGCACAGCATTGTATAATACCGTAAAGTCTGCTTTGTTTATTAATAACAAGCTTTTAAAAATAGCTTATTCTGTTATTCTGTTTCCAAAAAAAAAAAACATTATTTGCATTAATGCTCGCAGAAATAACGTTACTGTTACAATAATTAAGAATATTATTATTAAAGTAATTTCCATGAAATCGGCACCAACGTATCGAACGTTAAAATATTCCGAAGTAGGTTGGGTCAGGTAAAACAAAATGGCAAATTACGCGTGATCTGCTGTCGAGCTATTTAATTTAAATGATCACTTCCCTCGTAAAAGAGAAGTTTTGTAATCGTGTAAAAAATCACCCTCCGGGATTTTTTCGGATCTTTCCGTTTCAGGGTTTTTAGATGCCGAAAAACATGTTTTCTTAATTCCGTCGGTGTGTCTGTCGGTTTGTGCGTTCGCGGCAAAAAGTTTTTCCCGGTTGACGTCAAATTTTGGTCAAAAATTAAGGGTCAAGTAGGGATGACTTGGTAACATTTTGGTAAAAATCCAATATGGCAAAACCAAATGGCGGCCTAGTAAAATGTTAAAAAAATTATTATAAAAAACTACTTATCCAATTTATTTCAAATTTTGCACAAAAATCAAGTGTTATGTAGGAATCAACTGTAAAAATTTTGGTACGAATCCAAGACGGCGGAACAAAATGGTGGCTTAGTAAAATATTTAAAAATCCACCTTGAAGAACCACTTGATGGAATGATTTCAAATTGTGTGCCATAAATAATTGTGGTATGCAGAATGAACGATTGCAACCGTGGTACTAATTCAAGATGGCGGAACAGAACAGCCGCTAAAAAAAATATTTGTATTCGTGAAAAAATCACCCGCTCAGGTTTTACATATCTTCACGTTTTAGTTTCCCTATATGCCAAAAAATTTGTTGTATCAATTCCGTCGGCCGGTTTGTCGGTTTGTCTGACTATAAATAAAATATTTGTATTCGTGAAAAAAATCACCCGCTCAGGTTTTACATATCTTCACGTTTTAGTTTCCCTATATGCCAAAAAATTTGTTGTATCAATTCCGTCGGCCGGTTTGTCGGTTTGTCTGACTATCTGTCAATTCACGGCATATCTTAAAAATTACTTACTCGATTGCCTCCAAATTTTCGTCAAAAATTAACGGTTATATGGGGATAACCTGGTAATATTTTGGTAAAAATCAAATATGGCAAAATAAAATACCGGCCTAGTAAAATGATAAAAAGAAATATTATTAAAAAACTACTTATGCAATTTATCTGAAATTTTGCACTAAAATCAAGTATTATATAGGTAAAAATCAACTTTGACTTCAAATTTTAGTAAAAAATTAAGGGTCCTATGGGGATGACCTAGTAATAAAATCCAATTTGCCGGAATAAGATGGCGGCCTAGTAAAATGTTAAACAAGTTTTGCTGAAATAACCAGTTATCCAATTTACCTCAAATATTATGAATATAATATAGCAAAACAAAATGGCGGCCTTTTAAAATATTTAAAAAATCGGCCTGAAAACACTGTATACTTATTAGATTAATTTCATATTTTGTGCAAGCATTAAATGTGATATAGAGATAAACTGGTAAAAGTTGTGGTACTACTTTACCGTCGTTAAAAAATCTTATTCAATTGACTTTAAATTTTGTAGAAAAATTGTACGAAGGGATAAACTGATACGCTGGAAAGAGCATTAACATACTGGTGTAATTTATGCACTCGGCGTATGTCTCGTGGGCGAAATATCACACTTGTATATTATATGCGATCTTAGATGCTCGTTATGTAATATACTCTTTAACAAAAAAAAATTATATCTGTACGAATGTTCATGTGTAAACCCAATTTGCACTCGCAATAACTTGAGAACAGTCAAACCGCTTTGTTTTAAATTTGCAGCAAAAATAGTCTAGGTCAATGACTAAAAGAGTACAAAAACGTAAAAAACTGACAAAAACCTATGGTGTAGATCCTTAATTTTCTTTCGATTACATGAACTAAAAAAAACTTATTTTGAAACACGGTCAAAGAGGTCAAATTTAATTTATTCTTTTTGTGTTTGAAATAGGTAGCCCTAAAGAGATAAGGCAGTCCTCTAAAAACCAAAAAAAATTTCAAGAAAAAACACGTGAAATTTCTTTTATGTTTTTCTATATAAAAATATTGTTTTCACTATACAGGCTAGCTTTGTGGATAAAATCCCTTAAAAATACAAATATTTCTTATTTGCGCAAGTTTAAAATAAAGCGGTAAAACAGTGCAATTTTATTTATTTTTTTGCAAATAAAAGCAAATTTTTTCCTTTGCGTAAGGTTATTGTGTGCCTATAGATGAAGAATTTGTAAACTGTGTTTTATTGAATACTAGATATAATGGACTTATCCTTTTGGGCTCTTCTAATGTGATATATTAACTTAATTAATTTAGCGCAGTGTTTTACTGTAATATCGAAATATAACATAAAATAATAAACGAGATTTTGTAATTACCTATAGGGTAGGATAAAATCACATTAAGCAAAAAAAAAAGTATAATGTGGCAAGTACTCTGTCCCTCTCCTGCACTTGCTCTAGCGATAACAATTTGTACTTGGTAGGTGAAGGAGAATAGGCAAAATAGTATGAAAATCAAGGTTCTCAAAAGGAGAAAAGGAAAATCGAGATTGTGTATTATAAGCCATTTATAAATTACTAATTATAAGGGCTCGTAGTTTTTAATGCAGATTATAGATATAATTATTTCAGAATTATGTATATTGTATTGGAAAGCAATTTTAATTAAATAGAAAATAACACTAAGATATTATTTTAAGCATTAATATTTCCAACAGTAATACTAACAAAGACCTGAAAGGGAAATTTATATTATATTTTTTTAAAGAGTGGAAGACACCAAATTTATTGTTTTTTCCGACTAGATGAATAAAAAAACATTTTAAAACCGAAATTAATTTCGTATGTTTCTGTCAAAACATATTTTTATCCTCGTTAATACGGTAATCGAAAAAAATTACCCATATTTGCAGATCTTTGCGTTTTACGGTCTCTTGATCCCGAAAAAACACTTGCTTCATTTCCGTCGGTCTGTTTGTGTGCTGCATAGTTCAAAAACTAGTGTTAGAAAGGAAAGAACTGATATTTTATTATTTATTAAATGTTAAAAAAATCGGCTTAAAAAACTACCTCTCCAATTAATTGGCTTCAAATTTTACACAAAATTCAAATGTGATATAGACACAAAGTAGTAAAAAAGCAAAGTGGCGGCCTAATAAAACGTTTTGTATTAAATGTCGGTTAAGTTCTATTTTCTGGAATAAAACTTTCTTCCCACCAAAGAAAATAATAAATGAAATAAATTATTTTTGTACCTATATATGCATATTAGACCTAGACTTGTGAATCTGAAAAAAGTATATTCCTTCAACGAATCATTATTATAGATGAAACAGATGTAAATAATGTATGTAAATAAAAAAAATATATATATATATATATATATATATATATATATATATATATATATATATATATATATATATATATATATATATATATATATATATATATATATATATATATTTATATTTAATGTGTTTTCATTCCGGCTGTACATCCGTTCACTACTGTCGTTCTGAAAAGAACAGTTTTGCTGACGTTTCGCCAAAATCACACTTGGCATTTTCGAAGCTTTCTTTCTCGCGTCCGAATAGAGAGAGATATTTATATATATATATATATATATATATATATATATATATATATATATATATATATATATATATATATATATATATATATATATATATATATATATATATATATATATATAGTAAGGGGTTATTTTCTTCGACCTTTCTTGTATATTGTTAGTATTTGTTTCTTGGGATATGATCCTCCAATTAAAAATTAAACAGCTATTTTCACGTACTCATGTCTCGTTTTAATAACGTTTCGGCTATAACTTGAGCCTTTTTCAAATTCTACAATATTAGAAAGATTAAAATGGGTTTTAAAATAAAATACTAAAATAAAAACTTACAGTAGGAAATTTGGAGAACAGACATAGTTTCAAACATATATGGACACAATTACACTGAAAAACAAATTAAAACTACACCGATCAGACTGGACAGTCACTTTAATATCTAACAATACTAGAATAATACGACGTTGTTTTATGTGGCAGTGATTTTTTTCCCTTTAAATACTTTGGTTGGTTTTTATTTCATATACAAGGACGGTATAATAAACTGGTGTATTTTGGAACCTACCGGGTTTGTTTATTGCATGTCGCACATTTTATTTTAAAAGGGTGTGGTATATTTAATTTTACTCATTGCACGGTATCTCATATACAATGTTGCTCTTTTTTTCTTTTGGTATTGTTGTTTTTATTTACTGAAATTTTTTTTAAGTAAGTTAAAACCTTTGTGACTTACCTTTACGTTTTCGCCCTTAATTACATTTTTTAATTTTTAAGACACACCAGGAACGTATGCAGGGTTACGTATTTTGGTTTGGATTATTATTATGTTGTATTTGCTTAAGGTTGTTGTAGAGTTTATGAATTCTTTTTTAAATCGAATCTATAAGGTGTTTTGGGTAAGAGTTTGAGATTAATGCTTGTTTTGCTTTGTTAATTGCGTCTTTTCGGAATTCAGGGTCAGATAAATTTATGGCTCTATCTGCCAAACTGGTGAAAACTGATTTTTTTTTGGGAAATAGGGTGTTCAGAGTTAAAATTAAGATATCTTCCAGACCAGGTATTTTTAGTGTACCAAGCTGTTCTTATTTTATCTTTTACGCGGTGAAGGGTCAGATCTAAGAAGTTTATTTGATTTTCTTTCTCAAACTCGATGGTAAATTTTAATTTGTTATGATATTTGTTGAATTTATATATCTAAAATGTACTCGGATTTTTCTTTAGGGATAGCTAGCAAACAATCATCTACGTACCTATAGGAAAAGGGTAAGTCAAAGTTCAAGTTATTAATGACTGTTTTTTCTAGATCTTCAAGTACAAGTTGAGCTATGACACTCGATATAGACGCTCCCATTGCGCAACCCTCGATTTGCTTATAATACTTATCGTTAAATAAGAAATATGTAAAGTTGAGTTTGACAGCTTCTAAAAATTCATCTAGAGGTATCTCTGTGTGTTGCTTTATTAATTTCCACTGTTTTTGCACCACCTCTAAAGCCAAGTCTACAGGAACATTTGTATATAATGACACAACATCCAGAGAGATTAAGGTATGGTTTTCAGGTAGAGTTATATTTTTTATTTTGTTTTTAAAATGCCACGAATCTCTTTTATATAAATCATTGTTATTTACTATATTTTTTAAGATGTTTTTTATAAATTTTGATAATTATATAAGGATAAGGCCGGCTGGGTACATGGAACTATCGGCCTTAGAGGGATACCTGCTTTGTGCAGTTTAGGTAATCCATATACACGAGGTGGTATGGCAATATGTATTTTTAGATCTTTAGCATTTTTTTGGAGAGATATATAGTTTTTTTCCCCATCTAGAAATTAGGTCGTTGTTTTTTTTTCTGAAAAATATTGGTTGGGTCTCTTTCTATCTCTCTGTATGTTGTACCATCCGAAAGTAAATCATTGATTTTTCTGTCATACTCTGCTGAATACATAATTACGGTTTTATTTGACTTATCAGGTTTTAGAATTTTTAAGTTTTGATTTTGTTTTAAAAAATGACTTTGTTTCGTTTACTTTTCTCAAAAGTACTTTTTTTGATTTGACTTTATTGTTATGATTTGTAATTATGTTATAACACTTTTCCCTGATGTTTTCCTTGGATTCAGAAGGGAGACTAGATATGGATAGCTCAATATTATTGATGATCTCGGGAATGGCCATTTCCTTTTGTTGGCTAATTGGAATAGCAAAATTTGGTCCGAGGCTGGATGTGTCAAATGTAGTAAACAACAATGATTTCTATATAAGAGATTCGTGGCATTTTAAAAACAAAATAAAAAATATAACTCTACCTGAAAACCATACTTTGATCTCTCTGGATGTTCTGTCATTATATGCAAATGTTTCTGTAGACTTGTCTTTAGAGGTGGTGCAAAAACAGTGAAACTTAATAAAGCAACACACAGACATACCTCTAGATGAGTTTTTAGAAGCTGTCAAACTCACTTATACCTCTACATATTTCTTATTTAACGATAAGTATTATAAGCAAATCGAGGGTTGCGCAATGGGATCGTCTATATCGCGTGTCATAGCTCAACTTGTACTTGAAGATCTCGAAAAAACAGTCATTAATAACTTCAGCTTTGACTTACCCTTTTTCTATAGGTACGTAGATGATTGTTTGCTAGCTATCCCTAAAGAAAAATTCGAGTCCATTTTAGATGAGTTGAAACAATTATCATAACAAATAAAAATTTACCATCGAGTTTGAGAAAGAAAATCAAATAAACTTCTTAGATCTGACCATTTACCGCGTAAAAGATAAAATAAGAACAGCTTGGTACACTAAAAATATCTGGTCTGGAAGGTATCTTAATTTTAACTCTGAACACCCTATTTCCCAAAAAAATCAGTTATCACCAGTTTGGCAGATATAGCCATAAATTTATCTGACCCTGAATTCCGAAAAGACGCAATTATCAAAGCAAAACAAGCATTAATCTCAAACTCTTACCCAAAACACCTTATAGATTCGATTTAAAAAAAATCATAAACTGTACAACAACCTTAAACAAATACAACATAATAATAATCCAAACCAAAATACGTAACCTTGTCATACGTTCCTGGTTGGCCTGAAAAAAAAAATGTATTTAAGGGCGAAAACATAAAGGTAAGTCACAAAGGTTTTAACTTACTTAACAAAAATTTTAGTAAATTAAAAACAACAATACGAAAAGAAAAAAAGAGCAACATTGTATATGAGATACCGTGCAATGACTGCAATAAAGTATATATTGGGCAAACTAGTCAGTACCTAAAAAATCGGATTAACAGTCACAAGCACGATAAAAAAAACAAAACAGCTCTCACAAACCACACAACTAAAACCAACCATACTTTTAACTATAGTGACACTAAAGTACTTATATATTGAAGTAAATGTCCAGTCTGATCGGTGTAGTTTTAATTTATTTTTCAATGTAATTGTGTCCATATATGTTTGAAACTATGTTTGTTCTCCAAATTTCCTACTGTAAGTTTTTATTTTAGTATTTTATTTTAAAACCCATTTTAATCTTTCTAATATTGTAAAATTTGAAAAAGGCTCAAGTTATAGCCGAAACGTTATTAAAACGAGACATGAAAACGTGAAATGTTTCTAAATGTTTGTGTAGCGTCCAGTGTTTTATTTGTTACTGTTCGAATTATGTTTCTAAGAGCATGAGTTTCATGAGAAATTATTCTTTTGACAAATAAATACGAGTATCAAAACCAACGAAGTTTACAAAACGGCCTTGTGTGTCGATTAAGTGGTATATTACCTTACTACTTAATGGACTTAAATCATTGACGTAAAGCAGTATATACCGAGCACTAACAAATAAAAGCTAAAGTTAGTATGGTTGAAGTTATCTTTGAAATGTTTTTTTCATTTTAAAAATTGTAAAATTGGAATTACCGTCAGACGTTCCGCCTTCTATTGCACCACGTATTATCACAGATCTTTACTTACTGAATGAGATCGGAAAGATTCAGGCGGGCTTTTATACCAGGATTTTGCTTGCCGAACACTGACCCTTTCTTAAGATTAGTTTCCGCATGTAATGTAAAACTGAATCTTATAGGAAAATTGAACTTAAAAATTCAGAAACGTCAACAAAAAAAATGGGTTGAAAATACAAGACGCTACAGGAATAAAAAGAAAGGACAAGTTTATTCGAGATAGTACGCCGCCCCCAACACCACCCCCACTTCCATCTGTACAAATTGCAGCCCGACCGGTACGAAAATATCAGCAAAAATCACCAGGTAGATAAAACAAGTATTAAGAAGAAATATAAGGTTTGAAGATATCATTAAGAGATAGTGAAAAACGTGTGCAATGGTACAAGAAACGTTGTACTAGATTAAAGGAAAAAGTAATGTCCAAACCAAATTCTTCACCGACGCCTAATATTAAAGTTCACGATATTCTTCGCCAAATAAACGAGGAAGTAAAACAGCGACTCTTATTTTCTGAATGTTTGGTAAATGAATTTAGAAACAAAACAAAATATCCAACCGAATTGAAAACAAATATTTTGGGATCATTTCGTCTCCAATTTATAAAAAATATAGGGTCCAGAATCAGGCCACTTTGATAATCTAAGCATATTTTGAAAAAACAATTGCATTCAAAACTTAGTTTAATAGAAAAGAAACGAGTACAAACACAGAAAACGATGGAAATTAAAAAGCATATCGAACATTTTTTTGTAGATGATGAAAACAGTGTTCTTGCTCCTGGTTAAAAAGATTGCATCACGCGACGAAAAATAACAAAACAGAAAAGATACTTGACAGCGACTTTTTTTAATATTGCATAAGAAATATATTCTGAAATACAAGTCAAAAGTATCTTTTAGTACATTTTGTAGATTAAGACCTTTTTATATCTTAAAACCCAAGTGGCAGGTCGAGAATCCTGATTATGTATAAAACATGAAAATGTAATTTTTTTTACAAAAGCTGCATCATTTTAATTCAGTTAAAAATAAAGCACCTCACAAAGTTTTAAAAAACTTGGTTTGTGATGTCAAAAGTAAATCTTGTATATATCGAGAATGTAAGAAGTGTATTAAAGAGAAAATTGATATTTTAGAATTCAATATGCATACTGCTGGTGAATACACATTTTATTACGAAAAATATTGTGGAAAAGAGAAAAGATAAGAAAGGAGAGGAAATCAATGTGAAAGTCACTATCAAAAGAAAAGTTAATTGTACTGTTAAAGAATTGATCGAAAAGGCTAACGATATACTAATACCTAAATTTTTAATTCATGAATACAATGTTTATCATCAGCTCACTACAATGAAGCAGCTGAGAGAAGCGTTGAAGTCAAATGAGGTTACGCTACACGTTGATTTCTCTGAAAATTATGGATGCAAGTACACAACAGAAATTCAGAGTGTATATTTTGGTGCATCTAGACCGGAAGTTAGCCTCCATACTGGTGTTCTATATTATAAAAATGAAAGTGTGATTATGCACCAGTCTTTTGCTTCTGTATCAAGTCAACTTTCACACCAGCCTCATGCATTTTGGGTCCATCTTAAGCTAGCAATTAAACAACTAATTCCTGAAGTAGACACAATATTTTGTTAGTGATGGACCGACTTTCCATTACCGGAAAAAAGTAAATTTCTTGTTAATCTCATATTTTGGACAAAAGTATAGTCTTAAACATATATCATGGAATTTCTCAGAAGCCGGCCACGGCAAAAGTTCAGCCAACGGGGTTGGCGGCTGTTTAAAAAGGGCAGCTGATTTAGCAGTTGCTCACGGCAGGGATATAATATCCGCTAAAAATTTTATTCATGTTCTAAAGTCCAAAGTAAAAAAATAAGTTGTTTTTAATTGAAGAACATTCTACAAAAAGAAAATATTATTTGTCTTGCAAAGCCTATCAAAAAATCAATGAAAATACGTCAAATTCACTGGAGACCATTATAGCCCCAAGAATTGAATTTTAAATATCTAAGCTACCTCTGCAAAGAATGTACACATTATTGTCTAACAGAAATTCGCTGCGCAGAAAGTAACAATACCTCAGCTATAGCAGAACCAAACGTAGAAAATACTCGTATAGATAATAATTATGCTACAACTGCGACTTATGAGCAGAACGAGGAGAAAAAAGGACCCAATGCAAGTTCTGTGCAATATGAAGATTGGGTAGCTGTCATGTATGACAATAACTGGTATCCAGGAATTGTTGAAGATGTAATTGACCGCAATTTAAGAATTTCATTTATGGGTTGAACTGGCCAGAAATCCTATATTCGAGTTGTACCAAGTAATGAAATCCTTTGTCAGCTGAAATGTCCACCTAGACCCATTTCCGCCAGGCACTTTGGTATTGAGAATAAAACTGAGATAAATGAAATACTAAAAAACTACGTTAAACTAACAGTTTTATTGATCAATAATGTTAAATTTTTTTTCTTCAGTTTTTGTTAAATACGATTCACTTAACATTTTCTTATGGTGCTAATTTTGTTGTAAAAGAACCATGTTTTAGTTCTATTTTTATTACCTAAATCAAAAAAATAAAATATTAGGTATTTCTCCCTAAAAAGTCATTACCCTCCACTTATGTCATTACCATCAGTTTCATGATTCCTTCTGATACTGCCATATAATTAGAAGAAAATAGTTTCTGGTACTTGCGGGTTAGGATACATTTTTAAAATAAATACAAGATGATTCGCTGTTCAGTTGTATTTCTTAAACAACGAAATAAATTTTATAATATACCATTTTTTAAAATTTGTTCTTGCCAGAAACTAAAATAGTAGTAGTAGATACTGGTATAATAAAAAAATACATTATTTATCAGTAACTGTCTGATGGAAGGAAGAAAGGGCTGGTAATGACAAAATAGTACATTTTCCTATCTTCCTCCTTTCGTATTTTTGATTATTCTAACTATAGAATAATTTTCATCAGGGAATGTGATAGGGGACATGTTAATTGCTAATTATAATATACAGCCTCAACCAAAAGTTAAGTTTTGAATTTGGAAGATTGTTTTCTTAAAAGGCAAAAGTGCCAGAGAACTTCGCATTCAGATCTCTTGATGCAAAGATTTTTGAAGATGCCTTGTGCAATCGAAAACGAAACTAGTAATTCCAGTTTGACACAGTCTAGCCCCAAAAACTATGATTTCTTAACTTAGCAAAGCCGTGAAAGCTTCCGTTTTATGGGATGTATAGTTAGAGTCCCTGAAAATGGTTAACCGATCATTTTCAAATTTGCACCATTTTTTTTCTTTATACTTAGTTAAAAAATAATAATAAAATATTTCCAAAAAGAGAAAAACATGTGAAATTTCCTTAGTTTTTTGTATATAAAATCATTTTTAAACTATTTAGGGTAGCCTAAAAAAAAGTTAGTTACAAAACGGGGAAACACGTAAAATTTTTATCTCTTTGAATATAAACAAGTTTTTTTTCACTATACAGCGTAGACTTAGGGGGATAAAACAGATTCCTCAAATCCAAATATCCATTTTAGAAATCTTTTAGCCCGGGCAGCGGCTCTACCCAACCGTGGACCCATCGAAGAGCCAAAAAGCTTTGTCTGGTAAAACTACTCCAGTACCATGATAGAATTTTTGTAAGAGGGTCAATTCGTCGTCGTGTCAAAACGTACTTTTTACCTTTTAGTAGCTAAATCTCGGGAACGATTTCAACTTTTAAAATTAGATACGTCCTTAGAGCACGCTTGAGGCTCTCGAGTGGTATCAAACAGATTTTCGTATCATTTTCGGATATTAGTCTATCAATGAAAAGAAAATTGTGTTTCAAACTCTAGTTAATATCAGCGGGATCAAAGTTTGGGAAGTATTTTTTTAAATGTTTGAAACTTTTTTCAGGTCGAAAGCACGGGTTAGTTGAACGCCCTCTGGTACCTTCACGGTTCAAATTTTCGACAAAAGCATAAAATATTCTGAAGAGATAAGACAAAAATAATGAGACAAAAAAATAGGTGTTTAAAGTTTGAAGCTAAATCTTTCACGAAAAAAACTACTTTTAAAACGGCGCGGCGGTATTTACTTAAGTTAATTACTATGTTTGCCAAAAAAATGATAACTTATTTTGCTTTTGATTTAATGGAATATTGCAAATATTTTCTTTGTTGTCTTTCCATTTGCCTTATCATGAAAAAATCACCTTCCGAGTTTTTGCAGATATTAGCATTTTCGGATCCCTCAACCCCAAAAAAACATATTCTCCCATTTCCGTCGGTCTGTCGGTATGTATATGTGTCGGTCTGTGTGACTGTACGCGGCCTGACTCGAAAACTACTTATCCAAAATATAATCTTCTTTTTATGAAAGGAATGTAATGAAGGAAAGAAATCGTTTCTTGTAGAGTACGTAAATAATGATAAAAAAAATTAAAAATATAATAATAATAAATTAAAAACTTCAAGAAACTAAAATAAATCACAATTTATAGAATTTATATAAAGTTATTACCAAATAATTTATTGTCTATGCACTACACAGGGGCGATATCTTATTTTGATATAATAAACAATTTGGTAGAAGAGAAATATGTTTTTATTTCAAACATTTAAAATAAATAATTTGATTTACAACTATGTTAAATTTATCGACGAAACTGAGTACCTAATAGCTATACATTTTCAATACTACGTTGATATTTTCCTTTGTAAAATTATTTTAGTTATCTATCTAGTGCGATTAAAAAGGACTAGACACACATTTATTCAGAAAATAGCTCTCGGTTAATTTTCGTAATTTTTTGATAAATCGTAGTTCTCATGATTCTGAAGAAAAGTGGCCATGGACACGATGAGATCCAATGTGTAGTTTTTGAGATACACGGTCTTGAGAAAACAATGCTCATACGGAAGTTGCTTTGTCGATTCATTTTTCAATATGTTGTAGTTATAATCATTCTGATTTAAAGGCTTGATGTGCTGAACATGTTTTCGAGATCTAGGGTCTCAATATTTTTGGGGCAAATATCTAAGACACGTATTAAATGTTTTTTTCGTTCTTAACAAAAAAACTGTTTAAGGTCCAAAAAGAGTCAACTGTTTATTTAAAAAATATTAATAAATAATAATTACCTGGTGCATGAAATAATTACCTAAACACATAAGGAGATTCAAAATATCTGATAAAGCTGACTTATGGCCTTATTCTTTAGGAATTTTGTTCGCAATTTAATTGACGATTGCTGGAGTTCCGCAGCATTGATCACATTTTCTAATATATCAGTGTGCGGATAGTAACTATTTCGTTAATCTATACATCTCAAAAATGTATTAATGCTGGAACAAACCATTGGTACCAGGTGCTTTTCAGAATTGTAGCAATTCTTAAATTAAAATGCTTGGTAAAAGTTGTATTGCACTTTAAGTTAGAAACGATAAGTTGTTTGAGCACAATAACGGCAACTTTTAAAAAACTAGTTGAGCTGTTGTTTGAATTTGATCCAGTAATGGAACAATACTTGCGTAAAGTGATGAAAAATGAGGAGACTAAAGCTCACTATCTCGGGAAAAATATAAAAAACGAAATAATAGACCTTATGTATCAAAGTGCAAAACTTCAAATTGTTAATGAAATAAAAAAAAGATAAATATTATTCCATAATTTTAGATGGCACACCTGACATTAATAAGGTAGAACAAATAACTCTTGTAATCAAGTATGTTTCAATTAATAAATCTGATTCCAATGAGGTTCAAATAAAAATTAATGAAAGCTAACTGGGCTTTCTTCTAGTTGAAAGATTTATAGGAAAAAAATGTTTGAAATTATGATTAAGGATCTTTATGATAAGGATTTAAATTGGCAAGATATTAGAGGGCAGCACTAGGTACAATCTAGAATTAAGAATTTATATTAGCGAGCATTCTAATGGTAAATGATATGGCAAAAGAATCCTTGGAAGCCGCTAATTTTTGCAATATGTTCAAAAAATATATTTATTTTCGGCATCTACTTTTTGATGGACAATACTTTTAAAACATGGTCAAAGATTAACTTTAAAACCATTCAGTGACACTAGATGGGAGAGTAGGATAGAAGCCTTAAAGCTTTTAAGATTTATACGATGCTTTGCTAAGCATTTATTCAATAGTTATTTGGTATAAAATATTAAATTGCATTAATCTAATTAGTAAGTTGATGCAAGCAAGAGATTTTTATTTAACATCTGCCCTTGGTATTTAGCAAAGTGGCAAAAAATTCTTTAAGGATCTTCTATCGAATAAATCATTTAATGAAATTATTGTTGACGGCTGTTGCTAGCTGACGAAATTGACGTTGAAGCTAATTTTAAATTAACACTACCATGGCGCCGCGTAAGAAGAAAAAAACGAACTTCTCATACGAAGAACGAGATGAATCGATGGAAGATCCCAAAGAAGAGTATACAATCGATTTTTTAATTTTACAACTGATGAAGCACTAAATGCATTACATGGTAGATTTGATCAAATTAGTCACCACATAGACTTTTATCATTTGCTGAATACTACATGAACACTGCAAGGATTTGGAAAGTATTTTAACTGATGGTGACCCCAAACAATGTACTAAAGTTAATAATTATGTTAAATTTTGACCCTAACTTTAATATTGCTGTAAAAATATTGCTAATTATGCCAGTTACTGTAGCAAGTGGAAAAAGAAGTTTCTCTAAATGAATGTTAATTAAAAATTTTTTTCGTTCCTCTTCCATGCAAAATCGTCTTAATGGTTTGACCAATTTGGGGAATGAGCATGGAATTTGCTGAATTATATTAAATTAAATGAGATAATAAAAAAGTTTGCAGAACTAAACGTGAGAAAAAATGTTTCCTGTAATTTTGGTAGTAGTAGTTTATATTAATTTTGTTTTGTTTTTATACAATATAAGTTTTTTGTTTGTGCAATAATTTTTTCTGGTATAATTAAAAATGTTTTAAAATTGTACCACGTAACTATCAATTTTAAGTTTCATTATTTATACACGGTCTTGTTTTAGTATATGCACCAAGGTGAATGACATGATGATTTGGAATGACATTCCTAAACATTTTGAAATCATTTTTAAATTGCCATTTCTTGATTCTACTATCCATCTTGTTTTGGTAATAAGTCTTGAGGAATTTTCTTCATCGGTGGTATTTCCTCACTCATACGACAGGAAGATATAGAATACATGCCACCTCATACTATTTGGCACCATAATTCCGCTGATTTGGATGGGCTGGATTTCTACTCTTCCTCGGTTAGGAATGATCTTTGTTTCTCTACCAACGATCATTCCGAAATTTGTTCACAAATCTCGGATGTATTCTAATTAAGTATAGAAATCTTTATACCACATTATAATAAGACCTCAAAGATCCCAACAATAAACCTCGGTTTTGCGATAATGCCAGAGAATATCCGTACTCATAACACTTTTTTAATAAAATCTACAGGTTAGAAACGAGGCAGGAAATCGTTACAGTCGTATAATTCTCGACGCAAAACATGCCTTGGGTAATCCCTCCTCTTCACTTCCTCCTCACATCAATAGGAGCTTTGCCATATAATATGCAAGAAATTACCTTCAGGGTTAAAAAAGTACGACGTATTCCTCTGGCCTTGATGGAATTCCGGCCATTGTCCAAAAAAGTTTGCTTCTGAATTGGTCTCTATCCTTACTAAGTTATTCCAAATATCCTGTGCCAAAGGCATTTTTCCATTTCACACTTTATACAAAAAAATCCTCTAACCTTAATGGTATTCCGGCCGTAGACCTAAAAAAGTTCGCTTCTGAATTGGCCTACCACCTTATTCTATTGGCAAAGGCAAAATCCGGAAATTTGCTCGTATACAGCCTGTTCCCAAAAAGAGATCCAAAATGTTTCCCTCTAACTATAGACCAATTCCTTTTTGTGATGACCCTCCTCCCAATTATAAGTAAGGTAATGAAAAAGTATATCAATAATAAACTGTTAAGTTACCTTGAAAAGTATAAACTTATCCACGACAGCCGTACGGCTTCCGCCACCAAAGATCCACTGCAGATCTTCGTAACCCACAACTTTGAATAAATCAATAGATTACCAGGGAGAAGCCCAAATTATTTCCCTCCACATATCCAAAGCATTTGATCAAATCTGGCATGACGCGCTTCTTAACAAGCTTCCTACGTACGGTCTTCCTCCAAAACATTGTACTTGGATTGCCAGTTTTCTTTCCAACAGTTTGTATGTATACCCTTTCCACTTCGCAAATCAGACTTGCCTTTGAGTGTTGCTTGCTGCAAAGAAGCTTCCATCACTAGAGCATCGCCGAATTGTGGGCGATCTGTCTTTTATTAACTTTTCTGTTCTGATGAATTATCGTCATTTATGCTCTCCTTAGTCATTCCTGCCAAGGAAACACGAGCATCAACCCATATGTATTTCTTCACCGTCCAACTGCAAAGACCAAGGACCTCCTACTTTGTCTGCTTCTTTATTCCAAGAGTGTCTCTATTACGGAATGTGTTGCCTTTCCCTCTTCTTCTAATATGCAAGTCTTTAAATCTCGCATTAATAAACTTTCTCTGTCTTCACTCAATGAAACCACGGTACATAGCACTTAGGCCTTCGGCCTTCATGGTCAGCTCATAGATAAAAAAGGGCGTATATTAATAGTCACAGTTAAGAAAAGAACGATTGACAAACACTTGTGAGACACACTCTAGATAAATCACTCTTACGATGTTAAAACATATTTACAACTAAAGATTTGATATTATTTCTATAAACATGACAAGAGTACATAACTTGAAATAAGCGGCTGTTTGTTGTTAAAGCAAAACTTGAAATAATTTCTAAAGGAATCTAACTGAAAATTCCTTCCTGATTTTCTTCTTTTATATACACACAAATGAAAAAAAAAACGCAATTTATGTATGTGTTACTAAATGACTATGCGCGGAAGTAAATCGGGCCATACTTCGCAATCTTAATAAAAGGGAATATTTATTTATATTTATAATGAGAGAAGTAAAGGAAATTTGCCGTTTTTTTTCGTATGTAAATATATGAAAGTCAAGTGGAAGTTTTTCGAAAATGGAAAAAAGTAACAATTTTTTAAACTGTATATTTATCATTCATGTAGAACTATCCGATCAACTAATAAGAGAGACTTTATAATTTCAATTCAAAACGGAGCTAGATATAGAAGTATGTGAATATAAAAAATTTAGTGTAAGGTATAAGCTTTTGAGATCAATTCAGATCGAATCTATTTCTGCTACTTGTTTTCTTTAACCAAATGATTTTATTTTAATTTTTCTGGACTCTCTTAAAATGTTGAAAATGTATACAGAAGATAGTTTTTCTTTACTGATTTGGAAACTCATTTACTCATTACACAAGTTTTTGAAGAATCCAAAGTTACTGGAGACTAAATTTGCCGTCCTCATAATTCAACAATAAAAACAATATTAAAATATCGGTAAATTCCTTTACCCGGAACTTCCCTCGCTATGAATTATTACTTTTATTGGGAAGACTGAAGTGTGATCCAAGTTAGTTCAGTACATAGTCACAGTATATATGTGTTACATGTACTGTCTCTTCATTTTTATTGGGCGCCATTTTGTTCCATCATATTGGATTCCTACCAATAGGTTTACCATTTCCTTTCTACTTATGCCACACATCAATTTTTAATTTTTCTGCAAAATTTAAAATTGAACAAGATTTTTTTACGTTGATTGTTTAAAATTTTATTTGGCCGTCATTTTGTTTCGCCATCTTAAATTGAAACCCATATTATCAGTCCTTACCTACTCCGTTGGTCCGCAGATATCCCAGATATTAAGTTTCTGAATGGTTTTCATTAACGATCCTCTTGTTGTTATGTTAGAGTGGTGTATTATTTGGGGTTAGGATCCAGTAAAAAAACCAAGGACTTTTTTTAAATTGACGGCGTTTCGCCAATTTGCTGTTGCATCCTCAGGACACATAGATTTTATATTTTAGTCTTTACGTATTCCATTGATCCGCAGATATTTCCTAACCCCAAATAATACACCACTCTAACATAACAACAAGAAGATCGTTAACGAAAACCATTTAGAAATATAATATCTGGTAAATATCTGCGAACCAACGGAGAGGATAAAGACTCATAATATGGGCATCATGCCAAATATAAAATTTATATGTGTCCTGAGGAAGCAATAATAAAGTTGCGGAACGTCGACAATTTGAAAAAAAACTTTTGTTTTTTTTACTGGATCCTAACCCCAAATAATAATAATAATACACCACTTTATTATAAAAACAAGAGGATCGTTAACAAAAACCATTTAGAAACCTAATATCTGTGGACCAACGTAGTAGGTAAAGACTGATATTATGGGCTTCATGCAGGATATATATATATATATATATATATATATATATATATATATATATATGATGTGTTTTCATTCCGGGTGTAGATCCTTTCACTATTGTCGTTCTGATAAGAACAGTTTTGCTGACGTTTCGCCAAAATCACATTTGGCATTTTGGAAGCTTTTCTTCTCGCGTACGAATAGAGACTGTCTCTATTCGACTATAGTGAACGGATGTACACCCGGAATGAAAACACATCGTATTCGTTAACGAAAACCATTTAGAAACTTAACATCTGGGAAATATTTGCGGTCCAACGCAGTAAGTAAAGACTAAAAATATGTGTTTCATGCAGGATATAGAATATATATATGTTTTCTGAATATGCAACCCTTGCTCTGGTTTATAACCGTAGGGTGCAAGATTGCTACGCTCTTAATTTTTTTTAAATAATAAAATAGGAAATATTTTTATTAATTTACTGAAATAAAAAAAATTGCAAAGGTAATTAAAAAAAAAGGCAAAAGTATCAAGAGACAAGCTCGTGGTCAACAGAGCGTGCAAGATCAATGCCTTAAGCTCGTTTATCCCGGAGAGTGGGCGTGGGAAAAAAAATTAAAAGTAAAAAAGGTGAGCGCCACTAATTTATTACGGCCTAAATTAGAAAGCCGCTGGATGTGTCCGGCACTCACTTGTTCCTGATACTTTTATAAAATAAAAAAAAAATGTAATTTAAAATTAAGAAGTTATTTAAAAAAAATCTGAAAAAGAAGAGAAAATGTGAGCTAAATAAAACACATTAAATATAAACAACAAAATCTATTTACTGAAAGTTGTTTTTTTTTAAATGCCTGTGCAAAAAAATACACTAATATGGAATAAAAAAATTCACCAATTGTCCCAGCGTGATACGTCACTGCAACCGGTGGAAGGTGACTCAGTAGACAGGACCTTAGTAGTTATAGGGCAGAACGTTACTCGTTCACGTCAAAGTGAGCCTTAAAGTCCCGTACTAAGACCCTAAGAAAACAAAAGGTTTTCTAGTATTTTTTTAATAATTACATAAAAATTAAGAATAAAATATAACCCAAATAAAAGTCAATTAATAAAAATATTAACTTTGAATTTTATGTAAAGAAAATAATCTAAAAAAAAATTACCCTCATCCCAAATGAATCAAAATAAAATAATAAAATTTCAAAGCATTAATTAATGTTAAAATTCCTACTTAAGGTCTCGAAATCTTTCATTTTCACTAAATTTTCGTATCACCGAAGGAAACCCGAATACAATAAAATATTTAGTATTTTAAAGAAAACAGTCAAAATGTATATTCAATAAACACTACTTAATCAAAAAGAAAACAAAAATATAAATTAGCGCAAACTGTACAAAGAGTGCTTCCTACCCTGATGAATACCAAAATTCAGTCGAAACGCCGTGTAAAAAAATCAGCATAAGATTAAATGCGATTTGCAATAAAGGGTATTAAAGAAATTAAATTTAATTAAAAAAAATCAACCATTAGAAAAAATAATAAAACATTAAACAACAATTTGCATAGTAATAAATACAAAATGTACTGATTCCAAAGTAAAGGTACTTACGTACCTGAAGAATACCCAATATTCAAGCGAAACGTTGTAAAAAAACTTTAAAAACTAATTCAGAATAATAACGATATAAATATAACAATCTTGCATGATAAAGTTTTCTTTCAACAAAATAATTTCAGACGACCCCAAAGTTAAAAAATACAAAATACTATAGATTAAAAAAAACTACATCATATTAAATTACTGAACAGCTAGGCAAAATATTTTAATTAATAACCCACTTTATAAAAAAAACAATTGCAACTATTAATTTAATTCAGCTCTGTGAACCGCTACAAATGTTACCTGATTTATACTAATGGTGAAGGCATGAATCTCAAATATAATTAAAAAAATTAACTAATATAGCAACTATAATGATCATCAAAAATCTAATTTGTAATCTATGAGTAATCTCCTTTCTTTTTTTTGCAACCCCATGTTCGGAAATTTATTATAAAAATTAGCCCCAGTCCCCATACAAATTCATTATATGAGTAAAAGTTAATTTCGATATATGACCAAAAATTACCAAATTACGTAATATAGAACCAAAAGTATTCAAAAAGGCATATACACTTTTCAAAATAGATGAATTTAAATTACCTATTCAATAAGGTTTAGTTCGCCCCGAACAGGAAGATTTCATCACAACGTGGCAGAAAAATGGCGGCCTGGTCCAACTTCAGCACCAAAAATCCTCTCTCAGAGAGATTACTTGGAGGTTACAAAATATTATAAAATTCACTAATACAAAACCCCAAGTAAATTAGTACGAAGCTGAGGAGAAATCCCACTAACGGATTTCCAAGAAAAACTTGGATTTTATTTTCCCCAGTTCGCGCTGAAGACCTTTCGATGTTACAGGAGACCAGAAAAGTGAAGTGAAAAAGTAGTTCCTTCCTGGAACTAGCTCCGTTGTACCTTCTAGAATTTCAACTCGGATGCCGAACTATCATTGGTTAGATTGTCCCAGGTGACATCAGTGTTGTCAAACAGCAACCACCTGAAAATAAACTTGACAACAGTTGGGATCTTAGCATGCGCCTACTGAATGAGGGCATATCGGATGCAGCGAGTGACAGCGTATAGGAAGTGACACATCATAGATTACCAAAAAGTTTCACATCCCATAACCCTTAATTATACTGTGAACTAGACCAAAACTTAGATAATTAGAATAATAGTTGAAAAGGCTATCCCGAAAAATCAACTTGCAACTAAAACAGAGAACAAAGCTGTGGGGAATTGATTTCAAATGGGGAAGTGGAAAAAACTTGACAACAAAAAGGCTTGATTTAAATTAGATTTTCACAACAATACAATATAAATAAATTTGTTATTTTACCATTAAGAGAGAAATATTGTAGGCAATTCACAGAAGACAAAAAATGGTCGAGTAATAATTCAGGACATAAAAGGGTCTAAATACTCATGCAATCAGGAGAAAATGATTGAAAAAGGAAATATTTAAGGAAGTAATTTGGTTTTCCAAACACTACACACAACCGATTTAGTTATTCCAATATGCAACTGCTACCTAATCCAAGAGAAAAAAAAAGGTATGAATATTGATTTTAAATCCAGAAATTGTATGTGTTTATAGGCCAAAGTTAAGTGAAAGGATTTGTACTAATATTCCCCTTATGTGTTAGATATCTAGGGCTAAAAGGGAATACAATTAACATAGGGTAAATTTAAAATAAAGTAACAAGCATGTATTGGCCTAAAAACATTCCTATATATATCTAAAATAGAAATATTTATCAAAGTAACCGTGCTTCATAAACATAAATTTCTACATATGAGTATTAATACAAAATATCGACCTTACATGCAAAAAAAAATTCTGTGCATTAATGCCAGTATTTTATTATTTACAGCAACAGAAAAGATATGTTTGGACCCAAAAATAGAGGTTTGAAGTCGAAAATACAACATCCTGACAAGATTATCGCAAGACCAAAACTTGCATAAAGGAGGCAAAACAGGTTTTCAAGACTGCTAAAATTAAATTCTGATTTACTCTGTAATATTAAGCAATAAATATCTTTAGATATTATTTCGGTTTCGTCTTTTACATGATTATAATTTTAATTGATGAAAGATATTGCATGAATCTAGGCATCACCATCCAAGTAACAACGTTTGAACTTGCAGTAAAACGTTTCTTTAGAACGGGGTGGTGAACTACTTTAGTTTAAGAATACTGATAGTTGTTGATAATAGGTGGCGCTATACATACCGATTAATTATTATAATATAATCCGGTATAACAAATTTCGCTTGAGATATTGGTAATCTAACTAAACTCTAAAACCAATATATAATTTAAATAAAGCGCACATATCAATTATTAAAAATTAACACTAAAAGAGTACATTATAAATTTTAAACTTAAAGATTAAACTATATGACAAAATTAGAGTGTTAAAATGCAACAATAAAGTTTCGAAACGTCGACAATTTAAAAAAAGTCTTGTTTTCTTACTGGATCCTAACCCCAAATAATACACCACTCTAACATAAAAACAAGAGGATCATCAACGAAAACCATTTAGAAACTTAAGATCTGGGAAATATCTGCGAACAAACAGAATATGTAAAGACGGATAATGTGGGTTTCATGCTGGATATAGAATCTACATATGTGTCTTAAAGATGCAAAAATAAAGTTGCGTGACGTGAGCTATTTAAAAATAGTCTTTTGTTATTTTTGCTGGTTCCTAACCCCAAATATTACACCACTCTAACATAACAACAAAAGGATTGTTAACGAAAACTATTTAGAAACTTAATATCTGGGTAATATATGCGGAAGAACTAAGTAAAAGTAGTGATAATATGGGTTTCATGCAGGATATAAGATCTATATGCGTCCTGAGGATGCAAAAATGAAGTTGCTAAACGTCGACAATTTAAAAAAAATACTTGTTTTTTTTACTGGACCTTAACCCCAAATAATACACCACTTTAACAAACATTTTTTAACATTGTTCCGTCATATTGGACTTTTACCAAAATATTATCAGGCCATTCCCATATGACCCTTAATTTTTGATCAAAATTTGAAATCAATCTGGTAAGTTGTATTTAAGCTATGTTGCGAACTGACACACAGACCGACAGTCCGACTTCACGATTACAAAAATTTTATTTGACCCCAATTTTGTTCCGCCATTTTGAATTAGTAACACAGTTTTACTAGTTGAACCCTATACTACGATTAGTTATGACACATAATTTGAAATCAAACCACAAAGCAGTTTTTCAGGCTGAATTTTTAAATATTTTATTAAGCCGCCATTTTGTTCCGCCATCAGACAGACAGACCGACAGACGGACTGACGGAATTGATAAAACATACTTTTTGGCATCTAGCGACGCTAAAATGTAAAGAGGTGTAAAACCTGAGAGGATGATTTTTCACGATTACAAACATTTTATTTGGCCGCCATTTTGTTCGGCCATCTTGGATTAGTACCACTATTTCACTAGTTGAACACAATTAGTTATGGTACACAATTTGATATCAAACCATTAAGCAGTTTTTTCAGGCTGAATTTTTAAATATTTTATTATGCTTTGGATTCGTACCAAAATGTTACCACTTGATTTCAACATAATAGGTATTTACTTGATGTTTTGCAAAATTTGAGATAAATTGAATGAGTAGTTTTTAATAATAATTTTTTTAACACTTCACTACGCCGCCATTTTGTTTCGCCATATTGAATTTTTACCAAAATGTTACCAGGTCATCCCCATATGACCCTTAATTTTTGACCAAAATTTGAAGTCAATCGGATAAGTACTTTTTTAGCTACACCGCGAACAGACAGACCGCCGGAATTGAGAAAAAATGTTTTTCGTCATCTAGGGACCCTGAAACGTAATGATGTGAAAAAATCTCGGAGAGTGATTTTTTCAAGATTACAATACTTTTATGAGGGAAGTAACAATATAGAACTGAACATTAATTCTGACCCTAACTCGTTTTGGCAATTTATGCAAATTATCAAGGGAAATTAAGTTTGAAATGAAAATAAAATGAATATATAAAAACAAATGATATCGTGAATGACTTTGAGCAGTACTTTAGATCCATTTTTGCATTCTCGGATGATCAAAGGTATAGTAGATCATCGTTGAATAATAAAAGTTTTGATTTCTCTGCTATAAGTTTTTCATTATTTATTTTTTCCGTGTGAAGAGTATGCACGCGTTTAAGTGCTCCGAAGTAATTTGTTCTTTTCGTGTTGTAATAGTTTAAATCTATGTACTGTTTTATGTGTATCTGTTCGTGAAAATTATGCCAATGTAACTGAGTTATTTTCAAATCTGTACGCATTCAATTATCCGCGTAAAACGTGAAAAACTATCCTCCAAATCTTTCCAATTTCTATAGTAAAGAAACTCTGTTTATGATAGTATTGTTTTGCTTATCAGCATTAACGACAAAAAAGGGGTCTTGAAAACTTTGGAAATAAACGATTGTGGCAGCATCGTTCAAAGTAAAGAATAAATAGTGCAGTATTATAATAAATTGGAATAAATAGTGCTTTACCCAAAGGATCAGTGCTCGCTTGACATGCATAAATATATCTATACCAGGGACATTTAAAAATTTCTTGTAGCTTGTTGAAATTAATTTTTGTCCAATCTTTTAACGAGTTGGATATTTTAAGCATGGGTGAACCAAGTACAAATTTACGAAGACTTTTAAGGTCAACATCCAGAAAAAGTCCTTTAATTACTGAACATGTACAAAAAAAATTCGTATAACATAAGCTATACTAGTATTACCTGTGATGAAGCTGAATGTAACGAGAACAAAGATATACAAGAAAATATAATTTTATCGTTACAAAATAAATTGGCTGACAGACACACTTGGAACATGAAAATGAGAAAAACAAGAAAAAGGTCGACTTTTTATTAAGGGACCTAAAACACAAAAAGGACGAAATTCAAAATTTAAAAAGTATTATTGAAAACATGAACAAAATACATCTAGACCAGTTACGTAATGACAAAGAAACTGTTTCCGCAGAAACACAAACGAAACTCCAGATGGTGATAGACTCTGAGGTGCAAACAGACGAATGCATCGACAAACAAACATTAGAAATAGATACTACACAGTATGACTTAGACACGAATATCAAAAATATCTCTTTTACCCCAGTTGTGAGTGAATCGAGAGCTCCTTCTCCAGTCCCAGTGATAAATGTTAAAAATTTACGGAGTAAGACGTCTGAAATAGCGAATGTATCATCATCTAATTCTCACACAGTTAACATAAGAAAACGCAGAGTGCTGGAAATAGGCGACCGTTCGGCATTGGGCTGTGCTCATGTACTGAGAAAACATCAGCTAACCGAGGAAGAATGCATAATCGAAGGATGGGTTAAACATGGAGCAAACCTAAGTGATTTGGCTCATTCTGCTTACAACTTGAGTTTTGATCAAAATGACTGTGTTATCTTATTATTAGATCTAAACTGTGCATACCATATAAATACAAAAATAATGGAATCAATTTTAGCAGTTGGAAAATATACAAACTTAGTCCTGTCTATAAAATGTGACGTAAAAAGACATTATAGTATCTACAATAATTTTCTACAATTGTTTAATATTTGTATTAGCAATAGGTTGAGATTTAACAGGTCTATAAGAATCATATATAATCTTAAGTATAATAGAATGTATCGTTTTACTAAATTTAAAATGTGCGAAATATTGGCTAATTACGTTAATACCAAAACGAATAATCTAAACATTGTTTTAAAATCAGTTACAACACAAAATTTGCCGGCTTGTAATTTAAATAATAGTATAAATAGGATAAATCTTTGTAACTCGAGCGAATGTAGTAAAGTAGATACTAAGGTAAAAGAACTGATTAATAATGTGATTGATGTGGTAAGTAATGTGTGCACGGTGGAAAAAAATGTCATAGAAAAAGATAAACCATCCTCCGATAGTAATTCTTTATATCCCCGTCTGTCCCAGTGGGGACTACAGGAACTTTGAGTAATACATTTATTGAACAAATGCTTTTAAATAATGAATTGCCTAAGCAAAAAGCATCAAATTCTGTTATTTTCTGTCATCAAAACATTCAATGTTTATCTAACAAGACACTCCCACTTATTGCAGGTATACAGAATGTGAATTGTGACTTTCTGTTGCTCACTGAGCACTGGCAGAGTGATGAGCAATTGAACCAAATAGTTTTACGTAATTATAATATATGTTCGTCTTTCTCCCGTGCCTCTATAAAGAATAGAGGTGTAGCTATTTTTAAAAATAATTGTTTCACATATAGTGCTACAGTGTGTGATGTTGCTGACTTTTGTGTTGAAGGCGTGTTTGAATGTGCTTCTGTAATTATAAGCAGTTTGAAATTAAAGTTAATTGTTGTATATAGGCCACCTAAAGGAGATTTTAGGGTTTTTTTAACATGTTTTAATTCGCTACTCGAAAATCAATTTAATCCACTTACTACCATTGTTATTGGGGGCGATTTTAATTTAAACTTTTTAGAGCATAGTACACAACTGTCGATTTTTCTAGATTTATTAGCTACTTTTAATCTTATACATACTATTAGGGAACCCACGAGAGTAGGTACAAATTCAAGCACATGCATTGATAATTTTTTAATAAGTTCAAACACACAGTTTTCAGCATCCGTTGTTAATCTCGGCTTGTCAGATCACTTCTCTCAGCTTTTGAAAATAGATGTTATCAGAACTGATAAGAAGGACACCACGGCAAGGTATGTTATGCGACACGACTTTTCAAATAAAAATGTAACACGTTTTCTAGACTTTTTAAACACAGATGAGTGGAATGAAGTTTATTCTCGTGAGTGTCCCAATCTTGCTTTTGAAGTCTTTGCCAGGCAATTATTTTATTATTATGAATTGTCATTTCCATTAATTAAAATAAATAACAGCACTCAAAATAAACAAAAAAAAGGTAGTTCTATCGCCGGAGCTAGTTCGCCTAAAAGATAAGATTACTTTGTTCACTGACCTATCTAAAAAAGATATAAGGTACAAGTATATTAGCAAACATATTAACAGTATTTATAGAGAAAAACTTAAACTCTTTTTTACACAACAAAATGATAAAATGATTCAAAACCCAAACAATAAATCAAAGGCAATGTGGCAAATTATAAAAACGTTACAAAATAAAAACAATTCTTACACGGCACTGAAAATAATTGAAAACGGCGAAATAGTTCAGGATAATCTAGTTGCAAGTAATTTTAATTATCAATTTACTAATGTACCTCTTAGTAATAATAATATCGACAGGACATTTCTTGATAACTGCGTACCGCCTTGTGTAAATACATTTTTTCTTTCTCCCATTTGTAAACAAGATATTTTATCATTTATTGTAAACCTTAAGAACTCAAATGCTGATGGCATAACTAATAATTTGTTGAAAACATGTGGTTTTGCTTTGTGTGATGTTCTAACGTACTTGATAAATCTCTCAGCGCAGTATGCAATATTTCCTGAGCAATTGAAGTTTGCAACTGTCATTCCACTTTATAAAAAGGGGGATTCTAATGATTATTCAAATTATAGAAGCATAAGTCTATTAACAAGCATTTCTAAAATTTTTGAGTTGAATTTGAAACATCAATTATTTCATTTTTTTAATAAAAATAACATTATTAGCGTTTCTCAACATGGTTTTACGGAATCACGCAGTACAGAAAGTTGTGATTTCCAATCGACAGTTGTCGATGCAATTGATAAACATCTTCATGTGTTGGGTTTATTTGTGGATTTCTCCCGAGCATTTGATATGGTTAGCCATGAACTATTATTAATAAAGTTGCATAGATATGGCATTAGAGGACAGGCATGGAAGCTCATGGAGTCTTATTTGGGTGGACGCCAACAATATGTTGTGTTGAATGGGATGGGAAGCGACTCATTGCCAGTAAATCAGGGTGTTCCCCAGGGTTCAGTCCTTGGTCCACTACTATATCTTATTTATTCTAATGATCTCACTTCCTACTTAATGAATATGTCCACTGGTATTTCTGTCATATCATATGCAGATGATACAAACATTGTGATCGTGGAAAAGAGTGCACTATCTCTCAAAAGAACAGCAGATTTTGTTTATGATGGTATTATGTTGTGGTCCAAAAAAAATGATTTGGTTATAAATCAAAGTAAAACAAATTTCGTCGTATTTTCAAATACAAAACAAAAAATGACAATTTTTTACTTTATGGATCTGACCTTGGTCTTATTACACCTTCCAAGTCCTCAGTAATGTTGGGCTTGGAAATTGATGCAAACCTAAGATGGGGAAATCATGCATACGGTTAAGAAAAATTTTTGATGGTTTGAAATCATTGTCAAATTACTGTAGTCAAAATGCTATGATGTCGGTATATTACTCTAATATCCACTCTCACCTGTCCTATGGCATCATAAATTGGGGCTCAAGCTCGGATGTGACAAGAGTCTTTTTGCTTCAAAAATATGCTATACGAATTTTGTGTGGTCTTTCATGTACAAATTCGTGTCGAGACTATTTCAAGCAATTAAAAATATTGACCTTGGCTGGAATTTACATATTTAAAGTTTCCGTTTTTGCATATCAGAATATTAAAGAGCTTCAAAGCAATCGCGCTTCACATGGTTACAGTACTAGAAATAAAACATTACTTCTACCTAATTTACATAATTCCACATTTTTCCAAAAAAATGTGATATATAATGCATGTAGGTTTTTTAATAAATTAAATAATGATATTAAAGATGCTGATAATCTTAAATCCTTCAAACGTAAATTAAAAAAATATCTAGTGGAGGGTAATTTTTATACTGTGCAGTATAAAAATTAGTTCTTAAATTAGTTTTTAGTTTAGTTTTTTTTGTTGTTTTTAAAAATGCACGCGTCTAATATAGTATTTGTATTGTTCCTTTTTTAGTGATTATTTATGTACTTACCTGGAACTTTTATGACGATATACTTTTATAAGTAGGTATACTAGATTTACTCTTTGTGACGTTTTCTCCAATTGCTGATTGCATATTATGTACATCTGTTTTATTGGTGAAATAAAATTATTATTATTATTATTATTATAAGAGAATCAAATGTTCTGAGTAGCATTAAGATAATAAAATCCTAGCAGCAACGCAGATCTGGCAGAATATCTATTTTTCATATTTTCACATGGTAAAAACTTAATACATAAAGCTGGCCGGATAAATGAACTAGGAACTATAGCCCAATAAGCTTAATTAATGTTCTAGTTAAATAAATAGATTGACTTTATATAAAAATCTTTTTAACGTTATGAATCCCAAGAAATGGCAGGTCAGCTATCAAGAAGTTAGTAGCCTTGACCGATAATTAAACAACAGAACAATTAATTTTATTGGGTTATCAGTCCTAATGAGGGCTAGGATTTAAATTGCTTTTAACTACGCCAAGTTTTCGGTAATCTTTGCTACCTTCTTCAGGGCTACAATATGAGAAGAATTTTTTTTTGTTTTTATGCACATTATTTATAAAAGAAATAATATTACATTTATTTGCCATATATCTTTACAATAATCTTAACTTTAACAAAAGAAATAGAAATTCTAATAACATAAGACATAAGACAAAAAGAAGGCTGAAAACAATTTGGAAAAGATTCTAGTTCATCCCCCAAAAAAAGATGAAATTATAAACTACATGCCTGCAATAAAAATTGTCACATCAGATATAGAATGCGCAAATTAGGTGGTATAAATAAAAATTATGTTAAGGTCGCTGGGTGCTCGTTTCCAAATCAAAAAGGATTTCTTTGTATCGAGATTTAAAAACTGACACTGAAAGATGTTCAAGAATATTGAGAATTCCATTATAAATCGAATAAATAATATAGGAAAATGATCTCCGATAAAATGCAGTCCGGTGTGGTGAAAGGAAGATATAGCCGCGGTATCTTAAATTAAATGTATGGACATCGGTTTTATAGCAAATTTTACTTATTAAATACGGGGGTTCTCCAAAGATAACCATTTTGTCTGTCATAACCTGTACGAAACTGCCTTTCTCTTACGAATGCTACAAATAAATCTCAGATAAGCCCTTGATGTTGTGTTTTTTAAACGAATCATATTTTTTATAGTACAGGTTAACCATGGCGGTTTTTTATTTCTTTTTTTATTTGTATTAAAGGCAATAATACATCAAAAATATTGATTAAAAAGTTGTTAAGGGCAGCGACTTTCTCGTTTACAGTTACAAAATAAATAATATTTTCAAACGGAGTCACTGCTAAAAACTCATAAAGTAACTCCCTGTCAATATCGTTTATATTTTTAAAACCGATGGTATCAAGATGTTTCTTAACGTCATGAGAAATATTACAGTATATCAAAAAATGGTCCGAAACACTGTCTATCACACCAACTTCAAAACGTTTCTCCTCACTAGGTATTAAAATTGTGTCTAGCAGTGCGAGGATGGCCTTTGACACAATCGTGGGATTTTTAATGATTTGTTCTAAATTTAAGGAATCTATATAATCATAAAATATATAACATTTTTATCAGCAAAGTCCAAAAAATTTATATTAATATCCCCGCCACATATTATTTAAAAAGGTTGAAATTCAGATAAGTGTTTTTCGAACAGATCTAAAAAATCCGAAACCTTGCCCTTAGGGGGGGGGGCATATTTTTTATTTCCAAAAGACAGTTCAACTTAAAGTTCCTCCAATATGTCTTGCGATGCTGAAAAACACACTGAAAACTTGAAATTATTTTTTATATACAGGGCTACACCCCCACCCCTGGTTATTCTATCCGTCCTTACCCGCATGTGTCCATTTAATTCAATGACAGTGTTTAAAATATCTGTTTTAGCCAGGTCTCTGAGATCCCCAATGATACCATAACGACCCAGTTTAATAATATCCTTAAAGTCGGAAAAATGTGGCACCAGCGACCTTATATTTACAAAAGCAACTCGAATATTGCTCATAATCTATGCAATATCAATATCAGATGTGTACCTAAAACAAAAAACAAAATTAAAGAAAATAAACCTAATCATTTTTTTTTGTCTCAAAATATAATCTTTTACAAAAAAAAAGTTTAATAAAAAACTTGGCAGTTCCAGCTCCACATATAAAACATTGGCAACATCATCTTCATTTTTTTAACCATACTTTTTTGTTATTTATTTTTGCAAAAACTTTGCCTCTCACTCTCCCAACCAGATGTGAGATCGTTTAGGAAGAACCCAATTAATTTGACTTCAACTTTATTGTTATGTGAGTTTATAGAATTTAAACCGGAACCTGAAGTCTAGGAAGTATATTTTGTCGAATTCCCTTGTTGTATTAACTATATCACATTCCTGCTTCTATATAAAAATTCGTTTTTATTTACAGGCATATTAAAAAACAATATATATTTGAGATTAATTTACAGGTTCATATTGCTCCTACAACTTTTACCCTCGAAAGAAAAACAAAACCTGTAATGTCTGGTAAAAAGCCAAAAGAATTTTTAAACTACCGTATTGCCAGTAACGTTCCGCTATGTTAGTAATTTCACAAGTTGGAGCTAGCTTAAAATATTAGTCTAGCGAACGTCTGGAATTTAAGCACCGTTTAGATTCAGCGCAAATTGATGGAAAAACTTTTTCGATAAATATTGAGTAGATCTTTGAGAAGGTGCAGTTTATTCAAGCAAGAGGTTCAATTTTGAATTTTTTTTTATTCAGAGAAGCTAATAATAATTTCATTTTAATAATCCATTCTCGACATTTAAACAGATCTAAAGCGGAAACTAAATACGTTATATAAAAAATCATTTTAAGTTAGTTCAGAAGTAATAAAACCCAGAAAAAATGTTTATATTTGTTATTTAGATAAAATAAAAATCATTTAGAAAGTATCAGAAACGTGTTTTTGATCCAGAAGCTGGCTTGACAATGGTAAATCTGTATGAAGAAAAGATGAAGTAGAGCATTGAACCCGAAAAATATAATTAAGTTAATACAGATTACAACGAAAATAAAGCGTCAGAAACAAAGTACACCAAAAACGAATAGTAGTATAAAATAAAATTGAAATAATAAAATAGCAAATAACGATGACTCAAAAAATTAACTAAATTAAATTACTTAAGTTAACGTGGTGATTTTAGATTTTATACTAATCTACACATTTTTGTCTGCTGTATGATTTTTATTTTCCAAAATATCAAAACAATCCATAAATTAACTTGAATAGCTAGTTATCAAGTTTTATATATCATTTAAAAAATATATACATATATAAAAATTGTCAATTGTCAAATATATTAATATAACATGGGTTTTTTTTACATAAAAGACAAAATAAAAATTTTACTTTTAATAGAGAGCTCCTTTTACCCGGATGCTAAATATGCCGGAATTGATACCTGTCTTAAAAATAAACGAGAAAATGAAAAAAAAAATTGACCGTAAAAGAAATGTCGTAAAGAGAGAAAGATAATCTCTGTCACGCATATTGGTCTTATGGTGAGGCTTTTCTTCACTTTCTTGTATTTTTTAAGCTAAATATGAAAATAAAAAGAATTATTCCTTGAAAGTAAAATTTACAGGGTATCTTATTAAAAAAATACGCAAATTATATTTATATATTTGACATTTGCCACTGTTTAAATATTATTCTAAACTTGATAACTAGCCATACAATTTGTTTTTTTTTTTGATAATTTTAATAATTTTAAAGATAATTATAACACAATAATTAAGCTAGCTGTTTAGCTAAAATGACCACTCTGTACAAATTACTTTTTGTCATATATATGTAAATAAAATTTGCTTTGCCTAGCTTAATGTCATCCTTAGTTACAGCATAGACCTCTACATGAAAAACTTATATAAGAGATGTGATATCTAGCGGAAAGTCACTGAAGAGTAATTTGTGAACTATACTCTGCTGAATTGTAGCTGTGCTTCAGTTCATTAGTACTTTGTCGCAAGACTTCCCCCAGAATTCGTTTGCAACATTAAAAAATTATTAAGAGGGACCGCTGTAACTAAAAGGAATGAGATTCTTCTCTAAACCATGCAAACTCTTAAAAATGCTTGTATTACCAAAGCAATGGTCTTGTGACCTTCAAGGAGGTCGAGAACGCTAATTTTTACACATAAAAAACTGATGTTTGAAGTCATCAGCTATTTCTTCGGTTTAATATATAAAAAGCATATTTTACACGTAAATATCTATAGTTTTTTCCCATGCAAACTTAAATTAATTTAAATTTATTTTTCTGAAGGGTTGCTGTTAAATGTGTGGAAAATATTTTTAACTTACACTCTTTAACCTGTAATTATCTTCTACTTGCCACATTAAATATTCAAACCACTGCTAATAAAGTACGGGTGAAAGACATCTTCAATCCCATTAATCCGAATCCCAGTTTTCTCTGTCGAGATGTTAATTCGCATTTTGCCATCTTTGGATCCGTGATTTTAAAATAAAGTAACTCATTAGCAGACTTTATCTAGGATTTTATAAAACGTTTTTTGGTCAGATTTAGAATTCAGTATTTATTTTTATAACAGGAGCAGTCTTAAGTAAGATTTTAGTTTAAAACAAAAACAAGTAATACGTTCACCTATCACTTTATTTAAAGAAACTATCGATAAGCAATAGAATATTATCAGGAGACGATTTAAGCTGTAGTACACGTAATTTATATCTAATATTATAAGATGGAATGGAAAGATAAGAAGCTTATTTCCGGGTCTGGACTGGGTTTCTGTTAATCCATAGAAAAACCATATAATAATGTCGAAGTTGCCCATAGAACACATATAAACTTAAGTTTGTACAATTAATCGAGTCAATTAAGGTTTTTACTTCTTAATCCACAAGAAAGGTTCCGATTTTGATGATGTTTTTTTTTAATTCTAAAACATTTTGGTCAGGGCATATAAATATTTATATTATTTTAAACAATAATCATGCTATATACAGGATGATTCAGAAATATTTCAGATAAATAAATGACAAGTGATACACATATTATTCTTTGTAGGATCCATAAAAGGTATCATTGGTATTTGAATCAATGTACACAATAAAAAATCTTGGGATTAGGACCGGCTAAAACTTTTTTAAATGACGACACTTGTATTACTTACTTGGTAGCTTCGTCAAATTCTTCATTATCTTATGTAACTTTTTTACTTCTTGCACTTTTTGATATATGGCATAATTTAAGAGTAAATTAAGTTATTTAGCAAAATACCCTTCCTTACATATGAAATTTTAATACAAAAACCTTTAAATATGAATAAAACCTAAAATTCTAGATATTACGCTTTTTTTTCCTCAAATTTACCATTGAAAACAAAAAAAACGCATTAACTTTATAAACTGATCGCAAAAATTAAGAACATTTTTAAAGTATTCGAATTCAGTGTCTTGTATTTTTCTTAAAACACAACTTCTTTTAATCTGTAACACGAAAATGAAATTGATATTTCCTTGTCTTTTGTGGTAATTGTTTACAAAGGCTTGAGCAAATGACAATATATAGGGAATGTGAAAGTATCTACACATATTTATAAGAAAATTTGCTTATATTTTTGCAAAAATTAGTACACAAAATTTTTTATTTATTATTGTGTTGACCTAGGTATAACCTTGGCGTACCTATTTAAGATGAAAAATTCTCTATTTTGCTCTTTAACTTTTTTGCAAATATTACTATTATTATGTGAGATCGATTTAAGATCTGATATTTAACAGGTTCAACGTTAGTTTTGAAAATTTATTATACCGTGTGAATACATTAAAATACCAAAATCTATAAATTAAAAAAATATTCCGCTCTATGCCATTACAGAGCCATCCCTGTATGCATGAACTTCTTGTACATATCTATCGTTTACTCTAGTATTCCGTGGCCTCCATAGATCCATACCGATCGATCTCAATTAATAGCCTAAATCGGCTGACGCATAATTCCATACTACTCCCCAGCGAAGACAAAACTTTAATGATTTTTGTATTTATTACTACAGACACCCCATATAACGAAGTGGCAAAGTACCATTCAACATGTTAAACATAATCTTAAATAGACCTCAGTAATAAAATCCAAAATTTCAAAAAAAAAGTTAAAATGTTTCATTTCTGTGAAAGACTGTTTTTCTATTAGCTACGTAAAAATGGTATCTAGTTCTACCAAATAAATGCAATTTTTATTGTTTCCCAATAGATAATTAATTTTGTTATATGCAGAGACATATTACACACCCTGTATATTGACATTTGGACAATCTAAAACATGTGTAGATGATTATCATAAAAAACAAAACCACGCCATTTTTATTCCCATATTGCAGATTAAAATATATTTGGTTTTAAAAAAGCTACAACATGACGTTTCGGATTCGATGAAGTTTTTGGGATATAGTTTATTTCAGACCACCTGTAAGTATATTATATATAAACTTAGTTTTTTGATCTATTAACCGTCATTATTAAGTAGGGCTACCCTGTATAGTTGAAAAAATAACTATTTATATGCAAAAAATAAATTAAATCTGTTATGTATCACTGTTTTCTAAGTAACATAAAGACTAAAGGAGAAATACATTTCTTTTATTTTCAGGTGGCTGTTTTACCCACTTATAGTAGTATAGTTTTTTGCAATAATGCAATTTTTATTGTTTCCCAATAGATAATTAATTTTGTTATATGCAGAGACATATTACACACCCTGTATATTGACATTTGGATAATCTAAAACATGTGTAGATGATTATCATAAAAAACAAAACCACGCCATTTTTATTCCCATATTGCAGATTAAAATATATTTGGTTTTAAAAAAGCTACAACATGACGTTTCGGATTCGATGAAGTTTTTGGGATATAGTTTATTTCAGACCACCTGTAAGTATATTATATATAAACTTATTTTTTTGATCTATTAACCGTCATTATTAAGTAGGGCTACCCTGTATAGTTGAAAAAATAACTATTTATTGCAAAAAATAAATTAAATCTGTTATGTATCACTGTTTTCTAAGTAACATAAAGACTAAAGGAGAAATACATTTCTTTTATTTTCAGGTGGCTGTTTTACCCACTTATAGTAGTATAGTTTTTTGCATATATTTTTTCGTATCCGAGGGACTGCCTCATTCCCTTAGGGGTACCCTGTATATTGGACAAAAATTAGTTTCTTTACAAAAAAATTAAATAAATTTAGTCTTTCACTGTTTTTCGAATTTATTACTTTTTTTAAATATATTATCGAACAAAGCATCAATCATCTTCGCCTTTAAATTTTTTTAATGTCAGAACATTTACCGCAACTATTTCTGTTTTCAATTTGACTGCTATCGGCTTCCGGGTTCTCAATATATGATTCTTCTACGTTTTTATACCCCTAAAAAAAATTTAAAGACCTATACCCTTGGCAATCAAAATCTAATCCCCGCGAGACACGGACGTAGTCTATTTTTGGTGCAAATTTAAAAAGAATCGGTTAGACCATTCTCAAATTATCGTTCGCGCAAATTTCGCGTTTACATACACACATACCCGTACAGACATATTCTTATTTCTGGAATTTCAATACCACCTTTTAATAAAAAAACTGAAAATTTCTTTGTTAATTCTATAACGCTATATTGCCTTCTCTAAAAGAAATAGAATACCTAACTTTGTTAAAGGATTAAATTATTCAAATAAAGCCTAAATTATGCTATGTATTTAAATGCAGTTTTTAAAGGGGCAGCAAATAATATATAATAAACCAGCACCTCTCATATTAAGAAAGATTTAAACAAAAATGCAACATATTGTTATTTAATTTTACTTTTTTTATTAGTTACTACATACTTCCTTATGTTCTTAAGTGATAAGATTTTTCATTTTGTATGAATAAAGATTTATTTTTTATATTATATGGTCTTTTTTTATTAAATAAATTTTTATCATATACATTAGTTTTTCATGGTATTAACGTTAAATAAAAATGCAGTAGGATTAGTACACCATCTATTTTCGGTACATGTATATTTAGTTTCCCACACTGACAAAAATAACGATTATAATAATCTATTACTTAACTATTATTTCTACCGAGAATTTTAGCCCTACAAAGAAAACAACTTCCATCTCTATGCCAAACAGTATTTCTCCGAGTTTAGGGTACTATTTGATTTCCTACAAAAAAAAACAAGTGCGTTCTGCATCACCTTCCGAAAAGACAATAATTGGTACTCAAGGATATTTAAAGGAATTAAAAATATTAAATAAACATTTAGTAGCATTTAAAAGTGAGGTGCACACCATATTGAAAAATTTGCGCGCCCCTCGGAAAATTCCTTGCGACAGAGCTTAATTTAGGACGGAAAGTACGTGAAACAGAAAAACATCTAAATTTCAATTTATTCCTTAAACGTTTCAAGCTCGTTCCAGCGGGCAATTAGCTTATTGCTCATCCTCTTAAATTTTCTCGAATAACGCCGATCTTAAGGACAGCTTAACCATACTAATAAGGCAAACAGCGAATCTGCTAAAAAAAGACATAATTCATTAGAGGACCTGGTTTAAAAACAACTTTTTATACTTGTATTTAGCAAGTAGAACTTGTTTATCTCTGTAGGTCTAATAAACAATTACATAACCGAGAGCTCATCTTAACTAAATGGATACATTTACTTTGATGAATGAGGGAAATTTGGTGAGTAATAATAATACTAACTCATACAACCATATTTAAATCGTCTGATGCCATAAGTTTATTTTAAGTTTTGATTATGGATATATTCTATGCTTTCTATGATAAGGAGGGCGTCTGAATAAAGCACCTAGTCTCCATTGGGCACCCTTGTCAGCGCCCGCTCTAGCTTTTTTGCCGCCCTGGACAAAAAGGCAAATTGTCGTCCCTTAAATTTTTAATATATACTATATAAAATAAAATTCAATGGGTTTTAAATTAAAAGAAAAACGCATATTTAAAAAAATCATGAAACTTAAAATTAACAATTAAGTAGCACAAAATTAAAAATTTTTTAATTATATCAGAAAAATGTATTACATGAACAAAAAACTTACATTGTATAAAACTAAACAAAAAAAATTGAAATTACATGAAACATTTTTTCTCACTTTTAGTTCTGCAAACTTTTTTATTACCTCTTAATTCTATTTGATCGCAAATTTCATGCTCAATCGCCAAAATGGCCAAACCATTAAGACAATTTTGCGTAGAAGTGGAAAGAAAAAATTCTCAACTAACTTTAATTTAGACTTCACTTGCTGCAGTTACTGGTACAGTTAGCAATGTTCTTATAGCAACACATTGGGGGCATTTAACATAGAAGTCATTAACTTTAGTACATTGCATACATTTCTTTTTTGCTCAGCTCAACTGAGCAATACGGCAGAAATTTGCTCATGCTTGAGTCACCGTCAGTTAAAAATTTTTCCAAATCTTTGCAGTATTTTAATAGGATTCCTTTACGCATGATTTTGAAATAGGATATATTATATAGGAATTGAAAAAGTCGCTGTGGTGACTAAGTTGATTAAGTCTAGCATTTAATGCTCGATAAACTGTAAAATAAAAAATCGATCTTATATTTTTCTTTGGGACCTTCAATTCATCTCGTGCTTCTCAAGAGAAGTTGTTTTTGTATTTATTCTTACGCGTTATCGTAGTACTATCGATACAAAATTAGCCTCAATGTCAATTTCGTCAGCCAGTTCTCTAGCTTCAACAATAATTTTGTTAAATGATTTATCCGGTCGAAGATCCTTATAGACTTTTTGCAGCTTTGCAAAAAATTAAGGGCAGATAATAAAATCTTACTAATTGGATTAGTGTCATCAGAAGGAAATTTATAATAACGATAACCTAACTTTTTTTACAGATAGTGTTTCGCAGACCTTTAATAGACATGCACCACCTATTGAGATTCGGTACAATTCAAGCATAGGATGCCTTGGTTTACCGATACTCTAACCACTTTAAAAACAAAAAAGGAACGAGCTTGGTTACGTTATAAAGAGTCGCGAAATTCTGGCCACCGTACCTATTATTGCCAACTAAGAAATTTTTATAATCGCGCGTTAATGGGTTGTCGTTAGCTCCGCTGTAGAGGCTTTGGAGTCTGACTTCGAACTGATAACCTCTGGTGTTGGGTTCTCTCTTGTTCTCCATTGCAATTGCTGATTTACAGCATTCTTCTAAGACCTGCGGTATCCACTTTTATGCTGATAAGGTTCAACTCCTTCTTGGTTTCTCACCTTCTTCAATGGCTGCAGCTGAAGAGCTGATTAATAGAGACTTGGATGCTATAGCATTATGGACTAAAAACCACGGTTTGACACTAAATCCTGGAAAGTGTCAACAGTTATTAATTGGCTTACCTCGTTTCTTGAAAAATTGTCCTGGCCTGGGCCTATGCATCGATGGACAGGAAGTTTTTGGAGTTCTATCAATTGAAAACTTCTAAAAATATCAAGTTACCTTTGACAAAACCAAAGTAAAGAGTGGGTGAAGCGATTGTCAGAATTAGATGAGTTTATATTTAGATAATTTTGAATATTTTTGAAATTGGCGAATTAAAATTTAAATGGTTTTAGTAATGTAGCCACAATTTGAGGTGCAATACTTTCCCCAATTTTGTAAAATATCGTTAATAAAATTACCTGTTATTTTCAATATGTAATGGTAAATGTCAAAATTCGTTTGATACTGTAATTAGGAACATGATAAATGTATTTTTTCAGTATAATATAGGCCGATATATTTTGAGACTTTGGCAGGTTTCCAGCATGCGGATGAAATGTTCTAAATTTTGCGTGCTTTTATTGTCGTATATGTTTAAGATATGGAGTGTGGTATAGTACATACTATTTTCATTATTGTACTGTTGAGATACATAGTAAAGCATATATTATGTTATACGCAGTAGGTATGTATAAGACATTTTTGTTAATTTATTGGCTCTCGAAATCCCGTGCATTAATTAAGGCTCATACATACACAGTCCAATAGCACTTAATCAGAGCCGTAGCCAGGGCGGTCCTGGAGATCCGAAACGCCCCCCCCCCTCCCCGAAACTCTAAAAATATTTTGACATAGGCATGCTTTTTCCTATTTTTTTTTAGATTGGTCTGTTTGAAACCCCCCCCCTGAACTCAATTTTTGTTTTGGACCACTCCCCCGAACTAAATTTCTGGCCAAGTGCCTGGAGTATAAACAAATAGTAAATGTGAGACCATCTCAGTTTTATGTTCGTAATCTCTGCAGAAAGAAGAGTCGTTATTTTTATATGTTGAGACTGTTATTTTTGTTATTTTAGAGATTCTGTTGCGCACATTTCCTTGACAATACCAGAGAGACAATTGCTGTCTCCTTGTTGGAGAATATTTTAGGATATCCCTCTCCAGCAACTTTTTAAAATCATTGTGAGTTTAGTAATTTGTGTCATTGCTACAACTGATAACATGTTGGGGAGTCTCATTTCTATGAGTTGTGAGAATCGTATGCGTCTCTGAAAGACCACTATGTACCTAAATATAACCTTCAAATTGGAGCCAACAAAAAAGAACATTTCCATTGAGATAAGAATTAGCCACAACAGAAAAATATCATTTAGATGTTAATAAAAAAATAGGAAGCCCAAACAATTTGGCTTATATTAGAGAATAATAGCTTCCCAGCATAAATAATTTTAGACCTACAATTTGACGTTAGAAAAGTGTTATTTAAATTTATTTAATTAACTCTTTAGTACTATTAGCTAAAAATACCTTCTAGAGGGTAACACTGCATAAATACAATGTGTAAAAACACACGTATTATATTGTACAGGATGTCCTAAATATATTTCAAAAATTAATAAACTCGGCTGAGAAGCCACGGTGTGACAACAGCAGAGGGTGGAAAGAATATCTATATCTGAAACTTCAAATATTGTATAAACTGCTTTATAATATGAAAGTATAAGATACCAATACACTATATTTTTCTTTAAAATAAAGTTTAATATATAAGGAGGCTAAAAAGGTAAAAACTAAGAATATGACTTTTTGAACTCGACACCCTCTTTATTAATAGGTATATAAAATCTACCAAAAAGTGTGAAATTTTACATTTTCCTTATATATGTTTAACAGGTTGTAAATTAAATGGCTGACTTAAAAAAAAACGATTTGCCTTTTAACCGAAATAAATTACGAAATTTATCAGAATAATGAGTGTGCTTTATCATATCATATACAGTACAGTTAGGCTATCTTTATTTTTATTCCTTGTACCACATTTATCCAAGAAACTGCTTTTTACTTCCCTCATAAAAGGGAAGTATTGTAATCGTGAAAAATCACGCTCTGAGATTCAGATCTTTACGTTTCAGGGTCCTTAGATGCCGAAAAACGTGATTTCTCAATTCCGTCGGTATGTCTGTCTGCCTGCCCGTCTGTCGGTCTGTCTGTTCGCCTGCCCGTCTGTCGGTCTGTCTGTTCGCGTCATGGCTCAAAAACTATTTACCCGAATGACTTCAATTTTGGTCAAAAATTGAGAGTTATATGTGGATGACCTGGTAACATTTTGGTAAAATATTCAATATGGCTAAACCAAATGGCGGCCTAGTAAAATGTTAAAAAAATTATTACTAAAAAAACTACTTATCTAGTTTATCTCAAATTTTGAACAAAAATCAAGTATTATGTAAGAACCAACTGGTAAAATTTTGGTACGAATCCAAGATAGTGGAACAAAATGGCGGCTTAATACAGCATTTAAAAACTTAGCCTGAAAAAACTACTTAATGGACTGATTTCAAATTGTTTGCTATAACTAACTGTGGTATAGATATAAACTAGTAAAACTGTGCTAGTAATTCAAGATAGCGGAACAAAATGGAGCCCAAATAGAACGTTTGTAATCGTGAAAAAATCACCCTCTGAAGTTTTATATATCGGGACAAAAAAAAGTTTTATCAATTCCCTCGGTCCGTCTGTCGGTTTGTCTGTCCGTCTGTCATGTCTCGGCAGAGCTTAAAAACTACTTATCAGGTTGATTTCAAAATTTAGAGTTATATAGGGATGACCTGGTAATATTTTGGTAAAAATCCAATATGCCGGGGCAAGATGGCAACTTAGAGAAATGTAAAAAATTATTACTAAAAAGACGAATTATCAAATTTGCCTCAAATTTTGCACAAAAATCAAGTGTTACATAAAAATAAACTGGTAACATTTTGGTATGAATATAAGATAGCAAAACAAAACGCGCCCTAATAAAATATTTAAAATATTTAAAATATGAGCCTGAAAAAACGAATTTATTAGATTAAGCTCAAATTTTATGCAAGCATTAAGTGTGATAGAAGATAAACTGATAAAGTTGTGGTACCAATTCAAGATGGCGGAACAAAATAGCCGCCAAAATACTTTTTTTTAATCTTATTCAACTGGCTGAAACTGAAATTTTGCAGAAAAATTAAGTGTGATATAGGGATAAACTGGTACGAATTTAAAATGACGTAACAAAAAGGCGGTGTGCGTCAATGTAAAAACTACTTATAGAATTTATTATTTTCTCTCGTAAAAGGGAAGTATTGTAATAGTGAAAAAATCACCCTTCCAGATTTTTCAGTTATTTACTTTTCGGGGTCTGACCAAAAATTAAGGGTTATGTGGGAATGAACTGGTATTATTTTAGTAAAAATTCAATGACAAATGAACAAAATTGTGGCCCAATGAAATGTTGAAAAAATTATTACTACAAAATAAAATATCCAATTTATCTCAAATTTTGCACAAAAACCAAAGGATTAACTTATAATATTTTGGTATGAATCCAAGACAGCAAAACAAAATGGTGGCCTAATAAATTATTTTAAAAAATCAGTCTAAAAAACTACTTATTAGATAATTTTTAATTTTGGACATCTATTAACTGGTAAAATTGTGGTACGAATTCACGACGGAGAAACAAAATGGCGGCCAAATGAAATATCTAAAAAAATCAATGTAAAAATATTCTTATTCAGTTGACTTGCAGCAATATTGAAGGGAATAATTGGTACCAATACAAAATGACGATACAAAATGGCGTTCTTAAAAAATCAGTCTAATAAAAAATCAATTTATTTTAAATCATGCCCAAAAAATAAATCCGGCATAGGTAGAAACTGGTAAAATATTGGTGCGATTACCATATGGCGGAACAAAATGACACACAATAAAAATGCTTGTGCAGAACTAAATTGAGTTACACTTTACTAGTGCTAATAAAAGGAAAGATTCATAACGAGAGAAGTTCCGGGTAAAGAAAATTTGCCGATTTTTATTTTTATTCTTTAGCAAATGCTCTGCATATTTTGAAAATTTGTCTTCAAAGTACGTGACAGAATTGTAGATATTTGTAAATTGTTTATATAGCCCAGTCAATATAGGTTTTTACCTAAAAATAATTTTAACAGTTTCAGTCATAATCTGGCACATTTATTTAGAGGTATCTAGTTATAAATTATATGAAAGCCCTGATGAATGCGAGGTGAGTGTGATCTAGCGGTAGAGACCTAAAACATGTCACTGTCACATTCTTCGGATTTTCGTTTTTATCTCGGAAACTCTCGATCCTATAGTAAACATATAGTCGTATATTAAAACAAAGCTTATACATTTTTTACTACAGTGATTCTATGATTTATGTAACCATAAAGATTATGGAAAATACGGATTATGATTCAGCGGGCGGTCAATACCCTTTGACCGTTCTTTTTTTTTGAAATGTGTTTATCCACTTTTTTCTACATAAACCATGAGTCAGGGCCATTGAAAAATCTCAATTCTCAAGAAAAAATAAATATGATATCGGACGTATTTTTGGACACTGATTCTCGGAAGAATAAGTAAAAAATTCCATCTGAAAAATTTGACCTTGACCATTTTGTTTTAGAAACTCATAATCCCTATTTTACGAGATTTGTGGGTGTCATTAACAACCCAATGAAGTGTCTCCAGTTAGATCAAATTAAATCCCAAAATCAAATTCTTTTCCATTTCCATTTTTACAATTTTCTGGAATACTAGTTTTTTCTCATAACTAAAGTAAAATCCATGAAACTAAACTTTTTTTTATTAAAAATTTGTATCTTTAAAAATTAAAATTAAGGCGGATCCGGCTGAGTCAAAGTTAGCTTTAGGGTGGTTTTTCGTATTTTTTATAATAACTAAAGTTGAATAACTGAATAAAATACAACTTTTTTAATTAAAACTTTTTTTTGTATTTTTAAGAATTAAGAAATGGTCCTGGCCCGTTGAGCTTTGCGGAGAGATTTGGTTAGATTAGATTAGGTTAGGTTTTCGCACTCTTTAGCAATATAATATTTAATTAATATAGTAAGTCAAATAACTCGAAGAAATTGTTTTTTTTATTTGGAACTTTTTTTGTATCTAATAAAAATTAAAAACTGTAATTATTTTTGAAAAATTTTTAGTAATGGTGAAATGAAAAAATTGCGGAGAACTCGAAAACCGTGTTATGAGAAAAAGTTTTACCACTAAAAATATAGATGGCGACGCGTTGCACAGCCGTTTACATATTGTGGATAGAGTGGTTCTTTTGGCAGTTGTGGGACAATATATCTGTTAAAGTAACAGATTATCTCTTTTTTTTTTTTGAAAGTGGTACTCGAGACCTACAAAAAGTTCGGATATGTCAACTAGTTTAGCACCAATCATGGGATAAATGTCCTATTTCTCATATTTGTGAATGGCCGCCATCTTGAAATGAATTATTTTAGTAATATTGAAGAGACCTTTAAATAATGTCACTCCACTATTCATTCCATTTAAAAAAATATTCAAAGTTGCGTCCAGCCGCCATGTTGTAAATCATAATTCATTAAGTATTTTTATATTAAAAAATAGTATTTGGTAACCTATTAAATTCCTCTAAATTTTGTTGGAATATCTTTATTGATTCAAAAGAGGGAGGACTCTTTACCTCCTCACTGTATGGCTGCATATTTGCTAAGACCAACAGTGACATATTTCATGTCGCTACAGCTAAAGTTCACCTCGTATTTATCAGAACTTTCGTATAATCCATCACTAGACACCTCTAACAAACAAACAAACAAAAGTATGCTTTATTGCCGCAGAAAAATTTTACAATTTTATGGACAAAGCAAAATATACCTAAAAATAAGACATATCAAAACATTAATCGAAAATAATTTCGACAGGTCAGTGCTTTTTTTTAAAAATGTAAATTATCAATTTACCAAATCGTAAAACACACGTTAGAATATAACATAACATTGCAAACAGTAAATGAATCATGATAACCTTATAAAAGTAAACAAACACACATGTACGAGGTGAATAATTTCGATGACATTGAAATCAAAATTGCAACTATGCGACCTTAAACTCTATGTTATTATAGTTATACAAATAACTGTGATGTTAAACAGAAGGTATATTGAACTAGTGTAGAATGTAGTATACAAAAAGAATTAAATTGTTTTTAATCCAATACCTAACAAAAATAATTAAGTTTTAAGTGAATGTTCGACAGTTCTTTTCCCTATATAATGATTTACAAAATTCTATGCTACGAGTTAGGACATGACTCACAAAAGATTTAAGTAAACAAGCGAGTTTAGTGACAATTTAAAGAGACTTACTCACTGAAAAAAAAAATCATTAACGCTGTAAAATGGTCTCTCAATGAGGTATGCTTTGGTGTTTTTTCGAAATTGTGCAAGCATAGGGATAGATTTTAAATGTACTGGCAGATTGTTGTAAAGTTTTATGGCGTTGTAAATAATTGATTTTTTTATTAAGTCTGTGGAAGGAATGGGAAGATAAATATCATGCCTAGAGTTTCTGGTAGGGTATACATGTTGTGGCCTTTCTGGGAGGGTGTTTATATGTTTTCTCAGCAAACATACCGTTTCCAAAATAAATAATGCAGGAAGTGTTAATATTTCATGTTTTTTGAAATAGTATTGGCAGTGAGCTCTATTATTTAGACCAAACAAATAACGAATGGCTCTCTTTTGAAGCATAAAAATACTACGAAATTGCTCGGTGGTACAGCAGCCCCAAAAGGGAAGGCCATAGCGGAGGTGGGATTCAAATAAAGAGAAATAAGTAAGTCTGGCAGAAGGAACGTCTAGTTCTTTTGAAACTGATCGAATGGCGAAGCAGGCGGTAGAAAGTTTTTTAGTTAAGGTGTCAATATGATTAGACCATTTTAGGTTGCTATTTATATTTAAACCCAGGAATTTCACCGACTCTACGTATTCAATATTGCTGTTATGTACCTGAAGTGGTTGTAAAGTTCCCTTATAAGATAACGCCACCGTTTTATCGACGTTAAAACAAAGCATATTGGAATCGGACCAAGCCTTAATTATGACCAAGTCTTTGGAGATACTAGAGTGTAAAGACGTTGTATCAAAATCACTCCATGTTATGCTTGTGTCATCAGCAAAAAGGGAGATTCTTCCATTAATTTTAAGGTTCGTGATATCATTAATGTATAACAAAAAAAGAATAGGTCCCAAGACTGAACCTTGAGGGACTCCACTTGTAATCAACTTACAATCAGAATCGGAACCATTAGCCCTTACAAGTTGTTGCCTTTTTCCAAGATAAGATTTGAACCAATTTAAAGAAGTACCACGAATTCCATAAAAATTTAGTTTGTTTATCAGAATTTCATGACTAACACAATCAAAGGCTTTCGCATAGTCACAAAAAACTGAGGCAGTTGGGTGGTTGTTATTGAGAGATAAGTAGACGCCTCTAAGCAACGTGAACATGGCGTCACTGGTGCACTTGTTGGGTAGAAATCCGAACTGCTCCGGGGATATTATCTGATGTTTCAGGAGAAATGGCATAAGACGATTCTTCAGTAGCCTTTCGATGATTTTTGATAGCACTGGTAGTAGTGCAATTGGGCGATAATTGCAAGAGTTAGTTTTTTCGCCGCCTTTATGAAGTGGAATAATTATAGCTGTTTTAAGGCAATCAGGGAATACACCTTTTATAAAGGACTCATTTATTAATGTTGTAAGGGCCTCTATGACTGGGAGTGGCAAGTTCAGGAATATTCTAATTGATAGGCCATCAGTGCTACACGAAGATTTACTTTTGATATTATGTATTACCTTCAATAGTTCAGTGTTGCTAACGGGACTTAAGAAAAAGCTATCAGCTAAATTTTTTGAAGGAGGGAGAAACGAAAGAGGGTCCAAACTTGGCGAGATACTAGAGGTAACATTTTTGCTTACATTAATAAAATAATCATTTAGATCATTAGCCCCTGGCAAGATCTGAGTCACAGGGTTTGATTTGTTTCTGAGGTTATTGATGATGGACCAGGTTTCTTTTGAAACGTTATTAGAGTTTGTTAGACGTTTTCGGTAGTGTAATTTTTTTGCTGACTTAATAAGAGTAGTGTAGATCCTCCTATAATTAGAGATATAGTCGAGAATAAGAAAGGAGTCGGTGAATTTTTTTATATATGAGAGCGAGCGCATATTTTTAGCAGAAATTCGTATTCCTTTCGTGGTCCATGGTTTATGCCGCTTAGGTTTGATATTCTTAAGCGGGAAGGCCTTGTTAAAAGCACTTAAAGTTTTATTTAAAAAAGTTCTGAAGTTTGTATTGACATTATCAGATTCAAAATTCCAATTGGTGTTAAAGCAAATATTATGAAATACTGAGAAATTTGCGGCCGAGAAAATTCTGCCCCGATGGCGAGATCTTGGTAAGGGCCTAATAGGTAAACTAAACCTGGAAATTACCGCCTCGTGATCGGAAAGACCTAAGTTATAGACCTGTGATTGCACCTCTGATGGAGAAAAATCAGACGCCATGTAATCGATGATAGAAGAAGAGTTTTTTGAAATTCTAGTTGGCGAGGATACATGCATTGAAAGACCGAAAGAGTCGAATATAGAAATTAGATATTTCTGGATGGCACAAACAGTAGCATAGTCAATATTAAAGTCCCCGCATAGAATTTTTTTACCTTTAATCGGTAGGCTGTCTAGCAAACTTACCAGGCTATTTAAAAATGATTGTACATCAGAGTTTGGTGATCTATAAATACAAATTACATAAAGATCAAGGTTTTGATTATATACTATAGAGAATTCAAAAGAGCTATCCGCTAACAAATGATCATATTTAGATACCGACATGAAATCTCCATTTAGGGATAGAATCAGTGTTCCCCCATGAGCTGAGTTTTTTCTGTAATATCTAGCTACTGTGGTATACCTCTCAATATAAAAGGGTTCGTTTAGATTCAGCCAGTGCTCAGTAATTGCAACAAGTTGGGGGAACTCCAATTCTTCCAGAAATAGGTACAACTCGTCAGCTTTATTTCTTAGAGAAGCAATATTAATTAGAACCATATTAAGACTAGTAACAACAGGAAGTTTTGAGGAATCTAGTTCCTCAGGACACGTCGTGTTTTCTAAAAATTTTTTTTGGGAGAATTGCTGGTAAAATAGTTTTTATGGCATTCTCTGGTCCTCTGAAGATGAATCGATCTCTCCGAAAATATATAGGATCCATAGGCTGCAAGATCCGCTTCCACTTCTGCTGCGTTAAATCCGTAAGCAGCATGAAAATCGAAATATATCTTATGTAGGGTTCTATAATCTATAGGAATGCCTTCAGAAGCCAAAAACAGCCTGGTGCTTGTATTTGTAAACCCTTCAAAGTGAATTGGCGCAGGTTGGTCGTGCAGGAAGGCGAGATATAACTTGAAGGCCTTTAAAATGGCTGGTTCTCTTAGTCTAGACATGAGGAAACGGTTATCAGAACTTTTTTCGGTTCGCGTAAGCTTCACTGTTGAGGGAGACATTGGATCAAAAATAGGTTCTTGGTCAGTAGGAGCTTTCTTGGAAAGACTGTAGCAGTTGTCGCTCAACAAGACATTTGCTTTGCAGTAAGTAAATGTGTCAAGTTTTAAAATCTTGGAATTAGTTTTAGGTGAGGGTCTTTGTAGCCCTTCGTTGACTGGCCTATAAACCGAAGGATCTTGTAAAAATATTTTTATGAATTCCGACCTAATCCTAAAAAAATATTATTTCATCTATTGTGCGACATAAATCATTAGCTTTATGGCTTTCTTAACAAAGTTGCCCAATATCAAATATAGAAAATGGTTTAAGCCCGAGATATGCTTATAGGGACAAGAGACAAATAGGATTGCCGGATAAAAACGTAACGCAAAATCGATCTAAAAACGAATGGATCCCAACTTTACTGAATACAATACAAAATTGGCATCCATTTAGGTGGTGTATTTTACATCGGATAAACGTCCATTCGTAGTATTGTCTGCATTTCTTTTAAAATTAAGAGACCCAAAATTCCTTGTATACAATCGTGAAAATCTTTGAAAAAATTGTTTAACTACCTTCCACCTCCTTGAAGCACTTAATAATTGCACTTAATACAATATAACTTAGTATTTCGAATAGTTTAGTTTTCAACTGAAAAAATAATTTTGGCCGCGCTCAACCCACATACTTTTTTCCTATAGCTTCTTCAGTAAATCACTCAAAGATTGATTGTATTCTTTATAGTTTAAACTTTCAGCTTTTAGAGTTTGACAGACAATTTCAAATTATCCCAAAGTTTGCACCACATAATATATTATGTACATTATGTTTTGGTATACGTTTACAAATTTTTATAAAAACTACTTAAAAGTGTTCATCTAGTGCTGTTCTTTATTTAATTAGAAACAACAAAAACAATAAATGAAAATAACTTACTTATCGAACTTGCATTATAACTTTTTGCTGTTGTCGGAAGGAGATATGAGATTCTCCCTTCGTAAGCTTATATTTGATAGCCTCTAACGTTTTATCTAAAACTTTTTTTAAAAGTGGTATAGGCTTACATTGCCTTTATTGTTAGTTTATTGACAGTCTTGAATAGTGTAAGCGTAAACCAAAAGCTAACTTTAAGACTATTGTTCATTTGACATTTAGAATAGCCCCATATTGTAAAAAAATATCAGGATCGAATGCCTTGTTTTCAGAGTCGTATAATTTGAGATACAACGTTCTTTTTGAATTTTAATTAATTAAATCCCATTTTAACGTACACGGCCATTATACCCGGATATACCACTGTATAGGGGGTTTCTTAATGAAAGTCTACAGCTCCCGGCAAAGCCGTCTTTAGAGGTGGCAAGGTGACCTGCTCCTTACCGACTGAACATTTAGCGGGAATTTTGGGACTTCCAGGATATTTGAGGATCCACCTTTAGATATCGCAGCCTTAAGGGAAACGAGATACATGGAGGAGTGAACCTGTCACCCTTACACTTGAACTTGTTTATCAGCTCTGTTTGTTCTGTTGTCTGATTATTGAAATAACCTAGTGAAATAAAAGCCTCTTAAGGTAGCAGGTTGTCCTGAAGCTACCTCACGGCTTGTCGAAGGCTCTGAAGGGTGCCGTTTCTGGGTCTCCTTATTACCCTTGTTTTTTCTTACACTAGGTCTACCATCGGCAGCAGATCGGCAGCTTTGCTTTACCACCGACGAACCTCCGATGGATGACACCCCCAGATCATCTACTATTGGTATCACGAGATGACCATTTCTTTCAAGCTACACCCCAACTCCCGCCTCATAGCGACCATTACGCTAATTTTCTATGTAGAACTGGCCAGACGAACAGGATATAATACAGGAACAACTAGGCCTCACACGTTCTCAACGTCGGCTCATTTTCTAACAAGGTCGTTCATTTCCACACTAAGCATGGAGCCACTTATACTAAAAATAGAGATATCTGCCTTCTACGAGGCGATTCGAAAGACTGAGCTTAAGAGAGTGTTCGTCTCTTGCTTCTTTTCATGGACATACATTGTTTATCACTTACCATAAAGACAATAAAAATCCGACAAGTAAGTTTTTTCAGAGTGATACATTGTCTACCACATTCAGAGAAATGTTAAGAGCACGATATTTTTCATTTCAAAAATATAAGAAATAACTTTTACTTCCTTATGTATAATAGCAGAAATATATAATTTCTGCAGGTGCAAAACGCCCTACAAGAAGAATTGCTTTCGATTATGTCACAGGGTACCCTCCTGCGATCATGATTTCTGGGCCTCTACCCTCATCAGGCAGGCTTGTACCCAGGGAGATCTGAAATAACAGATCGCTCGATATGACAAAATCGAAAACGAAAGGTCTATCATACTGAAACAGTACTACAAGTTAAATGTAACATTTAGCACCACCTATTGGGGCTCCGGTGATTTCCGGCTGCAAACCCATAGGTAATTTAAAAAGTATACACTAGCACCATCATGCGGAGAGTAGATACTAAAAATCGATAAAAATGCGCTCTCACACATCTTTATCAAAAGTTCTTGGCCGGAAAAGATATATGTATAATAGCAGAAATATATAATTTCTGCAGGTGCAAAACGGCCTACAAGAAGAATTGCTTTCGATTATGTCACAGGGTACCCTCCTGCGATCATGATTTCTGGGCCTCTACCTCTAAATATTACATTTAACTTGTAGTACTGTTTCAGTATGATAGACGTTTCGTTTTCGATTTTGTCATATCGAGCAATCTGTTATTTCAGATCTCCCTGGGTACAAGCCTGCCTGATGAGGGTAGAGGCCCAGAAATCATGATCGCAGGAGGGTACCCTGTGACATAATCGAAAGGAATTCTTCTTGTAGGACGTTTTGCACCTGCAGAAATTATATATTTCTGCTATTATACATATATCTTTTCCGGCCAAGAACTTTTGATAAAGATGCGTGAGAGCGCATTTTTATCGATTTTTAGTTTTTACTTCCTTAGTAAAAGGGAAGTATTGTAATCGTAAAAAAAATAACTCTCCCAGGTTTTTACAGACCTTCACGTTTCTGGGTTCCTAGATGCCGGAAAACCTGTTTCTGAATTTTGTTGGTCTATCTTTCTGTCTATGCGAGGCATAGCTAAAAAACTACTTACCCAATTAACTTCAAGTAGTTATATGGAGATGACCTAGTAACATTTTAGTGAAAATCAAATATGGCGGAAGAAAATGGCTGTCTCGTGAAATGTTAAAAAAATTATTACAAAAAGACGTATTCAATTTACTTCAACATTTGCTCAAAAATCAAGTAGTAATATTTTGGTACGAATCCAATATGGCGAGATAAAATGGCAGCTTAATAAAATATTTTAAAAAAATCGGCCTGAAAAATTACTTATTAGATTGATTTCACATTTTATGTAAGAATTAAAAGTGATATAAGATGGCGGAACAAAATGGCGGCCAATTAAAATATTTGTAATCATGCAAAAATCGACCTCCCAGGTTTTTGCAAACCTTTGCGTTTTAGGGTCCCTAGATGCGAAACAACATGTTTTCTCAGTTTTGTAGGTCTGTCTGTCGATTTGTTGGTCTGTCTATCGATTTGTTTACCTGTCAGTTCACGGCATAGCTAAAAAAACAACTTAATTTTTTTTTAAATCCAATATGGCTAAACAAAATGGCGGCCTAATGAAAAAAGTTATTACTGAAAAACTAATTATCCAATTTTCCTCAAATTTTGCGTAAAGATCAACCAAGATGGTAGAACAAAATGGTAGCTTACTAGTCAAAAGTCAGCACTAAATAAATAGATTGATTTCAAATGTTGTGCAAGAATTAAATGTGATATAGAGATAAATTGGTAAAATTGTGGAACGAAATTAAGACTGAACCAAATAAAATGTTTAAAAAATCAACGTAAATACACCTTCTTATTTAATTGACTTGTAAATTGTGAACAAAAATTAGATGGGATATAGGGATAAGCTCGTAAAATTTTGGGACCAATTCAACATGACGGGACAAAATGGCGGTCTAATGAAATTTTTGAAAAATATGTAAAAAAATTAAATCTATTTTAAATTATTCCCAAAAATCAAGTGTGGCACGATTCCAGTATGGTGGAACAAAATGGCGGCCAATAAAATTGTTTGAAAACTCAACACAAATGGCTATTTGCGGAATTAAATTAGATCACATCTCTGTATCCCTAATAAAAGAAAAGATTCATAACGAGGCAAGATCCGGGTAAACAAAATTTACCGATTTTTTTGCTTAGTATTAGAATGGTTATATCGCAAAGAGATCGTTGACGAATGTTCATAGTAAATAAAAAATTTATATTTTTTATCTTTTATTCATTAATATTTGTTGTTTATGTTCATCGTGAAGTAAAAGTCCTTCTTGTCCTGTCGTCCAGTTTTGGTGCGAATCAATTGGGACAAAACAAAATGGAGGCATAATAAAATGTCTACAATATCAGTATCAAAACTACTAATCCGATTTGCAAAAACATCATTACGTATATAGAGCAATATGCATCATATGTTTAAATTATCTCCAAATCAGGTCCCAGCAACAATGACGCAGTAAGAAAAGTTGTCGGCTCTCTGACTGACAATGTATTAAGCTTTGGAGGGATCGGAAAAATGAGGAACTTTTAATTAATTGTATAGAGTTCTTAACCCGGATTTTGAATGATTATCCTTCACATATTTTAAACAACCAGTAGATTTTTTTATAATTCTTGAAAAATTAATAATTATCAGAATAAAATTACGTATAATTTACTCAACTAATTTTTTTTTTATATTAAAATGCTTAATATAAGAAAAATATGACGAACTTATTTTCGAAGAACGAAGTATACTAACAGATTCGGCTTTTCCGTTTCAAGATCAAACAAGATCTTGATAAAACAACGCCTATTGTCATTTAATCCACGTTCAACCAAGAGATCCTTTTAAATTCTTGTCATGTACATAAAGTATAAATGTTTTCGGTAAAGATGTACTTTATTTCCTTTCAGGAATTAGTATTTAAAACTTTTCCAAAATAATATACGAGTGGCAAAATCCGAAGTTTCGCCTTTGATTATACGAGGCATCTTCAGGGATCTTAACTCCACGCACTCCATAGATCTCCACGAGATCTGATCACTTCCGTGCTATATTACTATAAAACATGTTAATACGTGTTATTTAACTTCGATTAATCAATAGACTTTTCTGATCATTTTTAAATAGTATATTCAGCAACAAATGTTTGCACTATAAGCGCATCTAATTGGAGGAGGTGAAGCAGTCAAACGCCACGCCAGAAAGTCATTCTAATTACGCCTATGTGACATATCACATATGAGCGTTAGACTTATATGTGGTTACATGTGATTAATAATATTGTTACGTTTAAAATATATATTTGACTAGCAAATAATTTTATTTTCGACATAGAGAATAACGCCAAAATTTCTCCACGTACATGAACAAATCGTTCACGTCTGAATCTTTAATAATGGTCTATTGATTATAAATCTATAATATAAAATATCGGCCCTTTTGTAAGACTCTCCGATCGATGTGAACCGTCTACCTGCGACGTCTACCCATTAGCCACTTGCCATTTACCATGTATCTATTTTTTCGGGAGCAATTTGGGCATGCAAATTACTTTATAATGTAAATTTGATTATTCCCCTCAAGTAAGAAAAAGGTTGGTTTTTACTCTGGCTTACGGTAATATAACATAAACTCTTGCAGTTGTAATGAAAAAAAAAGTAAATCGGCTTTAAAAATAAAAACGGAAAAATAAAAATACATTTAAACTATCTTAAAAATTTAACGTTTTTAGATCGACGTCAAACTAATATCTAATTTCCAAACAGATATTTGTTTTGAGTGTCTTGGCTGTAGACATAATAGTTTTTCTTTATTGACTAATATCTACATAATGTCCAATACATCAAGTATACATATTAAAACAATATCTATTGTTTTAATAGTTTGCTACTGCCTTAAAAGAATGATGTTTTTAAGAAGCTTAAAATAATGTTTGTCACTTTTCAGTTTTTATTTTGAATTCTATTTAGTAGAAGGGTGATTGTAGAGTTCAGATTTTCCGGATTCAGTGCCTAAAAAAACTGTATATTTTCTGAAAAAATCATTTTAATTGGTCACACCATTTCCAAGCAGTCATCAGTGTACATACATAAAAAAGCAGGTGGAATTAAGACCTACTTTTTTTAGGTTTCTTAAAAATTCCCTCAATTTCGTTTCTGAACGTTATCGCAATTGCTAGCTCCTGTCACCACATCAGATAAAGTATCTAGGATAATTTACTTTAAAATTCGGGCGAAAGTATAATAAATTCTTATAAGCTTGTAAACACTACTAAATTTTTGTTTATAGACATTGTTTCTGAGGGGTGTTGACGGATAAAAATTTTCAACAACAAGAAACAAAATTGAACGTAAATAATATGAACAAGAAAAAAAGGTTATTACTTTATTGTAGCTAAAAGTAAAACTGGCTCTGGGAGGATTTTGCCCGCCAATCACGAAAAAAAATATCCCTACTTTATACTATCTCTATCATTTTAGCTTAAATGAGTAGCTCTCGGAGGGGTTTTAACCCCCAAACCCCCTCCCCTTGTATAAGCGCGCCACTGTACAAAAAGTATCGTTCCAAAATACTACAAGACTAATCCAAATTTTCTTCAAACGCAACTAAATATTTATTTAATTTATTCACTTTGACTATGCTTGTACCGAAACCAACAAGAGTAACCCAGCTGTGGTATCATTGATTGACTAGTTTAGTTCAAGCGTTAGTGAAAATATACGTAATTTGGAGTATTGTTTAGTCTATGCGGATTTATCTTTGTCCAATGAGTCCAATTAAATTGTGATATCAAAAGGAAAGCGTTGCAAGCGTGCGTTTGTTAGTGTATGTACTCAAAAGGTGCATGGTTGCATTGAATAGGCATTGGGTGAGTTGAGACATTGTCCTATGAACCTGTTAAGAAGTTTAATGAGGCTTCTCCAATCAGAATCAGAGCCTGTTTATTAGCAAAACAGAGCAGCTAACTGATCTAGATCTAAGTTTTGTTTTTGTATATATTTTTTTCGTTAAATGCAATAATAATTTCAACATTGCAAAGTTTTTTTTGACTGAATGTTTAAAATGTGATGAATTATGGTCCCCTTCACTTACTTCTGCAAAAAGTTGAATGAGGGAAGGGGTCGAATGGACAGTTTTCGAGTTAAGCGCGGGCTATTTTGGGGTACCTAGATTTCTTTACCCTTAACACATTGTATTTTATGAGTTTAATCCAGCCAAGAGTATCCATATATAGGAAATTTTAAAAAGAAGTAAATACTTTTAAAAATTGCGTTTAATTACTAAAAAAGCTTTAGTTTTTATAGGCATTTTAAAAGCAGGATAGCATATCACACTAAAATTTTTTATTCTATGTCATAAAACAACAATTTTAGGAAATTGCCTCTTTATACAAAGATATAAATATTCTTAATTAATTACTTGCCTAATTAGGTTCTACATATATAGTGTTACACAGTTTTAATTTATTCCATTTTTAATTAAAATAGTCACGGATTAAAATTTTAGATATGAAACAGAAATGGCTAAGATAAAAGTAACAATACTTCCCTTTTACGAGGGAAATAAAATCATAGCTTAAAACCTTAAATAAATAATAAGAATGTAAAAATAAAAGTTTAAACCTAAAAACTTTCACATACATTTACAGTGTTCTAGCTGTTTTTATCAGTTTTAGCAAATACTGGTTTACAACGAATTTACAAATAGTTGGATATATAACAAATCCCTTATATGTACGCAATCGTAAATAAATCACCCTCCCAAATTTTTACAGATCTTCACGGTACCTAGTGAAAAGTTAAAACGAATCCAATGTAACGAAACAAAATAGCGGCTTAATAAAATATTAAAAAATCAGCTGATTTGTTAGGTTTTTAAATTTTATGTAAGAATTAAGTATGATATAGGGAAGTACGAATCAAGTTTGTTTGAACCTGTTGAAATGTTTGAAAACAATATAAAAAAAATCGGTAAATTTCCTTTACCCGGAACTTCTCCCATTATTAATCATTTCTTTTATTAGAATAAAGAATGATCGTATTTAGTTTCGCATATGTAGTCATATAGTTGTTACATATTATATAAATCGTTACCATTCAGTTTTCTAGCAAAAAAGAAAGGATTCATTACGAGTGAACTTAACCGGAAATTCTCTCCTAAACTGAATCCTTCCTTTTGTCTATAAAATTGAAAGAAAGCACAATTCACAATATGTGTTACTAAATGGCTATTTCTTTTCTCTAAAAAACTGAAAGGCAACACAATTTATACAATATGTAATAACTATATGACTACATATGCGAAAATTTATTCGTACTTTATTATTCCTAATAAAAAGAATTATTAATAATGGAAGAAGTTCCGGATAAAGGAAATTTACCGATTTTTTAAATTTTTCTAAACATTTCAATATGTTCTAACAGACTTGATTCGTACCAATATTATATCAGTTTTATCTGGTTATATCACTCGTATCTTTTAGAACGCTATTTCGTCCCGCCATATCTGATTTATACTACAATTTTACCAGTTCATCCCTATATCCCATTTAATTCTTAAACACAATTTCAAATCAATTTAATATGTCGGCTGATTTGTTTAATATTTTATTAAACCGCCATTTTGCTTCGTCATCCTGGATTCGTTTTAACTTTTCACTAGTTTTTGAGCTGTGCCGCATACAGACAAACCCACAGACCGACGGAATTGAGAAAGCATGTTTTTTTGGCATCAAGCAACCCTAAAATGTGAAGATCTGTAAACATTTGGGAGGATGATTTATTGACGATTACATACATATAAGGGATTTGTTATATATCCTACTATTCGTAAATTCGTAGTAAACCAGTATTCGTAAAAAATAATAAAAACATTTAGCACACTGTAAATGTATGTGAAAGTTTTTAGGTTTAAACTTTTTACAGTATTCCTATTATTTTCTTAAGGTTTTAATGTATGGTTTTATTTCCCTCGTAAAAGAGAAATATTGCTACTTTCCTTCAGTCTCGATCTTAGCCATTTCTGTTTTATATCCAAAACTTTAAACCGTGATTATTTTAATTAAGAATCGAATAAATTAAAAGTGTGTAACATTATATATGTAGAACCTAATTAGGCAAGCAACTAATCAAGAATATTTATATATTTGCATAAAGAGGCAATCTCCTAAAATTGTTGTTTTAGGACATGGAACTAAAAATTTTAGAGTGATATGGATAGATAGCATATATGCTATCCTGCTTTTAAAATGTCTATAAGAACTAACACCTTTTTAGTAATAAAATTAAATTTTTAAAAGTATTTATTACTTTTTAAAATTTGCTATTTTAGGATACTCTTAGCTGGATTAAAGTCTTAAAATACAGTGTGTTAATGCTAAAGAAATTAAGGTACCCCAAAATAGCTCCTTTGTTCGCGCATAACTCGAAAACTGTCCATTCGACCCCTTCTTTTATTTTTTTCAAAAGTAAATGAGGTGAATCGTAATTCATCACATATTAAACATGCAGGAAGTTCGGTTTTTAATGTAATTAGTGCCTGGTTTTTACTTCTATGCTGAGTTAGGTTATGGAAAAAGGGTACCTCTTTAACATTTATGGTTGGTTTTATCCTGCACTAATTTTTATTCATCAAATGAAACAATAACAGCTTTCTTGGACAAATATTATAAACTTTTTTTACAAAGCCAATGTTTCGGCACCAAGTTGGCTAGTAAATTCAAGTTTGGTAGGTACTCCACAATAAAATAAGTGGTGTTGACAATCAACCCAAAAAACAAACGAAAAACAAACGACAATAATTTAGCTGCAGGAGTATGATACTGCTGAGAAGGTCGGAGGTTGTCAATACCATTTATGTTACTGTAAAGTACCTACCAAATTTAAATTTACTAACCCTAATGATGGCACAAATTTGTGCCGAAACGTTGGCTCTTTTAAAATTGTGGCATATGTATTCCTCCGACCTCCTCATTGTGTCGACTTCATTACCATCCGTCGAAATCACAAGGAAATTACTATTGTTTTCTGTTTGATGTTTAGCCCCCTAGAAAATGTATTATTTTTTATTTCATCTTTTTCGATCTCTTATATCGGAAATAATGTACGGTGCTCTTTTATACGATTATAGAATAACTTTCGTATTTAATATAATTTGCCGATCAGCCCGATACTAAGCTTTCCTGAGTTTGCGTTGGAGTGCAGGGTTTCAAATAAGATTAAAAATACTACAGAATGTAGAAAAATAATCAAGTCGATAGTTCTTTAATCGTATTTAATTGTTAAAAATATTCTTTTGTTATTAGTAGAGATGTAACTTTTCCAGAAAAGTATATAATATGGGAAAATTTCCGTTGAAATTTTCAAGAATATTCTTAAAATAAGTATTGAAAAGCTGTCAAAATCTCAGAAAAAAAAATAAATTTAATGTGGGATTTTCCCAAATTTTTTAAATGAAAATTTCAAGTGAAATTTCCGTAAATGTTCAGGAACTTTTCAGATATTACCAGAAATTTTTACGTTAAAGCTAACAACTGAAATAAAACAAATCCTCGTCATTTTGCCACTACTGCTTAAAATTATTTATATTTTAATGTTTTCACGTTGAAACATTTCTCCTAGATGCAATATATATTGCTTATCAAAATTAGTCAAGTAAATATTTTCATTTTTGTAAATGTTTACGGAAATAGGAACCACGATAAGTCCAAAACGAAACAACTATATAAAGGGAAAACGAATATTAAGCAAGAATATTTGCGACAGGCCGGAACATGTCGTTGTTTTGGCTATTGGTCGTATCTCAAATTTACAATAATATCCAGGAGGCGCATTATAAGATTTTTAGTAAAATTAAACACGTATTACTGATAAATGTTTAAGTAAATTGGTTTGTTTCCTTTGGGTTTCTGTTGTATTTTGACTAATCTAAGAGCTACATACATTGCAGTTTCTGTAGTTTGATGTTAAAGACGTTTTTTTACAAGTTTATTGGAGTTACCACCATTAGCCAAAAAATGAAACAGCGGAAATGATTAATTACGACTTACAGCCAAAAAAAATTATGTTTAGAAATTGAAATACATTTATTTTAACATTTATTAGTAATTAACAACAATAAAAACTGTTTAATCAACATTATATAACACAACAAAATATGATTAGGTATTGAATACAATGTGAATAATAAAATCAATAATTAGTTTTGAAAAGGCAAATTTTGAAAAAATATTTTGTGTTCTAAATTTCTTATAACCGGCATGTCTGAAGTACAAAATGAATTTAAATCCCTATATTTTTCTGCAGATATTTTATTTGGACTAGTATTGAGAGATGTTAAGGGGATATCTGGCAAACAGACATTTCTTTTTAAAGTTAAAGATCTGTATGTGTCGGTATTATGGCAACTTTTGAAGTAAACTTTTTGTAAATTTTGTTTTGATATTTTCACTTCTTTTATTTTTGTCCAATTAATTTTTCTTTTTGATCATCAGTCTTTATATTTAGCAATCTTACCTCCTTTGATAATTTCTTAAAATCTTTGAAGTCAAAATAGTTAAGCTGGTTCACAGTATACGGGTGTTTCCTTCTTGCGAGGCGAATTATAGGTATGAGTTGAGACGGTGTGAAAATTTCTCCACATTTTTTTAAGGTATAAGATATCGCACTGTGGGCAGAATCCCCTTCATTCTGCCCATGGTATGGTTCGAAAAATCTTAAGAATATCTCGTCTATATAAGTGCTTTTTGCAATGAAATACAGTAGCATTGAAATCATAATGGTATTTTTCGCCTGACCTGCACAGCCATCACAAAAAAGATTCACAGTTTGAATGCCATTTTTGTCATTTTCTTGTAAAAATAAATACACTGCTGTAGATATTTCCGAGGATCCTCTCTTACTTTCAGCTTCATGCCAGACAAAACAGTTACATCCTTTTGTGCCCAAATTGTAAATTCTAAAGTTGTAGTTACTTAGTCTATTCTTATAGAATACCTTGGAATTATTAGATATAGGTAAATATATTACTTGCTGCAAGTCGAAAACAGCACTTATTATTGTTGGATTATTTTGTGAGTCCTTTTTGCATTTATTTTTTATATCCCTAATTTTTTCTTTTTCTTTTATATGAGTTGTAAATCGTTCTTGCAGCTTTTCTTTTTCACTATCTTCGGCCTCTCTGTAGTGTAAGCACAAACTACACTGGTCTTTTTTGGGTCGATTAAATGTCAAATTAAATGATTTAAAAATTTTATAGTAGGTAGTTCTCGTCCTTCTATCTCGTTCTTGTACATATCGTACATTATAGACAATGATAAATCTCCATGGAGATATTCACGTTTAGAAGATGTTCTACAATAATGGGATTCTTCTCTAGGGAACCTCTCAATATGATGTTTTACATCTTTATATATTTTTGCGTCTCGCAATTTCTGACAACTGGATCGGCCTCCTCTATTATCTTTTTCCAAAATACGTGTATCTTTCACTTTTTTGATTGACGTAATGACCACTTTTTCTGAAATTGATAGTGTATACAAAAAAAATTTCTTGCAAACTTTTTTGGCCACACCCCTTAAAGGCAAAAAGTACTTAAATGAATTTTTTCTTCTAGAATGTTGGTTTCCTTTCGTCTTTTGTTTAGTTTGAGAACGTGAGCAGTATCGAGTAATGTACTCTCTTTTTAACTGAGTTGATGACAAACTCCAATATCCTTTAAAAATATTTTCTCTATCCAGTCTATTGAACTCACCGCAACATTTTCCAATTTTACTACACTGCAGAGTGTTACAAATTTCATGTTCCTTTAAAGTTTTAGCTGGAATCTTCTTATTTGTATAATAACTTGTGTATTCCTGTCCTTGTTCCCTTCTGCTACCTTCAACGCTATATTCTTCTGGAGTTCTGTCCATTATCAAACACTGTGTAAATGAAATGACATCAGGTGATAATATATCGGGATTTTGATCGGATTTTCCATGTAACGCACACGAGGTAACTTCTTCCAAAAAATGGTCGTAACACAGGAGAATGAAGCAAAGATGGCAGCTGCTGAACACTTCCACAAGGCAGTTAAAAGCCTCACGTTGATTAGGTACTGGTTGCGACAATTCTGGTTTCCTTAATTTTGATGTATATAGTGATAAAGGTAAATTATCATCGCTATCGCTATCGCTTTCCATGATCTAAAAATAGTAAAAAAAAATAAGTAGGTATCTGGTTCACAACCGATCTATTTCAGTAAACTCAGTGATCCTTTTTCAATGTTATTTTTAAGTCCGTAAAATTTCCCAAGTGATTTTAGTGCATAGATAATACATTTTGAAAAAAAGTGGACTTACCTGTTTCACAATGCAGCTGCTATTTTTTAAAAGAATAGAGAATTTATTTTGCATAACAAAAATGAGACGTCAAAAATGACAGTACATAAAAATAGTCCTTGGCTGCCATAGCAACAAATCACTTGTTTTGTTTAGTCCATGGATAACCTGATTTTCATCTGAGTCTTTGGAAGCTTAATTATTGTAGATATCAAAAACATTGTAATTAGCGAAAAAAATGTATTTCCAAACGTATCTACGTGTATCTCGGAAATAAACAAATAATTCGCAATCAATTAATTTAAATGGTCAACAATAATTAGGCAATAACGGTGGGTCACTACAAAATAAATCCGCACAGAAATTTTTTAGTGTTTTCTTTTTAAAAATAACCGGGCCAATGATATCGTTAAAAACAATAATAATAGATACCGCTTATTTAGACACATTGGCGATTTTCAAGTTATTTTTAAGATGGATATAACGCGAATTTCTCGACTCAGCACGGCTCCCGTTATTAAACTAAATAAGACAGCATAATATACAATATATATACGAATTGCAAAAAAAATATGAGATACGACTTATAGCCATAATATCAAATGTCGCAATATTAAATACGACATTCCAACATTTATATTTTATTTCATCAGTAATTTATTTTTTCCAATAATCTTACCAGCATACAAAGTAGGCAGTTTTAGGTATCCACTGAGCAACCTAACTCAATTTTGAAAAAAAATGAGATACGACCAATAGCCAAAACAACGACGATGTGTTCTATAATAAGCGGAATTTTATAAATATTAATATAACTAAGATAAGGAGTGCGATTTTGCACTTATCATTTCGTTAGTTAACGAATCGCTAAATCACGTGATTTAGCGAAACAGCTGACAAAGGTTGGAAGTAGCATCCATTTCTTAAATGGAAAATTGCATGTATTTTTTGACGTCAAGTAGGCCGGTTTTTCATTACGATTTGACAATTACTGTTAACCTTAAAATTATTTTGTTGACGTTGAGCAAAACACGACACATTTCTTTGGCCTAATTAATTAAGTATACTTTATTATTTTGGAAATAATTAAAAGGTCAAGAATGATGAAGAATTAAAAATCTGAAGCTTCTAAGGTCTGCCTGGAGATCCTTAATACTTGTGTTTGTTATACTTCTAAAACGGAAGATATAGCAGCATTGCTGGCATCAATTGGTGATGGTGAATAATTATTGTACCTAATACCTACTAATATTCTAATAAAACAGAAGTTAACAAATAAGTAATGATTTCAAGAGACCTAAATTTGACTTTAATTAATCGCTACGTGTGAGTGCAGCGAAAAAACCAGCAGCATTTAAACCAGTTTACAAGAGTAAAAAATGAAAAATTAACCCTTTAACATTTTTGCAGAACTTTGCATTGTAGGGTGCTTGGGCCCCATGTTTTCCCACTTCTGTCAGTCTGTCTGTATGCAGCATAGCTTAAAAACTACTTATCCAGTTGAATTTAAGTTTTCAACGGAATGGAAACATTTTGGTAAAAATCGAATATGGCGAAACAAAATGGCGGCCTAATGAAATAAAATTGCATAAAACTCAAGTGAGAAACAGAGACAGACTGGTAAAATGTTAGTCCGAATCTTGTATGACAAAACTAAATGACGGCCTAATAAATTATTTGAATATGCAGCAAATTGTAGTGACAATCTGTACGAGGGAAATTGATTGCCATTAAAAGTGGTCCCTCTCTAATATTTTTATTATTTCTCGTACTAAAAAATATTACACACAGTGTAATTTTTTACATAGAATGCTATGTATTTAAGAAATACTCTATTTGTAACTGTTACGAAATTTATATATTCAAAAATAATATGGCCATTTGCAGGAAGGTACTTAATTTTAGTTTTTTAAATATCATAGGTGGGTATATCAGAAAATTTGCCATGAAGTTTTTTGGAAAGATATTTTTTAGCTTTTCATAGGTGTAAAAAATAGACAGGGTATTCATTTAATAAAAATAGATATGTTGTCACTCTCTATATATTTCAAAGATACCTGATAATTACGATATGATTGGGAAGAAGAAAATTTACTTTGCATTTTTTTCATTGCATTAAAAATAATAAAATTACTGCACAGTTGATCCTATACCTAATAGAGTAATTTTATCGTCTAAAAACTAAAAATTGACTTTTGGAGAGTTTACATAACTACCAAAAGAAACAGTTGGAACTGAAAAATAAATATTTTTACTTTCATAGCTTAACTTTTGGAAATTTGTTTAAAGATTCATATATAATACCACCCATAACTAATTTCATAATGGTATCAATCTCTAACTTTCTATATCCCTGTAAATCTGTATCTATAAAACGCCTAAATATAATTATTTTTTTACATTTAAGTATAGTCATAAATCTTTAAGTTATAAATGAAATAATTTTCCATTTTGATTATTATGAAATTGGCTAGAACTTCTTTAAATTTTTTTTTAAGTGTTGCAATATTTTATAGTAAAAATCAATTCTATATTTGTCACTAAATAAAAAAATATTACAATTGGACATGTTTTTATTGTTCAAGTCGTTACAAACTGAAATTAGTTTCCATTGCTGCTGATTTCTGGTGATATGTAAGTCCACACCATTTTCTTTTACAAAGGGTCCAAAGGACACACACTGTGACTTGAAATACCTAAAAAGAAGAAAAAATATTGTAAAAAAATTGCTTTTCGAAAAATCAGCTGTAAATATACTATTAAAAAACTTCGTTACTGATAAAACAGGTATATTTCCAATTTTAGTTAAAAATTAAAAGCAATAGTTAAAGAGCATATTCCCCTTAAGAAAATAAGAAGAATATCCATATAAATATCGCTTTTTAAACTTGTGTTTGTAACCAACAGCATGTATAGTACCTCCACCCAATTATTTTTATTCAATATAACCATAAACCCTACATTAATTAATTCATTTTAGATACTGATGTCCAAATTTGTAGACAAAATTCAAGTTTACTAATTTTCAACCAGAATTTATATATTGAGTTGTGGTTTTCGATAATGCCTAGCACTATATGTTGGATTTATCGCTTCCAAAATGCAAAAGGCCACAAGAAATCTGTTACGCCGAGTATTATCTAAGCTCTTGTCATTTTCACAAAATGTTTATACACACACAATGACTATTATAAAACGAAATATTATATTGTTCTTTTCTACCCAGGATAATCCACACCCGAATACCAAAGAACTTTTTTTATATAAAGGGTGTTTTCACCAAAATGTAAATTTTTCTGGATGTGTTGTTTTTCTCAGCTCCTGTATGCATCAAACAATTGTTTCTTACCCCATTCTATTGTGGACTTTTTATTTTAAACTAACTTTCATGATCCATCAAATCCAGAGGTCATTTGAGAGTTTAAAAATTAATGAAACTTATTAAATAATGGTAAAAAGGTATGTTATTATTTAAATTTACATAGATATTAATGAATTCTAATGATGAGTTTGAAGTTAGTTCAAAGTAAAAAATATGCAAAACAGTTTTTATATAGTATAATGTTTTTATTTATATTTTGACATCTAGATACAGCTTTAACTATAGAAAATAAAAACACAATAATGGTAGGATTTTTTCACTATTATCTTCTAAGAATACAAAACTGAATAGAAGCAATTACATAACCTATATTTTTTTTAGCTGGCCCCATTTAATGCAACGTTATCCAAAAAATTGATAAAAACCAGTTCATAAGAGACAAAGATATTCGTCCTCTCTCTCTCTCTGCACTCATATATTTTTAATCGGTATGAAAAGACTAATTTAATTAGATAATAATATTCAAGGTGTCACATTTAAAAAATCCATATTTTGTAGTTTTTTCTACTTTTCAATAATTTTTAGAAATATTTGATATTCTTAGACCATAATACAGGAATAATCCTACAAATTTTGAAATTAAAGTTTTTTTAAAATTTCCTATAATTAAAGATATAACTAGGTGTCAAAATATAAATGAAAGCCCTGTATAACAGTCGCATTTATAAATTTAGAGACATTACCTTTATTCATAACTGAGGTAAGAAATAATAGTTTAAGGGATACAAATGTTAAGAAAAAAAAACACGTTTAAAAAAATTTACAATTTCGTTGAAAACACCCTGTACAAAAAAAACTAAAGAATTTAAAAAAAAACAAGGAAAACTTTTTTTACAAGTGTTTTACAAAACACTCTGTAAAACAACTTATTGAAGACCTCTGCATTAACATCCTCTAGGCTATAAACTTGCTAGACCGTAGGGGCGTCCCTAGACTCCTGTTACTGAATGGGGGGAAGGGGGGAGGGGGACGTTTGCCTGCCCTGGAAAATGTAAATATTGTATATTACATATATAAATTACATTTATATACTAAATGGACTATGCATGACCTTTTTTGGTTTTATTTTCATCAGTTATGGTTCTGCGGGCGCCCATGCAATATCCCAAAAAAAAGACATCGCCTACCCTATGCCCCCCTTAGTTACGCGCCTGCTAGACAGTGTCGAAAACCGTAACTAAATATGTTAATTTTTATTGAACAAAAATTAAGATCTGAATATTTTCCAAAAATTTCCATCTTTAGGTTCGTCATTTATACGTCACAATCCACAATGCCACTAGGTATTCTAAAAATTATACTGAACAAAGCCTATAAGAATGGGTGAATTGCGAGGTAGCTACTAGGACTGCCCATAAATCTTATAAAATTAGCTTGAGGGAAATTCCCTACATTTTATATATGTTGTAGTTCTTGACTTTCTGAGCAATAGATACCATGATCATCTCCAAATCTTACAAAATAGAGACAGAATTGAATTTATAAAATAAAGTTATTCTGAAGAAAAAATCGAGAAAAAAATGGCTCTTGTTACAAAATACAATTTTCACTGTGAGTAATCTTAATTTTCATAGAATTTAGTCAGTTATACTTTATTTGATATGATTAAAAAAGGCAACATACAGAGGTCTAAAGTAAATCAGGCTTCGAGGTCTGTGACTATGGGAAGGGGAGAGAAGAAAAGTCCTTCTCTTATAAGGATAGCCACTCCACCAGATGCTCTGGAAGGATTGGTTCTATCCTTTCGGATAAGGCAGTAGTGTTGAAGTTTGATTGTGTCGGAGGGTTTTAGGTTTGTTTCTTGGAGGAGAAAAAGTGAGGGATGTGAGGTGTTTAGGATTAATTGAAGGCCTTGTCGATGTGAGATGAGGCCGTTTATATTCCACTGGATAATTTGTGGGGGCATGATTATTTAGACTTGTGTTTGCGGTTCTTATTTGAAGGGAGAGAGAGTTCTCTATCTAGTGAGTCATCGACCATCATTTCTATGAGAGATTCAGTTGAGGATTTGGGGGTACTACATTTTGAGTAGCTGTTAGGAGGTTTTGATTTTACTGATTTTTCAGGAGGTTTTTTAGGAAGAGGGGAGGAGGAGGGTTTGGAGGGTAGTTTAAGTGTGGGAGGTTTGATGGGGGTGGTGTTGGTAGAGGCAAGGTGGAGGGGGGAAGGAGGTGGAAGACGGGGCTGATGGGATTGAGGAGAAGGGGTTGGAAGGGAGAGCGGTAAGGAAAGAGGGGTGGGATTTGAGGGCAAGTGTTGTATGTCGCACTGTGTGGCGACTGAGTTAGTTACTAGCTTGAGCGGTGGGGCAATATTTTTTGCTGCAACAAAGCTGTAGGGGGAAATAAAGAGGGGATTTTGTTGCCTAAATTTAGAGGAGAGTGGTTTTCGTTGCAATTTACACATGTAGAGGGGCGAGAGCAGGGGGCATCAGGGTGGGCTGAATGCCCACAAGAAGGACAGGTCGATGGATTTTTGCAACTTTTTTTTGTATGACCGAATTTATTGCAGTTAAAGCAACGTATGGGGTTAGGTATGTGAGTTCTTACCCTAATTGAAAGGTAGCCTGCTTTTATAGAGGGGGGAAGGGAGTGGGTATTAAAGGAAAGAATGAACGTGTTGGATTTAGAAGGGGGGATTTTGGAGGGAATTCGAAAAATGTGGGTAACACCTTGTTCGCTGAGATTTGCAAGTATTTCCTCATCGGTACAATTTACCAGGTCTGTGCGTCTTATGACGCCTTTTATAATATTGAGGGAAGTGTGGGGTGTTGTGGTGACTTCAAAGTCGTGGAGTTTTTTAAAGGTTGGTGCTAGATAAGATTGAGTTTCATTGTTGACTTCAATAATAAGAAGGGAGCCGTCACTTAGTTTTGAGGTTGATTTGAGATTTCCAAAGAAGGATTGTAATGATTTGTGAATTCAAAAGGGTGATGTTTCTTTAAAAGAACCATTATTTTGTTTTATTGTGAAAAATATATTATATGTTTGTAATGTGGGTGTCTCTACTCTCGGTCTCTTGGACCCGTGTTTATTGTATATTCCAGTAGGGGGAATCTGCATTCCGGCCTGGTTTCCTACCGGAGATGCTGTGTCGTAGTCGGCTGACGGTCGAGAGGAGCCTACACGATCACTCGCTGCATCGACCGGTACTGGGGATCCGACCCCTTGCACGGTAACTTTATTTACTTTGGTTGTTTTATCCATAGCAAAAAAAGGTTTACATATATTAGACGGCACAAGACAAACACAACGTGACTGGGGCTCCGGGATTGTCACACCCGTCACCAACAGAATTTCTTCTGTTGGTCCCCCTGGGAGGCCACAAACAAAAGATAATCGGAAATTTAGCAAATGGGCATCGACTGCGTTATTTTAAAAGGCACACCCTGTATATTAGATACACCTCAAATGGCCTCTTCTTGCTGATTATTAATAATGGACTAGGTTTAAGACCTTGATCTCTAAATATAATCAAGAAACTTAAGAAAAACCCTATCATAAGAAGCAATGTATTCCAACTGACTTCACTATATTGGGAGCTTTCTCCATCTCTCTCTTAACATTGCCTCTTATGGCTGGGTTTTTCTAAAATTTCTCTATTATCTTTAGAGATAAAGTTTAAACCTAGTATATTTATAATAGGCAAGAATGATTAATGAATGATGATTTTGTTCAAACCCAAAAACATTTGTATTTAAAGTTTTCTGATAACTCATAGCATAAAGCCTCTAGGGTACCTACCATTTAAAATATAAACAGCCACCCTGTACAATTTTACATAGGAATAAACAAATAAATTCCATTAAACATAATGAACTTATTAAGTCATATAATAGTTGTTTTCTTAAATAGAATATTTTTATTGTGATGTGAAACTTCAAAAGCGATTCATAGAGTTGAACAAAAGATTAATTTAAAAATAGAGATTAAAAATTGCAATTAGCAAAACCCAAGGAAAAACAAACACTTCAAACATATTTGTATCACACTGTAAGAAATTAGACAAATATATAAAACATAATGAGGTGTCTAGCACAAAGTTTAATGGATGACATAATAAAAAAATAAGTGCACCATTCATCAGTTGAGTTGCTATGCATTATCTTGCTGCTGTTTTTCGACAGAATATCAGTGCAAAAACAATTAGTCAAATCAAACAAGGTTTCAAGTGTTAAATTCTGTTTGATACTGTAATACTATATATAATAACTGATAATTTGTTATAATAACGAACGTATGTTTTGCAGTAGACTTTGCTAAACATAAGCTTATGAATTATACTAGCCTAATCTGTTTAAGTCTAATATTATAGTAAGTTTCTTTATAAAAAAAATAAAATAATCACAGTTAATACTTACATAGGTATATATCTTCTGCAATCAAAATGGTCGAGTTCAAATTTGAATCAACAAAATAGCTTATCGAGGAATTTGTAGTTGTGCTTCGGTGATTGTTCTTCCTTATATTGACTAAGTATGTGAAAGGTAAATGAAAATACTGTATCAAATACTTGACATCATTTCTTGTATCATTCCCTTCTTTTTAGGGTCATATTCTGCAAAAAAGTAAAAATATTGCTATAATCAATAAATGTGCCATGCACCACATACTGTGTAATATAATATAACTAATTATTTCCCTACTCTAATAATTATAACATTATATAATTCCAACTATAGTTCTTTTAAAGAAAAACAAAGATTATTTCATTTCGCTCTCAACAGTGAAAATATATAATACCAAAGAAAATAATAGTGTTATGTTTTAATATTTTTATTACTCGCCGAATGCCACCACTGTTATGATTTAATAATTTTAGTATTTTGTATTAGCACTGGTAGTAAATGTAAACACTTCAACTTGTTTCAAATCTCTCTATTATCTTCTGTACAAAAGGGACACTTCTTACTTCTAACAAATCTTTACTCTTACTGTGTCTACTGACTTAATTCTACTGACAATATAGTACTGACATAATGACTGACCTGCTCTATACTGACTACCTAGAACTTATTTTTATATGAATTCCCTAATTTGAGATGCAGTGGCGTATCTGTAAAATTGATTAAAAAAGGTGTCTATAAAAGTAATTTGGGGAGTATTTGCTACGCCACTGCTTACTGTACTACAATGGTTTCTTTTAATGTTTTTATAGCTGAACCTTCCCAAGCTTTATCGACATAGTGTAAATGAGTTTATGATAGGTTTGTTCGGGTATAATAATATTTGTGGCGGAAGAACGTGCATAAAATAGAATTTGAAGTAGAATTTAAAATACATATTGTTTACTTAGAATTTCCCTTGCAATAAACGACCATTAAAGCAGCTTTTGTCGGAAGGTTCCGCCGAAATATAATGTATGTCTAAATATTGCATTTACGTGTCAAATTATCTCTAGACTAATGAATATATAATACTTAAGACTATTCACAAATAAAACGACTATAAAATAATGGGGTCACAACAATAGCTTACACTATAAATTTTCTTTGATAATACCTGTCAAGGAATACTTTTGTTTACAAGTTATACATAGACCTCGACATAGACAATAAAATATAATATATAATATAATAGCAAGTATATTCTATTTGCTTAAAAATATACAAATTCATGCCTACCTGTAACAATATTATGATAATCTAGATTCAACTGCCCTTATTGCTTCTTTAGTCTTTCCATCAATGGAAAATATTATTCTTAAATTGATTCCTAGTTACTGGAATTTATGTTCAATTTTGCAATACTTAAATACACCATTATTAAACCAGTGTTATGTTTCCGCAAGTGATCCATCAGCTGTTCGACTTCCTTGTTTACTGTGTATTTGTGACATAAAAAAGTTAGGTTAGGTTACGAGAGACCAAAATTAAATAAAATACTGCCTATTCTTAAAATAGGGAGGGCCATTCCCCAGTAACAACGGGCAATTACAACCTAGAGTAAGATTTTTATTCTTACTCTAAGTTTGAAACGCTTTGTTCTCCCGAGGAACGCATTTCGCGTATATTATTATATTATTTTTCTGTGGAAGGGTATGATGTTTATGTGGTTGTATAACAGCCGCGGTGCTGAATTAGAATAGATGGAATAGATATTAACATAGGTCCCCTTTTCTTTTAAAAATAAAATACGTAATATAGAATTTTGCACCATATAGCAAATAATGTAATTAATATTTAAACAGAATATTCACAACTTTGTTAAATATTTCTTCAAAAGAAGTACATTTTGAGGATAGCGTCTTATGTTTTCCCGTACTTCTAACAAAATGATCAAATCAGGAAAGAATTCACTGAATTAAAAATAATGATTCATTAATAACTAAAATATACAGGTTTCGTAATAATATGACATAGATAATATTTTTTAAACAGATTAGCTTACCTTGTTTAATTTGAAGGATTTACGAGTTTCGTATCTTCGCTGCCTATTTGGAGGTTCCATGTTTTCATGATTTTCTTGAATATTTTGGCATCTATTGATTATTTACGGTATGATGCATATGCTAATATATCATGGCTTAGCTTTTAAGTAATCAAAACTGTTTTTTATCTTACGAAATGAAACTCCAAGGCAGTAAATTTAGATATTATCAAGAACTCAAGAACTGACAGATTCGGAAAATGGCGGCTAGTGGTAGGTTGGTGTTTAACGAACCAGGATCGGAAAATCCGATTGTCATGCCGAACAGCTCTCCGAACGGAGAAAATTTTTGTTAACTAACGGAATGATAAGTGCAAAATCGCACCCCACTAATAGAAGAAAATAAAAAAACCTATATTACTTTAAGCTTGTCTGAAAATATAATAATCAGTTATCTATTATTTAGTGCAGAATAATCTACTTTTTAGCTTTTGCTGCTCAAAGTTAACATCCGTTTTATTGCGTCAAAATTTACAATTTTTCTACTTTTCTAGAATATAGGACCTGTTCGAAAAAATGGAAATTTCTCGGAAACTATTTGCACGCTTCCTAAACCTTGCTTCTCTAGTTATGAGTGATAGTACTATAGAAATATTTAAACGATATGCTATACATTTAACTTATAGTATATTTCGTTGGATGAATTCAGATACCCATAACCGCAAAAAGTCCCTAATAGCGATGTCAAATTTGACGCCCAGTCAGGAACGGCGCGCCATAAGGTTACGGGGTTAGGGTTAAGGGTATTTGGCAGGGTCAACAATGGTTATGATATTGGTGGGTTTGAATATGTACAAGTTCTTGCTTATTAATGGTACGATAGGGCAATTGGTTAGAACAATGGCCTAGATGTCCAGAGGTGCGGATCTGGATTTTTTGATCCCTTCTATCCATAACTTTTACTGTTACCATACCATAACTTTTGCTGTTGATTAAATATTTCTAAAAAAAGTCACTACTTAGTATACTTTTTTGTGTATGTATCTTTTGAAAACCTTAAATCAAAACATGATGTTTCTTTTAGAGTTTTGACACTATAGCTTTTTTTAGCTTTTATACATAACTATTACAATTTTTACGAGGACCTAAGTAGGTAAAAATACTTTATGTTATTATCTCTGAGATGCTTTATATCGACAGTACTAATTTTACTTAATACTCTTTAACGGGCCATCCCGCAGACATCTTATAGAAAATCGCGAAGAAATCATTAGAAATTCAGTAATTTTATTAAATTGTAAATATAAAGAAAGAAGGTATTCAAAATTTAATAAAAAATCATATTGCAAAAATTCAAAGCTTAGTGATCAAATTGGACATGACGCATAATACTTTAAAAAATGCTGCATATGTATTACTGCAATACAGGGAAATCATAAAAAAAATATTTAAATAAAGGATTAATTAAATTTTTGATTAAATTAATTCGGAACTGCTATTTGAACTAATATTTCGGTACAGGAACAGATTTCAATAAACACGTAATATCGTTTTACTGTATTTTTGGAAAACTGTGTGAAATAGACATTTTCGACACCCGTGCACTTAAGTACCTACTAACGGATTACGGACTAAATAAACGAGAATTGGGCTACAGTCAAAGTTATATAATATTTATTACAAAGATTTTGTAACAAGATAAGACAATATTATATTTACTTGGTGAATGTCGTGCCATCTCGTCTATCAGAGAATGCTATACTAGAACATATTAGCAGAGCACTAGCTTAACATCACCGACTTAAATAAAATTCCTCAAGGTGACATCATAATTTTTTAAGGCTAGCTGGTGACAAATATCAGCAGTGTTTCCAGGGAATCTGTACAAGCGGCAGTAGTCCTTAGGTGCTGTAGCTCTATAAACTCCCTCCCTGCACACCAGTATACATAATACATGAAACATTATCGTATCTTTAGAGTTATGAATAGAATCGTTTGTGCCACTCTTATAATAACCTGGATAATTGAACCGTAACCTGTAAACAACTTTTTCGACACATCGATTGGTTCTTGACAAAACATCGTAAGCGACACTATTGCTGAAAATCAAGTTTTTAACCAGAATGTCGCTTACTATAATCTTCACATTATTGCAAAATTTGTATGCTTACATTATCGTTAGTGGTCTAAAAACCTATTTTTTAATATCGTAAACGATAATTTATTCGAATAATATCCACGTAGTCCCATTTATATCGTAAGTGTCAATGTGTTAATGATAGATAATTCGAAACGCCATCGCTTACGATATTGTTTCTGACGCTTAAGATAATTTTTTAGTCCCTAAAGCTGTAACAAGTCGGAATGTTATTTGAATTGCTAATATGTGTTTGCGGCTAATGTTGTAGCTAAAAATGGCTATAAAAACAGTGTGTTATATATTGTTTTAAACAAAGGTATTATTTATTATTGGTTTTATGGTTCACGTTAGAGCTTAAAAGACATTAGAATATTATAAAGGTCACTTTTTAAAATAAAATAGGACTAAATAAAGATGTAATTATGTCCTTAGACGGTTCATTTTCTAGATACAGGACGGTGAGAAAAAATTTAGTTAGTTAATTAAAACATATTCGAATATATCCTTTCTTTTTTTAAATGAAAGTTTTACGTATTGTAAATTATAATATAAATATGATTTATTCAGTAAAATATGATTTTCATTAGCAACGGTGTTTTAATGCTCTCGCTGGTTTCTGTTTTATTTCGTTATAAATGGCTTTTTCAAGTGTATAGCCTCAATGATCTGAATGTCTAATACTATTTAGCATAAAAGTTATATTAGACAAATAATTGTCTTATAACATCAAAATTGAAGTCAACTATGACGTAATTTTTTAATTCTTGAATAAAAACTGTTTGCATAAAGAAGGATCAATTTATGTTTAAGTATATGATACCCACAAAATAGTGTATAAGTATCGTAAGCGACATAACCAAACAAAAATATTTCAAAAAGAGGGGACAGATTATCGCATGTTACAATTTACTACGAAAATATAGGATTTCACTTACTTTTATTATCTTATTTAAGATTTAAGTTATTTGTTTAAAAGTACAGTTGCTATTCAAAAATAGTTTCATTTGACTTTTGGTGCTTACGATGTTTTGTCAAAGATTCGTTGATATATCTACATACAGAAAGAGGGAAGCTGCTGCGAACATATGGCTGTGTTGGACCAGCTTGAATGTACCCCAAAGCAAATGAAAAAAAAAGTGAAGGCTTAGACGAGGAAAGGGGCTGCTTTCTCTAATACTGAAGGCTTGGTAGGGATTAAAGAAGGAATTACGATTAGTGGCTCGAAGTATTATTTGCTTGTTTCACGTTCGAATATTCGACCTACCAAAATCGTGTCCTCTAAACAAAATCATTAAATTGCCTAAAAATATGTATACGAACTTCCAGAAACAAATAATCTAGTTGAATGTTATTCTAATGACAATTTATTTCTTGCAATAAGTGATTTATTTGTAAATACCTATACAAATAGATCTATCGGATTATAAAACTAAAGGTCAGTTCTAAACGTAATTAAGAGAAATTTTTCCTGAGGACAATTTTAGAAAAATGTGGTTTTACGAAACTGTAATTGAAATGTTAAACAATAATTGAACATTTTACGAGAAATATAGGTATTACTGAATGGATCGATCAATTTTTTATTTACGGGGCCTATATCGGGTTCAACTATCTGGTTCTTTTGCACCATAAATAAAAAGGCTGAAAAGGAAGGGACCTTGTGCTCATTCGAGAGTATCTACATAACATTTTACAAGTCGACCTATGATTGTGAACTATCTTGTGTCCAGCCCGATTTCCGGTCTATCACTAAATTATTATCTTTTTCTGTGGGAAGACGTAAATCTCAAATTCGTTTCAGGAGAATCGGGCCAATGAGATTAAATCGGAAATTATTTTACAATTATACTTAACCCCGTATATTTTTAACAATGTCAAAATAAGTTTTTGAGAAACTTCGTCAATGTCTTACAATGGAAGAGATTTGTGAAAGATTTATTTATCTTTTATTTAGAAAACATTTTTTAGCTTGTTCTTTTGTCTAAAGGCCGCAATTTTTTTGTTTTTCGTTTCGGTCTCATAAATTATCATTTCGGACCACTGAAATGTTATGTGATATTTTTTCAAACAATAACAACGATAAACAAACATTAGACACGAGTGGGTCGTTTCTAAAAAACAAATGACAGTTTAACGCGACATGAAGCGTTTGTATCAGAGAAAACAAAATGAAAATATTAAGTTTACCAGTCGTAAACATCTAGCCTTGATGATAACACTGTGTAGTGTCGAAACACAGGCATTTGATTTTAATGTTTAATCAAACTCACCAGAAAAGCTGCATTATTACCTTATACCTGGAATTTGTACAAAATTCGATGAAAAATGATAAATAATTGTTATGACGAAATATATGGGAAAAAAGAAGATTTTTTCCCCGAGAACCAAATACCTAAACTAAAAAGTTGCCGCCTCGGACAGCATGTTTTGATAGTAAAATCCCCGACAAGAGTCTCGAAACTTCATGTTATATATTCCGAATTATGTGATTACTCCCAAATTAGGACCCCCGTTCAGAAACCGATAATGAATATTAGAATAATACAATCTATATTTTTAAAACTTGACCATTATTAATATATATTTTTTTTAATTAAAGCTCTCTAGCCACCGATGTATTATCAATACTTACTATTTACTTTTATTATATTTTTTATGCAAAAATTGAATAAACCGTTTAAGGCGCTGTCGGTCTGCTGGTGGAAAGCCAGCGTAGAACTGCTACCTATGTGAAAGAATATCCCGTACGTGTGGCGAAAATTTTCTATAAATATTCAAAAAGTCCCATTAAAGGTACGTTTTTTAAAGTAAATATGGAGTTTTTTTCGTTGTTTTATTAAATACAAAATACTAATACCCTAAGAAAAACTTGAATATTCATTTGACCTTAACGTATCTCGAATATAAATCGGAAAATTACCCTTAAGATGCTCGAAGCTACTCGACGGAATACTTAAGGGTTCATTCATATTGTTTGTTATTTGGGAATATTGACGTGTTTTAAATTATTCCTGTTTAGTCGGCGGTTTGAATATTGTTTCTGTTATTTGTTTACTAATTTTAATTTTATCGTATTAGATTAGTTAATATAGGATTATTATTAGGAATCGATTTTGTGTTTATCTATTTACAACTTTAAATATAATTTAAGGTAATGTTTCTAAAATATTAACAAAACTCACTCAAGTGTTTAAATATCCATACCCTCAAGTCTTGCTATAATTATAGTTGTCGAATTTCGACGGTTTCTCACTCGTTTTATGCTAATGTGTACATGTGATCTAAAACGTTTTAAAAAGACCCATATTTTTGGAGCAGTGTATTCTAAATCAGCATCCAGAAAAATAACAACAATAGTTACAAAATGTTTCTTTCATGGAAATTTTATAGGGACTGCGAACATTAATGTTTAATTTTGAGAAGATAGGTTAAGTATCTAATAACTTTAATGACCGTCCTCTGAGACATTAATATTCGATATAACTTTTAATAAAGGGCAACCAGAATGCCTAAGAGTGCCCCACAAAAGACATAATTGTCCATGAAATGCCGCAAATAATTTCTGTCTCGACGAAATTACGCCAGAGAAGAAGTAAACGTAATGTATAAGTATACTTCATATTTAATTGGCGTACAGTTGTTTCAGTTCCCTCTTCCGGTTCTTGGAAAATATTCTCAAATGACACAGATAAAGACGAATTAGGGAAAAAATATATATAGTTAATTAGATGTACAGAATGTCTGGTTTTATTTTAAACGGTACCTTAGAGACTCTATTATATGAGTTATCAAAAAACTTTAAATAGAAAAGTTTTTGGGTTTTATCGAAATCGTTAAAAATTACCAAAAAAAAATAAAAGACTACCGGAAAATTAACAAATGAACATCAACTTCGTTATTCTAAATGTGTCACCCGGTATAATTTATTTATTTAATCAACGGGTGTTAACCCAATTTTACATAAAATATATTAAGTAAACATTTAACATTTAAAGATAAAAGTACAAATAAAAGAGTCATTAACGGGTTATATCTCAGATAGTTAAAATTAGTATAAACACATATGAAAATTACAAATAAGACTAGGTACATCAAAAACATTAACACATGAAAGACAAATATTTCAGGTATTTGCTCTTATTATAACGACTTTTTAACTTGTTGTAGGGAGGAGCTAAACACATCCACCCTAAGCATATTCCAATTTATCATCATTCTGTTTATAGAAGAATGTTTCCCGTATAATATGCGATGACGCTCAGTATGAAATGTGTCAAAGCCTCTTAATAGCCTAGGGGGTATATAAATGTTAATAGATGTTAGTAGATCAATGCTGTCTATTTGGTTGTTAATGAGTTTGTAAATAAATATCTGATCAAAATTGCAGCGGCTTTTATTTAATGTTTTTAGATTAAGTTAATGCATTACATTGTCATAATTAATACTCTCATGACCACTAATACCCAATTTACCACCAATATAGCTCAAAACTTTATACTGAACACCTTCTATTTTATTAATATAAAATGAGTAGTATGGTGCCCACACAGGAGTACTACTTTCATGTCTAGATTTAACCAGGGATACCTATAATTGTTTTAACACAAATATGTTTTTAAAATTTTTGGTATGTCTTTTTACAAACCCTAATATTTTTAAAGCTTTATTACAAATATTGTCTATGTGATTTGCAAAAGTCAGTTTACTATTAAACGTTATCTAGATCTCTTATAAGATTGACGTTCTCTATAGGTTTGCCCTCAATAGTATATACATTTGGACTATCTATACGCTTTCTACTAAATTGGATATATTTACATTTACTTATATTAATTCCCACCAGATTTAATTTACACCAGTTCTCAGATCGGAAGGGATCAATTGTGATGCCTCTGGAGAGTCAATAATCTTATATATTTTCAAGTCATCGGCATATAGTAGATATTCGCTGTCGTGGAAACAGTGGACAGCATCATTTATGAAAATATTAAAGAGTAAAGGTGCTAGACCGCCCTGAGGCACCCCAAATGTCACATTATTCTTCAGAGAGATAAATATCAACTTTTACACTTTGCCTACGATTAAACAAATAAGACTTTAGCCAATTTATAAGCATACCATAGTTATTCAGTTTCTGCACTAAAATATGGTGGTTAACCTTATCAAATGCTTTTTTAAAGTCTGAGTATATTGAATCCACAACGAGACCATTTTCAAGGGCTTTAGAAATGGTTTGCTCATATGTTAATAAGTTTGTGCAAATTGACCGTGCTTTAATAAAACCATGTTGTTTAGTTGACAAGAAGTTATTAAAAGAAGATGTAAGGTATTTGCTAACAATTGATTCAAAGATCTTAGGAAAATGTGACATCAGAGTGACTGAGCGATAATTTATAACGTCAGATTTTTTGCGCCAGCTTTTTTATAGATAGGACAGACAAAAAGTTAGCTTCCAAATGTTCGGAAAAACTCCTGATCCGAGAGATTAAAGAATCCATAATGGCCTTGATAATGCAAAAGCACAGTTTTTAATAGAAAATGAGGTTACTCCATCAGGACCAGGACCTTTATTTAATGGTATTGATGAAAGATTTTCCAAAACTTCCGATATTCTAACATATAGCTTATTTAAGTTAACTGAAGGATTTGAGAGATATTCCTTATTGTAGTTTTAATCTGAATTCTCAAAGACTGATGAAAAATATGTGGCAAATAAGTTAGGGGCGCTTTGTTTATCTGTAATATTGATGTCTTTATAACTTAGGCAGGTTGGAATTCCTTGATTTTCTTTCTTTGTTCGAACATATTTCCAAAAGCTAGTTGGATCATTATTTAAGTTAGTTTCTATTTTGCTTATATATCTGTTATAACATTCTTTGGCTTGTTTTTTACAAAGGTATCGTAATAAACAGAAAGCCTGATAATTATTATGATTATTCGTTTAGATAAAGGTATCAAATCTAGCATATTTATAATCAGCAAGAAGAGACTCATTTGTTAGACATATATTAAGCATTTAAAATAACGAAGTTGATGCTCATTGCTTAACCAAGTTCATATAAAAATGTTTATCCCTATTTGTAAGAGAGAGATAAAATTATAATTTTTTGTTATATAGATAACAACGTATCAGCCTAGTTTACAATATCTTAAAGACCGTTATTACATCGTTTTTCTCGAATCTGTAGACATTTAAACTTTTTAAATTTTTGCAGACCTTTTTTGCATCACCTTGTAATTGATTAATTTAACATATATTTCGTGATTAATTTAACAAGTCAAAGCAGCAAGCTATCCAAAGACTACAAGTCAAGAGAAGTTATTTCTCAAAAAAGTTCTTGAAGTTTTTAAATGAATCAGAATTTTCAATTTAGGTGTTCATAATTTAATTAAAAATTATATCAATTTATTTTTAATTGAAAAAGACGTTATCAGCATAGTATATTTCTCTCTTGCAACAGCGAAAAAGTCTATAATTTTTAATTTTTATATTACTTAGTTATTTTTTACTATAACTTAAACATTTACATAAAAAATTAATCATATTAATAAATAATATATTATTTGATCTGGATTTTTTGAGCTTTATTTTAAATTATGTACGTACATTTCTAATCGCTAAGTATGTTATTTAACTATGTTAAAAGTTACTAGTTTAGTTTTAGGTCCGGAAATCTCAACAAAAATAATGTTTTCATATTTCCTTGTTTTTATTAATACACTCATTTTCAGATTTATTCATTATTTTATATTTGTTGGATAAAAGATAATATTAAGTTATAAGGTTTTAAAGCCAAAAAAAAAACAAAATACGATAATCTATCTGATGCTGAAAATGCTTTTAAAAGCTCTCTTAAAAGAACAGCAAATTTTGTACGTATTTTGTTTAACGTATAGAGCTTATTTTATTATATATTACTTTATAATATTAGATTACAATTTACTTATTAATGTTATATTATATTAATATTTAATAGATGAATGTTAATAATTGAATATAATTAACTTTCCGCCGAAGAAATCGGATTTGTATACATTGCTTATTGCTTAAAAGATTTAGGTCTTTATATCTTTTAAAGTTTAGCAGATAGCATCTGAGACCTAGTTCTTATCTAATGCCTGAAGCCTTTATCTTACTTAAGATCCAAACATCTACGAGAAATGCATTTTTCAATTATTTTCACTGTGGCTTCATCTCAAATAGCAGAGTCTCGTCATGGGCATCAATAGGCGATAACAATTCATCTATGGATAAATTTTATTTATCGATATGCCTAATAGTTACCGATATCGATAGTTTCCGAAATATCAATAGGGCGATATGTTTATAGTTATCGAGATATTTAAGACACATCTATTACACTGAAACTTATAGATTCGTTAATTGTATCTAATATTGCAGTACTGTCTGCTGGCCTGCATTGCTTCAGAGTGATAAAGTTAGTTTACAGCGCGTTCAAAACGTTTGCATTAGATTCTCATATAATGTACGAAAGTTTGATCACATTTCTGAAACGTTTAAATTATCATGTTGTTTAAATATGGAGGAGCGTTTTCAGTAACATCTTTTGTGTTTAGTTAACAAAGTCATATATATGAAGCAACCGCAATATTTACTGAATAAACTTATTCATCTGATACTCATTCTACTCGCCACAGAGGCTTATTTAAGGTTCCTTTACACAATTCTGCTTTGTTCCAGCGTTTTTTTAAGTTTTACTTAAAATGCGTAAAAATTTATAATCAGCTTCCTTGTCGCCTCAAAACCTGTTCGCTGTCCAACTTTAAGCATAAAATCAACAGATACTTGTTTGAAAAAAGAGACTGAACACACATGATTGGTTTAGTATATTCTCATTATTTCTTTTTCTTTCTTTTTATTGTCAAAATAACGTATTGTTAATTTGCAACTAATTATTATTTGCTTACTTTTTAATTATCTGCTTTGTCAGAAGTTATCTTCAAAATTTTATAAAATTTGTGTAGGATTACCTTTAATATATGTAGGTTAACTAGGTATTAGAAATGCTTTTTTTAAATTTGTTTTTAGGGGAGTTGTATCTACCATGTAATTTATTATTCATTCTGAAAGAAATAAAGACTGTTTATTATTGTTATTATTGTAACAATATATAAGCCATACGGTTAAATATGCGTGTTATAATATAATTTTTTAAAAAATTCGCAAATTAACTTTAAAATAAGTGTACTTGAAGCACCAAATCCTAGGGCAAGTTAATCGAATTATCGCGTAAACTCTCTCGTAGAAAAAAATTGGCGTCATTCCACCATTTTATTTTTTTCCAGTATGTTTACTGTGGGATCACCCTGGCGCTACTTTGAATATTTCCTAAAATTTTAATTTAAATCGGTCAAACCGTCAAGGAGTAATCGGTGTATAAACATAAAAAAATACATAGAGTTGAATTGAGTAGGTTAAAAAACGATCAGTGTCTTATATGTCAAATATGGTTAAAATCCCTTATCAGTGAAATAAGTACTCTAGCAATCAACATAATATAAATTTACATTTACAAATATCAGTTTTCAGATCCATTAAAACTTTACCTTGAAGAAAATTTATTTTTGCTCAAGACGCTTCTGATTCATTAAATACCGTCACTTTTGATTAAGTACATTTTAATGAGATTTCCCATCCAAGCTAAGATAATTCGATTTTATAGTTTTCTACAAAATGCTAATAGTCTACATTAACTTATTGATTGGATATTTTGCATATTGTTTTGGAAATAACCTGATAAATTTTAAACAATTTCAAATTTAAATCTACATAAATTTATTAACGGTCAGTTTGTTACTTAAATTTAGCATAGATTAAAATTAATTTTGAAACATATAATTAGAAATAATTTGAACAAAAACTATGAGCAAATTGGAAGATCAGATAATCTGTTATTTCCCGAAAACTTTTTGGAGATTTACAAATTTAAGTAATATATAACTTGCAAACCCTTTCCTGATGCTTCTGGTGAGTATGTAAGAGTTATTTCTTTTTTTCTTTTTTCTCAAAATTAAACCAGTTTTATAAAATGCACCTAGAAGAAAAAATTTAAATGGTAAAAATATTCCTTTATTTTAAAAGTTTGTAAATCAAAGCCTGTCATCTTTACACCATCAACAAAAAACTAATCCTATTTGCTTACTTCGACCGGCGGCACATAATGTTTCTAATAAGATCTTCGACAAAAAATATCATTTTCATTTTAATAATATTGAAACATTACCATGTTTATTAATATTAAGACCGTATAAATTAATATATAAAAAGTATTCTAATATCAAATGGTATGATCCTTCGAACGAGCATCTTCGGATTTGATAAGTACCTTTTCTGAAAATACTGACTTATATTCTCTGATGTTATAAAATATATTGTTAGTTTATAATGCCCTTTATCGTAATAATAAAATTTGCTACAAAGAGGTCTTTTTTAAATCCGCTATTTTATTTCAGATAGATACTTATGCTTATGCTCACTCAAATAAAACACTTAAATATGCCAAACACTATAATTTACTTCTAAACGAAACAAAGAATCTTACAAGAATGATTTCATCACCCGATTCATATCCTCATCATATCGAACGCTTATACAAAAATCCCATCTCTAAATATGTTTTTTTTTGCTGATGTTATATTTCTTAAAACCTTATCTACTTTCATTCGAACAAAGCACACATGGCCAATCATAACAATAAATTCGTTGCCGAATTGTGTTTTTTATTCTGCCCATATTACTACAGAAAAACATGTTTGTCACATTTCATAGCCAACAGAACGTCATTTTAACGTCTGGATACCCATGATTACACACAAGAGAGTCTTCAGCTCAATATAATGCTAACAATAAACAATAAGTAACCATTGCAAAGAGCATGTCATTTCACCAGCAAGTTCTAATGACCTTAATTTTATTTTATTTTTGTGTACTCTGTTATTTTCCAATCAACTAAAGGTTCACTCAATCTAATCAAACCTCACACCAGCATTTCTTTCTTTGACAAATACTTATGGTATCATTATAATAAGCATAGCTCTAAATACTACTCACAAAACTTACAAATAGTTTATAAGTACAAACATTTATAACAAAGCGCACGGGTATAACGATAACAAGAAACAAAAACAAACATAAAAACAAAGTTTATCAACATCTGCCTAAAATTCACCTGTCCATATCCACATCATCTCTGTAACAACAATTCTTTTGCGATTACTGGCTAAATTTTTAATTTCTACCCGGTATCTTGGATCTAACTTAGGAAGATGGGAGTTACCAGATGGATGGAAAACTAAATCTTCTACCTTAAAAATTTTATTCTTTATTATATGTTTTTATCAAATCTATCTTGTGACTCTAAACCACAACGTAGAGAGCGCTCGTGGGATATTTTGCGATCGTTAAGTAAATCTCGGTGAATGGTTGTTATTGATTTTATATACTTTCCGTTAAAGTGAATATCTCCGGTATTTTGTCTCATTACCAAATAAAGTGGAGAGAAACCTGTGGTTTTTTGGATGGTCGTATTAAAGGCTAATTGTACCTTCGGAAAAGGGCTCGCCCATTTACATTTTTTACTCTTAGCAATTTTAAAACTGTGGAGAGGTATGTCTCTACTTCTCCGTTTCGCAAGGGGTGCATGTGGCAGAGTGTTGAGTAATGTTTAATTTTGAAAATAACCGTTTCACTTGTTGGTAGGTAAAAGTAGTTCTACATATTAATCTTTTAGTATTTCCAAATATATTCAAATAAATTTCTAGTTTTTCACATATTTCAGGACTAGACAGAGTTTTTAACGGAATTAAAAACAAATATTTTGTGAATGCATTTATTGAAAGTAATACATTTTTATCACCCTCTGGTGTAAAAGGAATAGCCCTACACAGTCGCAATGCACTGTATGAAAAGGAATTGGAGTTTTTTCAATGGGATGTAACAGTTAGGTTTAGTATTTTTCTTATTTGCAATATACTTCCGGCAGTGATTACAGTGTATTTACGAACCATGACATTCACAAAAACAAAAAATAATAGTTGATCTTTGCAAAAGTTTTATCCGGCCCAACATGAGACTGTTTACCATGGAAAATCTTTAGTAAACCGAGTCTACTGCCTTTCGGAACAAAGACCCCGTAAATTGACGGATTTTGGCCCAGGTTAATTTTCCTGAATAAAACTTCATTTTGGCAAAAATAGTAATGAGTCAACTGACCTTCGCTCAAGTTAAAATTTAAAGAGTTTAACATTGAAATGTGTTTTTCTAGCGGACTCACAATATCCTGCGGCTTGATCGCTTCTGTATATACTTGACTTTCGCAAATGCTCACTGAGGTTCCTGTTCACGGGATAAAGCTGACAAATTTCGTCTCGCAAATTTGCCCAATTTTTAGTTGCTGGGTGCCAGTTATCGTACCAGTCCTTCACATCATCTTGTAGCGCACTAGCGGCTTTGCAAACCTGGTGACCCCGCGTTAATTTTCGAGGGGTCGAAAGCAGAAATGTCTATTCGCATCGAAGGTGCTTGAATCGCAGGCGCAGCTTCTTGTTAGGGAAACTGCTGCTTTTCGCGAAGAACAGCGGTTAAAACACTTGTTAATTCTTCAATTTCGATACCGATACACTTTTCAGTTATCACAGCGAAAATAACAATTAACTCCCAATTAATCACTTGCGCACACACGCGCAGGCAAAACCGCCGACCGGCTAGGTGGTAGTTTTAGCGAGTCTATCCCACTTTTAATATTAAAAACAATTAATTTTCACTCAAATAAGTATTCCAAACACTTATAGTGTATCTAAAGTCAATTGAGACAACATAAAAACTAAATAACAGTCGGCAATTTCTTTGTGAAGCATGGGCGGCGTGATAGAAATTTAAATTTGCTTTTGTAAACCAATTAACTGAATAAAAATAAACTTATTGATATACGTGGTGTAGTAAATTGAGCGTACCCCAAATTTTCGGCTGTCTCAATTTACTTTAGATACACTTTACTTCTAAATGAAACAAAGAATCTCACAAGAATGATCTCATCACCCGATACATATAATAATCCCGTGCCTAAACATGTTTTTTTGCTGATATTATATTTCTTGAAACCTTATCTACTTTCGTTCGAGAAAAGCTGTAATGTCAAGGTTTCAACAAAAAGTTATTTATTTTGAGGCACTTCTTCCTGGCGAAATATGTCATCGTTTGGAAAAATTGTTAGAAAATCGGAGACTTCACTTTTTCAGAAAAAAAAATTATTTTTTTTCAAAATAGCTTTAAAAAAATAATTTATATAGAGAAATCTACTTCGCTAATATCAGAAAAAACGAAAAACTGGATTTTAAAAAATTTTAAATATGAAATTTATAGTCTGAGCATAAGTTAAAATTCAGTGGTGTCGTTCTTACATTTTTCCTAAAATGTGAATGTTTGTGATTTACAAAAAAAACTATTGAGCTTAAAAGGGATATGTAAGCGGCAGAAAATGTGTATTTTTATATTATCTTTCGAACAGAAAAAAATACATTTAAAATGTACATTAATTTACAGTTAATGTCTAGTCAGTTAACGTATAGTAAATTAATGTCAATAAATTGGTAAAAGTTAACTAAAGCCATTTACATAAAAAAAGTGTAAAGATAGAACACCGTCGTTATTACGTTATGATATTTTTAAATTATGTATTAAGTGAAACATTATCAAATTACTCAAATTTTTACCGAAGAAAAAGACGTTGAAGCACTATAATTTAATTATTTTTTGATAAAAATAAACTAATCAAAAACACCGAAAAATAATATGAATTGACCAATACTTCATCCACACTATTCTTTACGAAATTTAAAATTATGTCGCCCTCAAATCCATTCTAGGCAGTATTTATTTAGTACATTCATACTAAATAGACAATACACAAAAAATAAAAGATTTGATGCGGACGAATGATTCGCCGAGGGCAAAGTCTACTTGCTTGATTCGCCCAAAAGACTGAATCGCCGCGCAGCAAATCACACTTACGAACAGAATTTTCCACACGACGACGCCGACGCGACGCTGGCACTATATAACGCCGAACAACACCTTCCACACGACGACGCTATATATAACGCAAACTGTACATTAATATACTAAAATAGTACACATATTACGAAAACATAATGGTATATTGCGATAAATTTTTAGGCCAAAAAAATAAAAATTGTCTATTTTAGACAACTTGTCCTGGATTCCGGTTTTTTTTATTTTCTTTTAAACGTGCCTATAAAAATATAAAAAAAAGTCTGAAGAATTTTTAATGAAACATTCTTACACTAGACATATAAATGTATGTAAAAATTTTTTTTACTAATTTCGTGGATTTCTGTAGTTTTTGGGCCACTTCAAAGTACTAATCAAAATTTTCATTTCCTTGAAAAAAAGAGATATTTAATTCCATCATATCTTTGTTAATTACTGTTTAATTTCAATATAATTCACAAAGACACTAGAATAGGCCTTCAAGAAAAATGATTGCAAGTGGCATCAAACATTTTCTAATACTTTGTCCGACAAATTAATATCGAAATTAGGTGACAGATTAACATCGCCATCTGGCCAGATGCAGAATTTTGGATTTTTTTTTGCCTCTCTGGATATTAATAGCTAAACCCTTTACCTTCAAAACGCATGTTTTTATTCAAATTTTCTAATTTTTACGGAAATTAGTTTTTGAAAATTTTAAAAATTCGAATTTTCTGCGCCTTTCGCGCCTATTTTTTAAACGAAATTTACGAAATATTTACTAGCCAATATCTCAAAAACGGTGCATCGGATCGAAATTTTGGATAGGACATAAAAATTTGTTTTTTTTCTGCCCTTTCGAATGCTGTTAATTGCGTCCAAAAATATTAAGTAGTTTTCGAGCTGTTGAGGCTCAAAATTTATATTACCATATTTTAGATGCTTAACTGCGGCTATGAGTTTTACTAGTCAAAATGCATAAGTACCTCCAATTTCAGAGTGGTACATTATATTATTGCGGTGTTACAATGTCGCTTTTATTGTACTATTAGAATGAACTTAACTGCCAGACTCTCAGACCTCACACCTTGTTGTCTTTTCACTGACCCGAGTCAAACAAAGCGTACACAAAGGTTCATCGGTGAACACGAAATACGTAATTTTGGTGTAGTAATAGACTTGTATTGAAACCCAAACATATTCGACGTTAAAAATTATTGTTGGAGAAAGTCACAAAAATTTTTTATTAGAAGGTATCAACAACAATTTTCTTTCTTTGAAAATGTATATTCCAAGCCCGTAATCTTTATTACAAAACTAAATGAATTATCTACTTCCCTCGTTGAGAACTTCTTGCATCATCATTCTCGAAGGGCGGTGCATAATGCCTTTAATGAACTGTTCGACAAGTAAAAGACTCATATCCAGTTCAGCGCCAGTAACACATGACCTTGTTTTATCAATTTCTCCTGCACAACTGTTCTGATTATTTATTATAATATCTAATGGTATGTTCCTTCGTATGAGAACCTTCGGATTTGATTTGTTGTGATAAAGGAATCTACAAATCTGCTATGAAGAAAAGATCATTTGCTACATCCATCTTCACTCCAGGTAAAAACGGTACATTGTACTGAAACTGAAGCTCTCGACGTCTAAGACCTTGGAAACTTAAAATTAAAATAATTTCTTTCTAATATTTCTTTTAAACTCAATCCAGTTTTTAAATTGTCTATGCTTAATTACGTTTTCCATGAACAAGTCAAGCTTTTGTACAGAAATAAAGCAAACACAAATTACCCGTTTTATTTTTGGTTAACTTTTTTCTAAAAATGACTACTATTAGATTAATTATGTTTATACATATGAAGGAAGTAAATGCAATTGCCAACAAAAACTATGTCTTTTATTAGACTCTACTGAACTGCCAGATTTCCAGACTTAATAACTTGATTTTCAGATTCAGACCTCACATCTTGATGTGAATACACATTCCATCGGGTAACATAAAATACGCAAATTAATTTGGTTTGGCAAAGTCTCGAAAATGTCTTGTTGGCAGGTATTATCAACTGTTTAAAATGATGGTATTATCACATCTGTAATAAATAAATATATTAAATACCTTTTCTTCATTTGAAAATTAGTATCCATATGGTTTGCACATTTTTTGTTATTATTGCATTTTTCGAATAATTGTTTCAATTTTTAATTTTTTAAACGTGTTTTATTAAATGATTAAATATAGTGATGTAACTAACCGAAATCCTATAGTACAGAAACACAAAGTATTGCTGTACCTTGTAAAATAAAATACTATAGAAAAAGTAATTGATTAAGCAAACAGTTATAATTTAAATTGATGAAAAAAATGTGTTTAGGGGTACAATGACTTAAAAATTTCACGAATTAATGAGTCAGTATATTACCAAACCAAGGTTAAATTTTAATTCAGTGCGCCTTTTTTCACTTTTCGTCGATAATTTTATTGTGCTTATAATGGTGTAGTTACATAATTTACTATGTACTATACAACATAACAGAAATGTATGATGATTTTGCGACATGTCAATAAATATCAAATATTTTAGGCGGATTATCTTAATATACACAGCTAGGTAGCATGTGGCAAATAAAGCCTTGAAATGACCTGGAAACTGTCCAGATCTACTGTGCTTTTGATACAATCTTTTTTTTTAGTAAATGTCTATTACTTTGGTAGCCAAAAAGGTACTTGAAATTCTAATAAAGTTCGATGAAGGAAAATAATTATTCCTGAAATACAGGATATAAAACCAAAAAGTTCCCACCCTGATTCTCTTGCTTTTAGCTGGATATAAAAAAATTGCTGGAATACGTCAATTTTGGCTTTCAGGAAAAAGAATTTCTCGGGTATTTCGTCCTCAAATTTCAACCTCTAAGCGAGATATTTACCCTAAGACCTAAAATATAAAAGGAGAACTGCGGTACTTGGTTTTTAGGCGCATTATATTATTCTTTAAATTTGAGCCAGTAATTATTTTGAAATAGGTATAACAAAGGATTAGTTATAAAATTTAAATACAAATTTAAAAAAAGGTTGTTCACAAAACAAACAAAAAAATCTATTGAAAATTGTTGAAAGCATCAGCAGTTGACATATACTTTGAAAGAATGGCATTAAATTAGTTCACTTCAGCCAGAGCTGATGCAACGAGTTTTAACGAAAAACATTTATATAGGCTTGGAATCTCACACTTATTTACGGGATTTGATGGCAAAACTTAAAACGAAACTTCATCCTTATAGAATTAAATTTAAGCAAGGAATCAATTAAGGTGACATTGAAAGACGTTTAAAATTGTATGAAGTTATAAATGAGCAAATCATAGCCGATAACAAAGTTGTGGCGGACTGGTATTGATGGCGATTTGCTATGATATTTTCCTCTTTTTGTATGACAACTCAGTCAAATGAAACACCAGTGTGAATAAAATGAAAATTCCAGTGGAGTGGTGTAAAGACATATTTAAGGTTTGTAAACAAAATATATTTTCTTGATTCTGCTTATATTGCTGTATATTATTAGGATTTTTTATTTAGTTTGCTTGTCTTGAAAAATATAGGTAATAAGGTATTAGACCTAAAAACAAGTATTTAACATTTTTTAAATTGTTTTTACATTATCTGTAAACTAAAATGAAAGGTATAAACTATAGTGCCACAGCGTTTTAAATTTACCCCTAGTGATACCAACCACTTTAGAATAGAAAAAACGGTATTCGATAAAGATTGTCATATGATGATTTTTAAATAAAATATTTTTAATAAATACAGAGTGATTTGTAGGTTTTTGAAAAATATAAACGTGATATTGAGACTATGATAATTTGGTAAAATAATGGTAGTTTCAACACGTAACAATAAATTTAAAATGTAACAAAAAATCAATATTTTAAAACCGATCAAGTTGAAATATGAGGAAGGAGTTGAGGTTTTGGACTAGACTAGAACGCATTGTAAAAAATTAATTTTTGCCTAGAAAATTTTAAAAAGTACTCATTAAATGTGATCCATTTTTTTTCGGACATTTTCTTACATTTATTAAACAACGTTGCAAAAAATGGAAATTTGTTTTTGACAAGTTTTTATTTTGAAAGTTATTGAAGTTTTCATCTTTTATTACCATAATTTTATTATCTGTAGAATTCACCTTTTGAATTTAAACGATCTTAATAGTCATTCTTAAAAACTAGACTTTGATATTGCTTTTTTTGACAAGCACCTGCGCAAAATGTTTGGAGAAAAACCAATATAGCCTTTTTGAGGCAAATTCAGTTTAATCTATTTTAGATATCTTAGTGAAAGGTAACTGTTTAAACAAATTTTTATACGCTAACACTGCTCGGATAAGAAAGACAAAGACAGAGGTGCACTTGGCAGTGAAAATGTTGACATTTCTTCCGGTGGATTGCTTATAGCCCCAGATGATTTATCCACAGCTGCAAAGCTAGTTTTTAAAGGTCAGCAGTCTGAACAGATAACTGCTGGAGCTTTTTAAGATCTAACAGGATCAAAGGTCTATGTTAGATCTAGAATTTAACCAAAATATATCAAATTTAAAGAAATAGGAATTATTTAGGTATTTTTACAAAACATTTGTTTTCTATATATTTTTATATATATATATATATATATATATATATATATATATATATATATATATATATATATATATATATATATATATATATATATATATATATATATATATATATATATATATATATATATATATATATATATATATTGTGTTGTTTTTTTATTCGAATTTTGTTATAATTTGTACGTTTTTAATTTAAATAAAAAATTGTAGTTCTTAATTTTTTTAAATTTTATATGAATGTATTACTTTATAACAGTACCATATACATATTAAAGACAAAACTCCGGAACAGAAACTATAATAAATATCGTCTTGAAACAAAACTTTTTTGTAAACCGAAAGATGCCTGTGAAAAAATACGGGAGCTCGAGCACAATCGTCACCCTGAAAAATGTAGTCAGTCACCTACTTCCAGCAATGTTTGTATTATTTATCTTTAAGCCAGAAAACCGGGGTAGAAAAGACTAAGTAGGTTCACGAGATATTAATTGACGTTTTTGCCAGTTTCGGTCCAAAAAATATTTTAAGTGTTTACATTCTAGGAAAGGGTAGAAAGAATATTCTGGACTTTTTTAAATGCTATAATCAAGAGCCTTCCCTATTAAGACATATGGTCTATAATCTATTTTATTTTTATGTGTAAAGAACCATCAAATAATCCCAAAGCATTTTTATATTAAGAGATACCTCGTTGTTCATGTCCTAGTTGCCAGTTTTATTATCGTCTACCATTATCGAAACATGACTTGGTACTTTCACTAATAATGCACAAATTATTGAGGGTTTTGATTTGTTTTCAAAACATAAATTTTGATGACTACTGAGTTTTTTGTAAAATTGTGATTATCAACTCATGTTTCAGCCTTAGTTTTTCTTAAATTTATTAATATGTAATATAGCGCTAGATTTGGATACTTTTTATTAACAAAATTTCGTGATGCATTGTTATTTGAATTAGTAAAATATGGCGGCATAGTTTTGTTTTGCTATTTGTTACTGTCTACTGTAAAGAAGAAAGTTTAAACGTAAATTGTTAATAACTCATTTTGTACATTTATTGTCTATAGTTATTTTACTTGGACAACCTTAGAGCCACAAGTTAGTGTCAAAAAGTTTGCCATATACGGATATAATATGACTAGTTATTTTCGGTATAAAGTATTTATGGGAAGTCACTTGATTTCAATTCTGGGTGGCTCTCCTGCTTCTCAACAATACAACTGATTTTTTAGTCAATTTATTTGGCCGCCATTTTGTTTCTCCGTTTTGAATGCATACCACAATTTTATCAGTTTATCTCTATATCACACTTAATGGATGCCCAAAATTTAAAAACAAAAAATAGTTTCTTTTCAGACTGATTTGTTTAAATAATTTATTAGGTCCCCATTTTGTTTTGCTGTCTTGGATTCATACCAAAATATTACAGGTTGATTCTTTGATTTTTGTGCAAAATTTGAGGTAAATTTGATAATTTGTTTTTTAGTAATAGCTTTTTTAATATTTAACTAGGTCACCATTTTTTTCTTTCACATTGGATTTTTAGAGAAATAATACCAAGTCATCCCCAGATAACTTTAATTTTTGACAAAAATTTGAAGTCAATTGGGTAAGTAGCTTTTAGCTACGCCACGAACTGACACACAGACACATAGACCGACAGACAGACAAATGGAATTAAGAAAACATATTTCTTTGGCATCTAGAGACGCTTAAACGTAAAGATATGTAAAACCTGCAATCTTTTTCACGATTACAAATATTTCATTTTACCAGTTCATGTCTATACCACATTTAATTCTTGCAATGATTTAAAACTAATCTATTAAGTAGTTTTTCAGGCTGAATTTTTAAATATTTTATTAAGCCGCCATTTTCTTTCGCCCAAGATGGCGATGGGATTCGTACCAAAATTTTACTAGTTAATTACTACCTAATACTTGACTTTTTTCAATATTAAGTTGTTTTCGAGCTGTTGAGGCTGAAAGTTTATATTACAATATTTTAGATGCTTCAAATATTACCAGGTCATTCCCATATGACCCTTAATTTTTTATTAAGATTTGAAGTCAATCTGATAAGTAGTTAAACTATGCCGCGAAGTGACAGACAGACATACAAACCGATAGACGGACCGACGGTAATGATAAAACATATTGGCACCTAGGGACGCTAGAACGTGAATATATGTAGAACCTGAGTGGGTGATTTTTTCGCGATTACAAACACTTTATTTAACCGCCATTTTGTTCTGCCATCTTAAGTTGTACCACAATTTTACTAGTTTATCTATGTACCACAATTAGTTATAGCACACACTTTAAAATCAGTCAATTAAATAGCTATCTCATGCTGAATTTTTAATTATTTTACTAAGCCGCCATTTTGTTCCGCCATCTTGGATTCGTACCAAAATTTTACAAGTTGATTTCTACATATTTGATTTGTGTGCAAAATTTGAGATAAATTGTACTACTAAAAAAGTAGGTTCTTAGTAGTAATTTTTTTTACATTTCACTAGGTCGCCATTTTGTTTTGCCATATTAGATTTTTACCAATTATCTATATTCTCGATATATCCTACTATCAACCTGTGTGCCAAAATGCAGCCTTTTACGTAAAGCGGTTTAAGCAGAATCGTGATTAATCAATGATCCAGTTTTTTGAAACACTCTTTATAAATTTACAAGGTTGAAAGGTCTCGCTCACTAGATGAACAAACAACAAAAAAAATCATATAAATCGGTGCAGTACAACTGTCTCACGAACTTGCTGAACATTTTGGCTTAGTATTTTAAATATATAGATTATACCCCAAAATTAAGTGTGACATAAGTAGAAATTGGTAAAATATTGGTACGAATCCAATATGATCGTAGGGTTGCCAACGCTTCTGATTTAGGCGGAAGTCTCCCGCTTTTTATGTATATCTCCCGCCTCCCGTCGAACGGTTTAAAACTCCCGCATTTTAGGAGAACTAAGCATCAGTAGTTACAATAAATAAAAAACCTTCTAGCAACCAAAAAACCTTGATAAAAATGTTCGTATGTATGACTTCATAAGTGTCCCGGCTAGGAATGGCCATTTTATGATATTGTTTGGCTCCAATTTATTTTGCAGGACTACTGAGGGGAATATATCGGTTAATATAACTTAAATTTTTCGAATAGAGTTTATCTATCGACTATCGATAGCTAAAATATATTATCGCCAATCCCTATTCATAACCCGCGCCTAAACCTCCCGCTTTTGCTTTTTGCAATCTGGCAACCCTATATGGTGGAACAAAATGACGCCCAATAAAAATGTGTGAAAAGGCAATATATATGTCTTACTAAATGACTATGTGCGGAACTAAATCGGATCGCACTTCACTACTCCCAATAAAAGGAAACAATCATCACGAGGGAAGTTCCGGGTAAAAGAAATTTACCGATTTTTAGGGAAGTATTGTTTTATTTTGTGGTCACATTATGAAGACAACGTGGTGAAATTGTTGATGAAAACGATCTTCACAATCGAATTTTAACCGCTTGCTCGAGTATATCGTGGTAATTTATAATATTTTCATGCATGCATTAAACAAATTTGACGATTTAAAAAAAAGTAGAGGCTTTCATATGGCAGACAGGCTTATACCCTTCTTCATACAATGTAATATTATTATTATAAAAATAAACAAATCAGAAAAAGTGCCGCACAAAAGAAAAATGGAGATTAAAGATAATATGAAAACTTCTGTAGGGAGAATTATACATTAATTTTATATTGAGATCGAAATAAAAATAAAAAATGGGCTGAAGTGCGAAAAGACGAAAACATTTCGTTTATGAATAAGAGTAGAAAGTTTTAGCGAATGAATTTTAGTTACGAAAAAGTGTAAAGTACAAAGTCCATTTTGGTGGAAAGAGATGAGAGGTGTAAGAAACTGACGGGAAGACAATCTAAAAATCGGTTGGTAAATATTGCAGTTGATGAAACATCAATTTACGGAATATTTTGAACTAATGCTGGACCTCATACCACATAAAAGTAGATGAGTAAAAAGGAGATATTTGAAATTGTTCATTTAAAAAGCCTCCTTACACAAAATATTTGATTAATGAAATGACTTTAAAGTAAAATATTATAATAGTTTCACTGTGTAATTGTGGACTAAATCCAATAGAATTAGATTTGGGCCGATGTTAAAGATTTTGTGACAATGCATAACCCCACTTTTAAATTGAAGGAAGTTGAAAGTAGTTTTCAAGAACCCTTCAAGCAATATAATTGAGGAAAAAGAAATAATGTGTTAACTGTATATCATAGTAAATGAGGATGTAAAACCGCTATTTATTTTTCTGGATCTTAATCACGACAAAACAACGGACTATTTAGAAGACAAATAGGATGAAATGATATAGTTGCAAAAAAAACGGCCCTTTTTAAGGCCAAAATGTTGTTTCAATCACAATCATTTTTTTATTTATCCATTTCGTAATTGCATACAATACAAATTATTCCTTACCTATAGAAATGCCACTGACAGATTAACTTGCTATGCAAATACTAAAATCTATTTATATGCAAATTAGTATTTAATAGTTTTTAACATTTTTAAAAATATATCAGAATATATGATATACTTCTTTTGTTGTTCGCTTTGTAAATTCGGGTTTTTCTGGAATTAACATAATTTACAAGTCTCTGTCAAATTGCTTTTTACTTTCTTGTACGAACCTTTTACACTTCTCTGCAAACTATCAGACATATTTACACACGACTCTATGTATAATTTTAGAAGTAACTTTTAGTTACGGTCATGGATACATCGCTGATCAAAAAGTTCTGGATATTTTCAAGTATAGTTAATGCAAGTCTTATGAGTGAATCTTACTTAGAATGTTTCAGCGTTAAAACTTTAGACTTACCTTATATTACAAATGAAGAGTATCAAATCATTCCTGGACATGTTTTTTAGTTTACCTGCAATAAAATAATTATATATTATTAAAGCGATTGATTAACTGGTATGTACTGCATATCATTACTTTACGATTTGTTAGACTATTATTTTTCTTAATAGTAGTTATTTGGTAAGTTTAAGTTTCATACATAACAATCATCAATTACTAATGCATTTACTTTTTATTTGTTCAATGATGGTGAAACTGCAGATTGCGGCATTTGAAATACATTTTCATAGAGTCTTTCTTCAAGAGTGATGGGACGTTGAGAATACATATAATGATATTATAACCAGGACCAAACAGATTTGTGAGAAAAAGTACTAGATCGACACCCTCTTAGTATTCCATCGCATTAAGAGAATAGAAAATCTTAGCTTAAAATTTAGCAAGTGTCGCTGGCTATATAAAGTTAACAATTAATTGATATGACGGAATATAAATTTAAAAAAGACTTTGTTAAATAATATCCAGGTAATAAACAAAAAAAGAGAATGAAATGTTAGTTAAATGTGATTTCTGATTTACATCAGTATTTGGTAAAATTGTACTATTTTTTATGACTCTGTGTATTGTACGTTAGCCAAGGGGATATATCGGGCGTCCTCTAACGAGTTCAGAAGATACTAGGGCATATCGAAATATGAATTAGATTTAGAAACAACATAAATACCCGGTCACACAGCACTTTCCCTCTGTAGAGCTCCGTATTTCACGCGACAGATGAAAAACTTTAGTATGATTGTTGTTGTATTTCATGATGCTCCACTTACCCAGCCCTTGTCTCTCGTCTCGTTCCAGAGACAGGTAGTTCTGCCTTTCCTCATCTGTAAAGGCCCTGCTCACGCTTTAAGCATAATATCAGCACAACAAAAATGCTTTGATATTATCTAGTACTCAGAACCCCATTGAGTGTAAATTTCCCTTATTCGTTTGGTCATTGGCTGAGCATGAAAACATGTTGCAAGTGGACGGTCAACTTTCAAACTACGAAAATATTCCGCAATTTTTTTACCTTGTTCTTTAGAACTAATATGAAATATATGGAAATTGTGTAGTATTTGCTTTGTCTTTTAAACCGACATCAGTAAGGTAATACTTTCGGTATAGTTTGAGCGGTTAAGCTTTGTTAACAAACAGTCCGAGTATACAGTTGTTACAGAGGTATTTTATTTAAATCAAATCATATACTGGCATTATCTCCACACCAGTTCTTAGTCAGTTGAAACAGTTTTTACTCATATTGACCAAAATAAGATTTCATTTATATTTAACTTACATCAGATTCAGAATTTTACCAAGTACTGTTTCAATATATTTTCATAATAATGATATTCCTTATGAAGAACTTTTTAACGCATAGGGTAAAAAAATTTTTTGCTCCTACCAAATGAGAAGTTATAGACCCATAAAGTTCTTATTATAATCTTTACCTCAATCAAATAATTTTAGTTTCAATGAATAATCTATACACGTATAGACTCAAACTATAAACTATATCAAACTGCTATGCTACGTTTGTTGAATAATAAGCTTCGTTAAAATAAATATTTACTTACTATGACTCTCATAGTAAACATTTTTAGGACAAATCTTGCTTTTAGAAATTAGCATGCCTTTCTATCTTAAAACCATGTTTTCAAATTATTGATATTCTTTATGAGAAATTAAAACCCTTTGACGCATGTTTTACAAAAGGTTTTTCTTTACCAAAAAACTCCAAGGCTCCTCCAGAGTAATTTTAGGTGAGTAAAATTTATATTATAATATTTTCCTTGATCAAAGCATTTATGACAATTTTAATTACAGTTAATAACCTATACAGGTATACACCCAAACTATAAATGGTACAATAATGCTGTGCTAACTAATAAACTTAAATACGTTTGTTGAATAATAAGCCCCGTTAAAAAAATATTTACTTACTATAACGTTCTTATAATAATATTTTTTTACGAAAAATACTTCTTTTAGGATTAGCATAACTTCGTTACCTCAAAACTACCAGACGTTTTCTATGTTGTTCTTAGCCTATTTATAATAAAAAAAGATTGTACTTAAACCGCTATTACGTAAAAATAATACGGCCTAATGTTTAGAAAAAAAGTTCAATTAAGATTTGTTGAGCATCTCTGTCTATCTTTTTAAATTACAGCCCTAGATGGGCAAAATGATGTCATATACAGTTATGCGCAATGGTATTTTAAGTACAAAATATTTATAGCCTGAATCCTTGAACTAAGATTTTAGAACCATTTTTAATTTTTCAAATCTAGTTACATTACATTAATTTTTTTCCGAAGCAGCGTAGTTCAATGTTGCACAACAATACAATATCGAAGTTTTCTAGAGTGAAAATAATACCCAATTTGAGCTTTTTATATATTTTTTGTTTCAAAAACAGTTTTTTCCACTGATGTTGAATGTCATTCACTGACCATTAAGGTATGGAACATAAAACAAAAAACTTTAAGAGAATCTCATAGAGGGCAAATTTTGTTTTAACTCGTTTTGTCACAGCTGAGTGGTTTGACGGTTAGTCTAAGGGAAAAAATTTACAACGAGGTAATATTATCGACATACAAAGACATAAAAATGAAATTTTCAAGATATTTTAGACAATAAAACTTTTGCGAGAAAAAAATGAGATAATGCTGCAAATTATGTTCGTAAATGATATTCCAAATTGGTTAACGACTCGCATAATGCCGCTTTATTAAAAAAATGTTATTTCAACTTTTTAGTATGTAATGGTGAAAAAAAAACAGCGAAAAGTTAGATTCGTGCATAAATGTTAAAAATAAGTGTAAGTCAAATAACTCTTAGACAGTGTATTAACTGTTATAATATTTCACAATATAAGCCCTTTAGTCGTAACACCGATTTCGCCAATAATTTAATTCTCAGTTAATAATTCACGCATATATTATATTTTCTGAAAGGGAAGTTGCACGTAACTGGCCAACTTCGATTAGAGCACTGATCAAGTGGCTATTTGTATGCAAAATATGTCGTTCTTATCGTCTGTAATTCATATAAATGAGGTTACAATCTTTGCTCAGCCACTGTGCCTTTACAGCTACAGTTATAATATAGTATTCAACACCTGATCATAATTTTGAACGAAAAATTATGCGTATTTTTTTTGTTCAGACTATCTATCGTACGCGAGTTATATTCGGGCCGAAGGAAACACTTTTTACGAATTTCGCTTATATTTATAACTTTTTCTTATCTCTTATAACGAGGTTGAAGTCAGCAGTTACGTAAAACTCTTCGCTCCTAGAAGGCCTAAACTTTTAGAAGTTTCTATGACCTAAATTATTATATCATTTTCATTATTAATATTATAATTCTTATTTTGCTTATATTTCATGTAAATATACCATAAATACTTCCAAAGTAAGATCAAAATTATAATACATACTATCCTGTGTAGTGAAACGGTCCAAGAGCTTGTTTTATTATAGTGTATGGGATTATGTAAAAGTTTAGAATTTTCAATTTTTTGAAAGTTAAGTTCTTCTTGTAAAGAGTATATTTTATTAAAATTTACATTATTTAGATTCAACAGTTTTTCAGAATACTCTGAAATAAGCGTTTTGTATTTTTATAAGCTTATATAGTGATATCACCTATTTTTAAACTGCAAGCTTAATTCTAATAAATATGTTCCATTAAATAATATCCATTTATTTTCGTTAAAATTTTGAAGTTGCATATAAACTACATTTGTGGGTATTGGATTCCAATTAGAGCTATTATGTTGATATCTTATTAGTTGTATTGCCCAAGGAGTATATTTATAAAAGATTTCTGAATGAATATGTGTACATAAATATTCACTATTAGAAATATATTTACATGGTTGGTTTGAGTATCCAAAATTTATTTCGTTTATTAATAAATACTCGAAATTTGGTACAATCATTTTATAATATTTTATGTCAGTTCTAGTGGGTAAAGGAAACAGTTGATATAAATCATAGTTGTTTTTCTACACGAAAAGAATTTCTAGAATTAATACTTTCTTTCCTTTGATATAACTTTTTATTTCTAGCGTGTTTTCTATTTTTAGGCAATTATCCATAGATGTTTCAAAAGGCAACTTTCAAATTCTAATTCAAAATTTATCTCTTGAAATTAATATATAAACTTTTTAGTGTTTATTACAGCATTATGAAAGGTATTTAATTTTTGCAGATGGAATAGCTAATTCTATTCTTCTAAAATATCATAAATATTTTGATAGGGGGTAGTTTTTTGAGTAAATGTCCTTTGAATTCGGAATAATTAAACAAGATGAGTTTTGTCAAGTTCGATTTTGTTAATAGTTATTATTTGCTTTACGTGTGATTCTAAAATAATTTAATCATGTGAAACATTTTTCCTAATATATTTAAAATTTCGTATTGATTAAGATAATAAAGTTGTTTGTTTGGTAAAGGCAAATTTTAAATCATATTGATTTTTTATTAATGATTCTATATTTTGGTCAATATTTTCTGTTTTAAATTATTTGCTATAATGTATGAATTATAAAATTCTATCCTGTATTGTGTAAGATTATTTATATTTTCACAAAGTAAGTTATATGTATAATTTATGTTACTAGATTCGTCTATTAAATTTGTCATGTCAAAATTTTGTTTAAAAGTTTAATGATTAGTGACTTTTTGTGTACTTCCTATTCGGTAGGGAGGGATTCCTGGGTTAATAGGTTATGGTACCTGGAGGTGTATGTAAAAAACCATCTGTAACAAGTGTCTTTTTTAATTGCTTTATATGTAGAGTTTCGACCTTGTCGGAGTTATTTTTTGCTAAAACTATTATCTACAGCTTTTTCCGGTATATATATTGGTGTGAAGGGTGATCAATAAAATTTATTTCATTAAAGTTGAAGGGCTCTCTCTCGAAAGGTTTAAGAAAATCAATTTTTAGAGGGTTTTCTCTAGGATTTAAGGCTGTTGTTAAAGCTACATTTTTTAATTTATATGTGTCCCAATTTTGTATAAGAAAGAATACCATAACTATTTGAAACATTAACGGGAATCGGCAAAGTTTATTGAATATATTTTTATTCAGTAAACTTTGCTTCTGGGCTATATTGTACAAGTCAAAACTTTGCTTATATTGTTCATATTAGTATTTTTATTTTCATACATACATAACATATTGGTATATGTACATTGAGTAATTTTAATATACACTTGATAAAATCTGGAATGGCATGTAATTGTTTTATAAGATCTAAACCTATTAATCCATCGAAGTCAGAAACATTACATAAATAAAATATATGTAATCCTGTAGTACTGAAAGTAGGAAAAATTGATAAAGTTGCTATTTCATCGGGAAACGATATTGAGTGATTGAGAAAATGTGTACAAGCAATTTCGGGGTTAATGAAACTTTTTGTACTAACTGAATCTATTAAGAACTAAGTATTAATTTGGGAAATATTAATATAGGTTAACTGTACATTATTTGTTCAGAAATATTTCGTCATATCGGTTTTCGAAGTCGTAATCTGAAAATGTGATGGTTCTTGTTCAGAATTATCATATAGTTGAATAGTATTTGAGTTAATAGCTTAACTCAAATCAGTGTCATAATCACATGTTTTGTTATACAGGGGTATATCGGATTCATATTCGTTTTGACTATCAATTTGTTATTTATTGTCAAAATTATCGTAATAATTATGCGAACTATTTGGTAAAAAAATTTCTAGATTAGTTTCAGGAGTTCGCTGCAGAAATTCTTGATTATATAGTTCTTTTGCAAATTATTATGTAGAACTGTATTACTTGAACTAGTGTCCATTGGCTTTACTTTATTTAAATTTGTTTGTCTTGACATTTATCCAAAATTTTGATTATTGAATGATCAATATTGAATAAAGTTGTGAAAATTTGATCTTTGGTGGTTAAAGTTAGTGTTTTGTTGAGCATAATTCAGAAATTTTGAAAAAGGTCTATGGAAATTATTTTGTGCCATATTATATATATTATATTGATATACGTTGGTTTGTGCGATATATAACTTAGTACGAAATGTGATGTTTGATTAGGGACAAAAGTAAGTCTATATGCTGGTTTTGTATGTTTATTAAATTGTTCTGAAGATAGTGACAGACCCTTAAGATTTTGCGCATCTTTGAAATATATAAAATATTCTTCTTCTCTTACAACGAAATTGCTTGTTCTAGAGAATTTAGCGATTTTAACCTAACAACTAGCCGTAAATAATATGGAAGTCCATTTATAAATTAATGTATTTAAAGAAAATTCATCATAGTGCTGTATTTTAATTAGTTTTGTTTCAGGATCGTCAGGACCTGCATTTTGAAAATAATAAGCTATGAGAGTCCACGACTCTCCACAGACCATTGAATTGGATTTTCGTTTTTAAATGGTTTTAAGTTTATTAGATCTTAAATCAAACAATCTATCGATCACTGATCGGAAAAACTGTTTATTAGAACACCTTTAATTAAGGTCGAAGAGTTTAGTTCTGATCTAGAAACTAATAATTCTGTCGCTCTACCTTTTTTAATTTACTCAGAATAGTGTCAAATAAATCAACATTTATAGTAGCAGTTGGATTATTCTTATCTCGAAAGGCTTTTATGAAGTTTTCTACTGCCAAAATGAATCTGTTTAAAAGTTTTATATTTCCATGAAAAGTGATATATTATCTGATTGATATCGCAATAATTGATAATTCACTGACGATTGCTTTTGTTGGCAGTTAAATCAATTGTCAATGCATTTAGCGAATCAATTAAATTATATAAGTTATATTCGTTTTTAGATCTATTTTGAAATATTGTAAATTTGTGGATGTTAGTAAAAATTTTAGTTACTGCGTAACTTTTCTTTTTACATAAAGGACCTCTTTGTTACTATATATATATATATATATATATATATATATATATATATATATATATATATATATATATAATTATAATTAATTATATGTATGATTCTAAAGTTTGCTTTCCTATACATCAGCCATGTCAAACATGCGGCCAGCGGGCCTCATGTGGCCCAGTGAGCATTTTTCTGCGGCCCAAATCAGTTTCGAAAACAGCCAGATAATGCTTCCCGCGAACAAGTTGAAAACCGCCATTCTATCGCGCAAAAACACAGATGACGCTATCTGAACATTCTGGAGAAAAGAACTCGAGAAATCCGTATATAAGGCGTGTTCAATTGAGTTCAGTCGTTCAGTGTTTAGTCAGTTATGAGTCAGTTGCGATATAGTTTCGGGTTGAGTTGCGCACTTATTGTTACAACACTTAACAGTACTTTTTATAATTTATTTCGGATACAGTTTTTAATATGTCTCTTTCAAAACCAAGTGGAAGTAAGAGGAAGCTTGTAGATGAGCATCGTATCTTTCAAGAAAAGTGTGAATTAGAGTTTTTTTGCTGTGAAGTCAAAGAAAAAATTATTTGTTTGATTTGTAATAGTACAGTCGGTGTCCCAAAATTATATAATATAAAACATCACTATATATTCATAAAACTATGTTTGACAAGTATACAGGCATGGTCAGAAACGAAAAATTAAATAAGTTAAAATCACGGTTAAAAGATCAGCAGCTTATGTTTGCACATCCAAAGCAAGAACATGAATCTGTCCTTCAAGCGAGCTACATACTGTCGGAGTTAATCGCGAAACACTCAAAACCATTTGTTGAAGGTGATTTTATAAAAGAGTGCTTTGTAAAGGCCGCGGAAATTGTAAGTCCCGGGAGCGTGAAGGCATTTCAAAATATATTATTGTCCAGGAATACTGTTGCTGAAAGAGTTACTGAGTTGGCTGCCAATATAAATGATCAGATAAAAACAAAATCAGACTCTTTCATTGCATTTTACATTGCGTGTGGCGAAAGTACGGATGAGTATGGTGTGGCGCAACTCGCTGTTTTTCTTCGTGCGGTTGATACAGATATCAATGTGTATGAAGAATTACTGGAATTAGTACCATTACATGATACAACAACTGGGAAGGATATTTTCAATGCTGTTTATGGACTTCTGCAAAAGTACAATTTAGATTTGTCAAAACTGTGTTCCGTTGCAACAGACTAGACGGAGCTCCTTCAATGACTGGAGTAAAAAATGGCTTCGTTAAAATATTACAGACAAAGATCAGAGAAACGGGCAGTGACAAACCAGATTTTCATCATATTCATGGCATAATGAACCAAGAAGTTTTATGCTCAAAAATGATCAAGTTGGAAAGTGTTTTAAAGTAAGTGAAAAATATTATAAACTTCATAAGATCACGAGGCCGTAATCAGCGACAGTTTTCTGCATTTTTACGTGATTTAGAAAGTGAGTACACTGGTTTACCATATTATGCAGAGGTGCGATGGCTTTCGTGTTCTATGGTACTCGACCGGTTTTGGAAACTCAAAGAAGAAATACGCGTTTTCATGGAAACAAAAGAAGAAGATGTCAGCTTATTATGCGATGTACCTTTTTTATAAGATCTTTCATTTATAGTAGATATCACAAAACACTTATGATGATCATGTGAAAGCTTTCAAGTGTAAGATGATGTCGTGGGAAAAACAGTTAGCAGAGGATAATCTGTCACATTTTCTGACTTGTAAGGCATATCACGAAAGCACAAGTGTCCCAATATCATACAAAATATATTCAGAGAAAATGAGAAGCCTTCTGGTAGAATTTGAGAAGCGTTTTCAGGATTTTAAGAACCAAGAGAACAATTTTTCTCTATTTACTGGTCTTTTCACTATGGATATTGATAAAGGTCCCCCTCACTTGCAAATAGAAGTAATCAAGATTCAGTGTCAGACTCATTTAAAACAAAAAATTGATAGAGTTGGTACACTCGAATTTTATAAATACGTGCCTGTTCAATACCAAGAAGTAAGAAAATTTGCCTGTAAAATCCTATGTTTGGAAATACCTATAAGCGTGAACAACTATTTTCTTTGATGAAAGGAAACAAATCTCCCGCAAGATCGCGATTGACGGACACACACTTGGACGCAGTTTTAAAAGTTATTTCCGCCGATAAATTCGCGCCACAAATAGACAACTTAATTAAAGACAAAAGATGTCAAATATCTGGCAAAAGAATTTAATGTTTGTAGTTTTTTGTAATGTCCTTTTTATTGGAAATTTAATAAACAGACTTGTCCTATAATAGTACTTTCTCTCAAGATTTTCAGTAGTTTGTCTTCTGTAAGATAAGGTTTTGCAGCCCACCTAGTCGATGGTCTTCATGCTTTTGGCCCACCAGTGACTTCGAGTTTGACATGGCTGCTATACACACTCGTACTATTTTTACCTAAAATTTAAACATATTTTTTCAAATATGAACATTCTCTTTAACGTTTAAATTTTAAACTTTCAATTTTTTTGTTATCAAAGAAATAAATTATTTATTGTCATTTGATGTTTAACATCAAAATTATACGAATATTTGCTTTAAACAAGCATTTTTCTCAAAATTATGACAAGTCTTTTTCGTTTTTATTATATGTAAGTCTAGATGCATATATTACTTATATTATAATTTTCGTGTTTTTTGTACCCTTCGAACTCTCTCCATTGTTCTGCCTATGAATATCAAAATACATCCCTCTAGGCTGTAAGTCTGGAGTCTTTGTGTTCTTCTTCTAGATGTTTTGGTACTCCGACCTTCCTTCACTGGTAAAAGTTATTCATTTAAACCTACGTGTATAGCATCTAGAAGATGAGCGGTAGTTTTTTCTTAGCGTAGCCAAAATACCTTTCTCCTGGGTTTGGATGTCTAGGTTGGATATTGCATTAAACTTTGCGTTAAACTCGGTCACGTGTTGGTAATAATATCTAAAATCTGCATCATTTTTGTAATTTAACGTATTGTAAATTTGAAATACCTTAAGGATTGGTAAAATAACTAAAATCATACCAAACACAGTATTATGAAAAATCATTTTATCACAAATTAAATATTTAAGTGAGACTATACGACCTTTTGATGTAATGAAGTGTACACGTGCAAGGAGGGGAGAGATTAGAATATAGTGATTGCGCAGGGACTAAAATAATTTACAAAGAACCAAAATGGAAGAAAAGAAAATTTAAAGGAGCAGCATTTATTGAAACCAAGCAATGAAAGATCTCATGTTTGGCGACCGTTACTGGGTCGCACTGACTTGTTCAAGCTTTACTTAGGACTAACTAGGGGATAAGCACGTAGTTTTAAGGTTAGTTTTATATTTTTTTATTTTACTCTTGATAACATCTAGAGTTAGCCCTAATCGAAACGTTTTGTAGTAATTTAGTAATTAACAATAAAGACAATGCAAGTCTTTTTAGAATCATACCTTTGTCTACAATTTTTAAATAAAAATTCATTGTTTTGGTTATCTTCTGCAAAAATCTACAGTCTATCATGTTAATAACAAAAAAAATCAATCTGAAACGTATGTGTTAAATACTCCTGATTTAGAATGTCTCAAGAGATTAGTAACTGTGACGACCGCATTTTGTACCTTATGATACATGAAGCAATGCACACATGAAAGTGAAAGTTTGTCTCTTGAATTGGCTTAGACACAACATAAATAAATAACAAATTTAATTTTGATATAAAACTCACGCACGCAACTATTTTGTGCTGTTGTATAAAATTAATTATTCCAAAGAAGGAATAGACCACTGAAACGAGATAACCTCCTATCGCCAGTGAATTTTGATGTCACTGGAAGTACCGAATTAAGTGAATTTCAGATGGATAGCCAACTGCAAAGGAAATTTGTTTAAAGTAACAACAAAAAGTAGCAAGTTAGAAGCTAAGTTAATAGATACAGTATTATTTCGTTACTAACACACATATGAACAAAAAAGCAGGAAAACTGAAGTACAATTAAATAGTAATATGTTAAAATCTAAGTATTATTTTTGAAGAGGCTGGCTTATATTTATTGAGATTCATAATATAAATAATGGGACCTGATGTTTGGGTTATGGATATTTAAATATTTGAAACATCATTTGACCGAAAAAGTGTCAATAATTGCTTACTGCTTATAGTCCTGGAGCCAAAGACCAAAATGTGTATTCACCGCTGAGCGTCTGATAAAATATTATGTGTTAGTTATGATTTTGTAATACCTCCCCTAGATTTGTTCGGGCCTGAATCCAGTCGGTGCTATATTAAGTAATTAAGGGGGGAATTTGCAAGGAATGGAGCTGATATGGAAACTGATCCCTGCGGTCTGACGAACATCTGAAATATCAAATTCCCATAAATCACTCTTTTTTTGCCTAATTTTTTCGGCTAAAGCAAGATTTATTCACACAGGCAAAGGGCGAGAGATGTAAATTATATTCATTCGAGAAAGTTCGTCTTTTATAGAGTGGAAAACTAAGAAATTGTATAATAAAAAAGTCTGATATACAGCGTGTGCGTGGATTTGGGTAATATATGGACAATAGTTTTATTTGTGATTATCTTCATAAAAAGTTTTGCTTATCTGAAAAATAAGATTGATTTAAAAAACAGTGTCGTTTTAAATACAGGGTGCAAAATAAAAACAAAAATAAAAGTTTGCAAAACAAAACCATTATGAAATTCCAACTTTTGGAATCGCTAAATTAAAATCAAATGCAAATACGAGTCAAAAAGTCTTTAGAAGTTTCTTGATAATAGACTAAGTTCCTGAGATAATTTAATTTTCTCAAAAACTAAAACTATTGTCAAAAAACTTCTAGAAGCTTTATGACTGAATTGCAGGCTCTTTAATTTAATTGCCTCAATTTTTGTTTTGTTTTGCAAACTTCTATTTTTGTATTTATTTCTTACCCTGTATACCAAATGACATTCTTTTTTAAATTAATCTTATTTTTTAGACAAGTAAAACGTTTTATGAAAAATAACTTTTTCGCCTAAGATCACAAATAAAAAAACTGTGCAAAACCTATTTTCGATTTGTTGATTATAGAATTACCTAAAAACTACACACGTACAAAAAAAAATTAAATGAGTTTTTATCTTATATTTTTATGTTCTCCAATTTGGATACTTAAAAAAGTTTGATTTTTTTATTTTACCTACTTACTTTTATATGTTTTTTATGCAACTTGTACATTATTTGGCAAATTTTGTGCCGCCAAACTTATTTTTTTTAAGCAAAACTTTTAATGAAAAATAATGTTTTCACCTAAAATCACAAATAAAAAATTATCCTTATGTTGCCCAAACCTACCCACACGCTGTATTTTTATAGATATTATGTTGCTTTGTCGGTTTATGGCTGACACAGCCCTGATGGGTCAAAACTAATTTACATAGGAACAGATTTTATTATTTCTAAAGAACAACGATATTCCAGTGGTGTTTCTATAGTCAAGTAGTAATTTGTTAATACAAATTTCTTTAATATTAATATTTTGACCCTAAAAAGAACCGTTTTTTGCATAAATATCGTTTCATCCTATTCGCCCTTTAAAAAGTGGGTTATATGGTCATTATTGGGAACCAACTCGAACCCATCTGAATTCATGTCTTCATGATAATCACCAGTTTTCTTTGACGAAAATGCTTCCTTCTACAAAGCCACTTTTACTACCAATATGTATAATTACTAATCGCCTTGCCTTCCCACAAGAGGCTTTTATTCCAGAGGACAATTCTTCTAGGAAAACTTAGCTCGAACTGGTCATGTTCTTATCCTGCCATATTTTACCAATCGTGAATATCTTATACTCTCGTCCGAGTAATAAATAGTTAGATTATTTTCCCTACACTATCTCTGCGAAGATCGTCTTCGGTAGCAAATAATATCGTCGTTTTTTACCAAAAGGGACTTTCTACTTTGTAGTTTTTCGTATCCAAAGGTTATTTCCGTTAAAACTCTCCACAGCTTCGTCTTGCCCATAGATGAAATGTTTTCTTCTTTTCAGACCTTAGCCAATATTATATCCCAGGTAGTTATTTTATTCTTAAAATAAAATGAATGTTGAATTCTCCTTACAGTAATTTTGTATTATCTTCAATCTCCAGTTCTTACTTCGTGTATTTTTTTTTTTTTTGGTAATTTGACTGAGTTACTTTTTTCCTTGCGTGATACTCTGTATAAGAATAACTTTTTCATTTATTAATAGAGGACTTTTACTGACTCTTTTCACAGAAACCCATAGGAGAAGCTAAACTAGATATTTTTATATTTTTCATAAGCATAAACGCGTCATATAGAGTCAACCCAAATGACAGGTATATTTGTAATTTTTTAACCTAACTCTTAGCCAGGGACATATCTAAGAGAAATTACCAACAGATTTTTAACTTTGCCAACACAATATTTATTGATTGACAACGATATAAAATGTTTAAGATATTAAGACACGCTTAATAATTTAATACAATATTTAATCACCTAGAAAAATATAAAATTAGGTTTTAAATTTCACCTTTTCCATCTTTTAAATTATTATTTTAGAGTCTATTATACGCCGCTTTACTTTTTGACATGTCAATGTAACAAATATTCCCCTCTGATTTAAAATCGCAAAATACTTTTCTTAAAATTTAAGAAACAATTAGAGCGTGAAACTGTCATAGCCAGAGAATGGAACAAACATTATCCGTTATATCAAGCAAAGAGGAAACCTCTGCTTTTTTTGCAGATTTTAAAAAATAGTTCTCACTCTCCCTGAAGCGCATGAGAATCTGAGTTACTGTACGGGTGCATTGGTACAGGCACAACCAAATTTCTAATTTCGAAGGTAATATATTTTTTACAGAATCAAGGAAAACAGTTTCATTAATGTTTGGAGATGTTCCGCAACATCGTTTAAATTTGTCTGTAAAAATACAAATAAAATGTCCATAACACAAATTTAATATTCCTTGTGTCAATAATGCCACATATTATTCCCCTTCCTCCGGTATTTTTATCACTGCTCTGAGCCAATAAAATTATTAGTGAACATAAAAAAAATCTTTTGTCTTCAATAAATAAGTTTTTATATAGATAATAATGTTTCTTTCAAGGAAAAAGAAGGCACTACGCGTACACTATCTTCTTTTTGAAACGTACTTTAGACTCCGAGTCTTTAACTACATATAATAGGGTAAGATCCCTAGCCCAGACCTATGGCATAGTATCAAGTCTAATTTTTTTATAGGTAGGTACTATAGAATTTTTAAAGAACGGGTTTTAGCTAGTTCGACTCGGTGAGCTTCGGCAGATAACAGCCATCTAAGAGTTGAAAAAATGTTGCCCAATTAAACTAAAGTATCAAAGCTAGTTTTTGAATATGTCTTACAGGACAGTATTAGCGACTCGCAATTACTACTATCAGACGCTTCTGGCAGGTCCTAGCCGGTGCCAGATACTTTAAAGGTCGATACATAATCAGTGCAGCTATGTCATAGCATCAAAGCTTAAGGACCCCAGACACATCTTTTGGGATTTTAATGAACCGTCAAATTTTACGAAATTTTAGTATGGTATAGATCTTGACCCCCTGATTTAATGCTTTCATGGGCTGAACTCAATACTATGACTAGTTTCAGAGATCCGAAGTATTTAACTTTACCCAAATCCTATATATAATACATGGAGAAACTAAGATGACCCCAAATTACTTTATACAACATATTTAAAGTATAGTGCTTGCTTTGTTCTCGAAACAGTGGGTGCAATATTGTAGACGCTATTCGCCCTATATCTAGAAAACAAAAAGTTTTTAGACTTTTGTTTATATAAAACTTTCTTTTTTAATTTTAGTAGTACTATATGTTAAATATGTCGGAAAAAGCAATTATGGTGTTATGTGGTTTTTCTCATGTATTTTATAAGAGATTTTGGGTAAAGTTTAACACCCTCCATCTCTGAAACTTATCATAGAATTGAGTTCTGCCCGTGAAGACTTTTAATCAGGAAGTCGAAATCTGTAACATACTAAAATTTCATAAAATTGGATGGTTCATCAAAATTCTGTAAGATGGGGTCCTTTAGCCTTGACACTATGACATTGTTTCACTGCCTATTTATCGAGTTTTAAAGCGTCGGGCAACAGTTAACGTAGATTGGTAACATTTTTTCACCTCTTAGGTAGCTGTTACCTGCCAAAGCCCACTGCCTCGAGCTAGCTAATAACAATTCTTTGAAACACACTATAGTACCCACCTATAGAAAAAATCTTAGACTTGATGCTATGACGTAGGTCTCAGGTGACTGAGGTCTTGATCTATAACTCATATTTCTGAAATCCAAAATATAAGACGCATAGCGATGACTCCACACAAACTCCATTCCTTGCAACTTTCGCCCCCTCCACTACTGCAGCACTGACTCGGGGCATAAAAATCTAGTAGCCGTATCAAAATATCAGAATCTTGATCATAGGCTCCAGGACTGTTACCGAATAATAATTTATTCCAAACATGTCATAACTGTAAGAAATTATAAACGGAAATCAAAGAATAAAATCCACATCCATATGAAGATTTTTATTATGTTCATAGTTATGCCAAAATTTGTAGTTATTCAAGTTAATTTTGTCAAACCAGAAAAGCAATAATCAAATACTGTTTTAGTCTCAGATTAAGTATACATATGTATATAAAGATGCGTAATGCAAGTATCAACATCATTACGAACACTGTCTCAATAATAACGAACTCTCCTCACCCCGAAAGTCTACATATTCTTTGTTGATAAATATCAATTCATGGACTTTCCTTGGTCCAACTTCTCCAAGAAAAGCAGTCGAGTAACACTTATTATATAACTTATAACTTAAACAATTGAATCTGCTTTGCCTTTGTATGAAACAACTTCGGTTATATTCGGCTTCAAAGCAAGGTTATGGTTTGGTTTTTAGGTCAATTTTCAAAACAAAAACGAAACATTAACATTAAATTATAATATATTTTAATGTTGTCATGTGCGAGTAAAATATCCAAACGGGAAAAAAATCAAATTTTTCCGCGCGTGAAACATTTAGCTCCAAACTTTAAACGCAGTTTAAGTCTCTTTATTAGTTTTGTTTTATGGCATTTTCGAACTAATTTTTAGCGAACGACAGAATATAAAATCATAAAAAAATTAATACTGAATATGTCAAACATACTGCGGTTATCCATATGGAAAGTAATGTTTACATATACAAGATGATAAAAGAAATTTGGCGTGACTCTCCGTTTTTTAGGCAAATTTGATGCTTCTGAAATACATTTATTTTTATTTTCAGGTAGCTGATGTATCCCCTTAGAGCTACCCTGTATAGTTGAAATAATGTTTTTGTATACAAAGAGATAAAACAAATTTAACGTGTTTCATCGTTCTTTGATTTTTATTTCGTTTTCAGGAGGCTGCTTCATCACTTAGAAGCTTTCTTAAAAAAAAATATTTTATGTACAAAATATAAAATAAATTTGACATGACATATAGGTAAACGAAAAAATCCAGTATCTACGTCAGTGACTTTCACAGTCTTTCCAAGTCAAAACAATTCAATCTTTTGACTTTTATCGGTGCGTACGTATTCAAAATATTCTTTGCATTATTATACCCCTTAAAAATATCGAATATCTATGCCCATGACTCCCAAAATATAATTCCGGCGAGACACTGACCAAAAATAGTCTGTTTATTGTTGCACATTAAAAACATCGAAAAAACTCAACTTACATTTTTCAAAAATGTTCGCGTTTACAATACTACCTCTATATATCCTATAGGGTATCTATATTAATAATACAATATATGCGCTATTCAATATAATTAATGGAAAATCTGAACTCTATATTCTTAACCGTCTAAAATTTACACTAAGAAAACATTTTGCAGTTATCAATTTAGAATGCCTTAAACAACTAAAAGCCTCCTTTACGTACTGTCCAGGTAAAACACATAAGTTTTGACCAAAATATTTAATTTCTAATCCGCTAAGTATAAATATATACTGATACATATGAAATTCTACCCATTCCATACCCCGTATATAAACACCTGTGTTTCAGACGGTCACTGGTGATAACTATCACTCAACAATTTAAGAAATTTCAAAAAGCGGCGACTTTATATACCCAATATTTATTGTAAAATTAAGGGAAAATTTGACTACTCCGGCCCGAATTGCTTTAAAATCCCTAATATATAACACAAAACCGTAACATATACCAAAGAAAATAAAAGCGTAGCTATTATTTTCTTTGCACATACTAAAGTCAGCGATACTTTAAATACCGCATATATGGTAAAAAATAAGAAGAAAACCACTTCTGAGTCTTCGGTATATCTATTTATTATTTTGCATTTTAACTGCCTCTATGTCGTATTCAAAATTAAATACTTACTATATTTTTATTTGCAAACTGCATATTCTGTTTACTCTGTCAAAGCTACCTTGAAAAAGTGGCAAAATGGGAAATGAGCGTATCTTAATTCGAAATTCGAGTTTACCCAATTTTTCGACTTCAGATAAAAAAATGATAGTACTTGTAGTCCAATAGTACAAAATTGACGCTAATTAGTTTAATACTTTCTTTTGTACTATACCTAATACAATCATTGATTCGTTAACGTCCGGAGTAACGCGTTATGATTGTCTAAGTAAAGTATCTAGCCCAAGACCTTCTTTCTTGTTGTCACCAGTCCTTGAGGCCGACTATCTGGAAATTAGAAGAAGTCTAATTGTTTCAACATATACACCAAAATTATCAAGGCTAAATTTGTATCATATTTTGAAAATTTCAAATTGTTGGAATGTAGTCAATTTAAATTTAGGGGCGGTCGCTCCACAATTGATGGAATTTTAGAGGTGGTGGGTGCCATCGTCGAGGGTCTGTATGAGGGCCAGCAACAACCTCTGTCTTATACGATCTCAGCCGAGCCCTTGGTTATGTCTCACTTTATTTTACTTGACAAACTTAGTTATTATGGAATAAACGGAATCCTCCCTCAATTTTATCTAGAAAATCGCATACAAGCGGTAGCTTTGACCGAGAGCCAGTAGGACTTTCAGGGTCTACAGACAGGGGTACCAACGGATCAATTCTAGTGCCTTTGCTATTTATAATCTACATCAACGACTTCAGTCAAAGCCCTTCTCCTAATAAGCGTGTTCTATATGCAGATGACGAAATACTTTTAATATCTGCCCCTAAACACAATAACTCATTCTCCAAAACACGGAATACACCCTGGCAAAGGCTCAACGTTGGTTTTCAAGTAATAATCTTAAATTAAACAACGAGAAAACACAGATCATCACATTTAGTTTCAATAGTACTCTTCTCGAAATTAAAGAACATCTTGAAAAATATACTCGTCTCTCTTATAACCATAGTTTGCATCTACTTGCGAGTTCGTCGGTTCATCATGAAACTCCGTGAGTATATCCATTTACAATAAGCTCGACAACACCGTCAAGTGTCTACACTATTCTCAGTTTAAAACCAAAATTTAAAAAATACGATTAAAGAATTCTGTTTATTCAGTCAACGACTATATGAAGGCACCCTCCTTGAATTGAATTGACAACTGTCTGTTTATAAATATATTTTCTTTTGCTTTTTTCTTAAATTTGGTTCGTAAACAATATGTTATACGTTTCTATTTTTACTGTTTATTTTATGGTACACTTTTGACATCACTCAGTTTTCTTTACCTATTATGTTTTTGTATGAGCTGCAACAAATATGTATCTTGTAATGTTATCAAATAAATGTGTCTATCTATTTACTTAATTTGCCTAGGAACAACCATTCAGATGCTCTAGGACCAAAAGTACAACACTAGAGGAATACATGGAAAAAATATTAAAATTTTATATCTAAATGGCTCTCTCCGGTGTAAATCGGAGAGTAATTTTAGAGACGTGATTTTTCAACTCCTCCTTTGAAAAAAACACATTACATTTTTGAAAATAAAAACTGAAATATGTGAAAATTGAAAGGGCAATTTTTTCAGTTCTTTTTTTAATTTCAGGTATAGACATCCTGTATTGATTTTGAACCTCCCTTATATTCCCCTTTGAACCCCCGTTTTATCTGAACAAAGTGGTCGAGGTTTTGGCTCCCCCAAAATGACTTGAATGTAACCCTATTTTTTTACCCGTTTTTTATTTTTGTAAGCGACCAACTGTGCTCGCTACGCGTGCGGCTATTGTAATAATATCGTCATATCATTAGTTAATAATTTTCCATTAGTTAAATTTAACAAATCTGTAAAAAGACAAAACTAGCTATTTTTAACATGAATCAATGAATTATCGAAGATATTAATTCTTCAATCGATAATCTAAACCCGCAAAGTAAAAGCATCCTGGGTCAACGAGGGCAGTTTGTATTAATTTTCTAATCTAAAATAATGGCTAGAGAATGACAATTATCCTAGTTTGTTTTTTTTTTCGTAATTTTGGTTGACAAACTGTTTAGGAGTTGTTTGGCAAGTGTAAAGCATTTTCTTCTTAAAGACCCACCCGAGGAGATTCAGAATATCGTTAAACAAGCTTTGAAAATAACATGTTAAATTATGCTTATTAATAATTTAACATTTTAACATATGTGGTTTACACATATATATATATATATATATATATATATATATATATATATATATATATATATATATATGCTATGAATATTGATAACTACTATTTCTTATTTTTTCTTCTGAAAGTAATATCACAAAGTTTTATCAAAGAAAGAATCTTATGCACATTAAACAGTTGATTCCCTTAAGAGCAGCTGGTCCTTATTTCAAAACTTGAAAAAATCTATTTATACGAAACTGGTGTTAATTTTAATAGAGCAGAATAGCAATAATTAAAAACTCTTTTAATAAAATCTAAAATTTGTGTTTTAAATATTCGCTCCAATACACGTTTTTTTTTAACAAATAGAATTCATATTTATAAATTAAACATGACACCTACAACTAAACTGCTTTTTTTGGTGGACAACATAACAGAACGGAAACGATTATTGCTCTTCAGCTGATTTTTTCCGTTTGCCCTTCTTTGCCAGACCTAAAAGAATATAAACGTTTATTTATCCTGAGGGGCGCAAAGACGATTTTCATCAGAAAAGAGTGTTAGTTTGCAGAATATTTGTTATTTCCTGGGTTTTATGATATAGGATGTGCGTCCTGAATGTGGAATAGAAAGAAAGCGTCAGTAAAAAATGAGGTACTCCAGAAGGATATTAAAACTAAATCCTCAGGTATTCTTAGATTTAATATCATTTGACCGCTCATTTATTCTCATTTCAGTAAAATATTCGATATTTTCCTCTTAGAGCTTAGTTTAAGGAATTTTATTTTCCTTCACTTATTCTCATGACCACATCAAGTTTAGAAGCACTTTTTATAGGTACTATAATATTGTCTGATATAAAACCATGACTGGTAGAAGGTACGCAATGTAGCAGAAACAAAACTTTAGAAAGAAACTTTTGATAAAAATATATTAATACTTTAAGGATATATTTTCGATCATGAAATCATTATACTCTTCGTATAGTTCAGTTAAAACAAGAAACCAAACTACATATTTACTAATACAAGAAGTAAAATATCATTAAATGACAGTGGTTATACCCAGCCCTTAATACTACTAATAATATCTCACAATATTAACATTTCACTTGTTCATTTTCAGGATTTTTTTCTTTCAAATAGTTAAAATATATATTCAATAGAAAGGATAAAAGTAGTTAAAAGTAAAACCAAGGACTAAGGTTAAATACCAAATTTAAAACATATTTTCATTACATCTGTTAAATAATTTGGCATTAAACTTTCTTTTAAATACCAAAGATACATAATTAATTTAATTGACTCGATCATTACTTGATGAAAATTCATTATCAAATAGATAATAAAACACTCAGTATGTTTTAAATTTTCACAGATATTCACAACTTGTGACGATCGTTTCGCTAACACTGTAGCTTCTTCAGACAAGAGATACTTCTACTTACTTTAACAGAAATGAACTAAATGAATTTCAAGACATAATAAATACATATTTTTGTGAGTCTAAAATTACTCACCTATTTTTACAATACTGGGTCTGAGAGTTTAAAGCTTTGGAAAACCCAAGTGTTTTACGTAAATAAATCCAACAGAGGTGAACCATTTGTCTCTGTTTGATCATTTAGAATATAATGGGTGTTTTTAATTTTATTGTTTTCTAAGGATTCTAAAAGGGTTAATTTTTTGCTTTTATTTATAGTGTGCAAAATCTTAAATTCATCATTAAACGTATGTTTATTTTCTAATAAATGTGAGGCATCGAATGGAAAACTCGAAGAACAACAAGTGATTACCTAAAAAGCAATATTAACCGATTAATTAAATCGGAGGCAGTTTTTACAATATACACGAAGTCTAGGAATTGAGATAATACAGATATGCACGTCAGTGGCGGATATAGAAATTGCTTCTTTGGGGGTTGAGACGATAAAAATATTCAATAACCAAAAAAACAAAAAGGTCTTCAGTCTTTGTTCTTTATCTAATTGAGCGTAACTAATATGAACAAAAAAAAGATCATTACCTTATTTTAGTTGTATATAAAACTGACTCTGGAGGGGGGTTTAACCTCTAATTCCGAAAAAAAGTCTCTGGGGGGGTTTTAACCCTCAACCCCCTCCCTTATATACGCAACGCGTTATCATTGCTAAAAGACCTCTGAAATATCGGCTATGACTAAGTTTCCATTGATATCTTAAAAATATAATATAATTAAAATATGTAAGTACAACGATTAAAGTAAAATTTTTTAAATTATACGTAATAAGTTGAAATTATTGAAATCTACAATAAAATAATTTTGGATTTTTTAAATTTTTTGGGGTGTTACAACTGTTAAACTAGGACCATATACTAGAGGTGGGCAAAATAATTGACTATTCACAAAAGATTCGTTTATTTTTAGTTTATTTCGATAAATAAAATACATAAAAACAGATTATTCTAAGCGTTTGATCGGTTGAATCATGGTATAATACTGGCAGTTCTAAGTTTTATTGGATTTGATTATTCTCCAATTAACTCATTAGGTCATATTTCACTGATAGATTTCAACAAGTCAAACTCAATAGCACAACATCCACACCGCTACATGTTATTCAAGGTGTACCACAGGCTAGGATACTGGGGCCTCTACTGTATACATTGTATACGTCAAAATTTTATTCCAAACTTAAGATTTGTAATTATCGTGATACCCAAATTTACTTATCATTTAATATTTCTGAAATAAAGTCTGCAACTGAAAAATTTAATAGACCTAGCTACGATCTTATATCTCAAAATTATCTATTCCGATCTCGTATCTTTGCATTAGATAGTTTAAATATAATTTTGGATGGTCAAGCTATTAAGTTTGTTGACAGCTGTAAATGACTAGGATTTATTATAGGCTACAAACTAAGATTTAGAGAGGACATAAATGTATTACACAAAAGGGCACATTCATTTTGAAACTTATGTTCCCTCATCAGCAATGCTTAAATTTAAACTAAAAAAGACTTATGCGAATCTCTAATGTTCTCACATTTTAATCTTGCTGATGCTTGTCTGAATGCCTTTGAGCAGAGATGTATCCAAAAAGTGCAAAAGAGCTGCCTAAGATTGATTTACGGATATAGAAGACATAATTTTATAAGTCAATAATTAAGAGACGCTAGCTGGCTAAATATGACTAACCTACGTAGACTTCACCTTTCCTGTTTTTGTTATAAAATTATTAAGTTTAAAAAGCCTCCAGACTTACTGAATAAAATACCATTTCGTACTGATCTCCATACTTTAAACCTATACAGTATATAACAATTCCTTCTTATAAAAACGAAATATTTAAGAGGTTAATTTAATTTAATATTGCCACTTGCCATGTAATTAAGGACTTAAATTTTGCTCCTCAACTTCTGCATTCAAAAATAGATATAAAAGTTTATTATTGTTAGAATAAATTGTACCGGTTGTTTTTAAACTCTTTTTTTACTTGAATGTGTCACAGAGTGATTTTACAACTTTGTTTATAATAGAACACTTAAACAAAAAAAATCAAAGTGTGTTACGTTTGATTGTATACGACATTTGTATTTGTATATCCCTTTTTGATTATTTTATATAAATTAGTAACAAACTTAAAGAAATATTGGTAATTGTTACCTATTAAGTTGTTTTTTACTTAACCATTAGTTTTAAGACAATATTTATATTCATGTTTTGAGTAAATAATAGACATGAAAAAAATCAATTAATATTTCTTTTCGAATAATCCCTTATTTCGATTATTCAGTAATAATAAAATTTAATTAAATTTGAGATTTTGCCACTCCGTATGATATGATAATAATAATTATTATTATAATTATAATATTAGTAGTAATAATATTAATAAAAATTATTTTTATTTATGGGATATGACCCAATTAAATTTAATGCATTTACAACAAAACCAAGATCAACAAGGACTAATTAACATTAAAAAAAAATTAAAATCCATAGTTTGTTCTATGATAATTCAAGAAAGACAAATTTGTATGCCGAGTTTTCCTTTGGGTACATTGATGTAGATTCTGAAAAGCAATTTAGGCAAATCAATATAGTTATTTATAATTTTAAATATGTGTGGTATACCTAATATATATGCCGCAAATCTTAGAAATCTCCTTTGAACCCTTTCTAATTTACCCACATGAACTACATAATAAGGAGACCATATTACAGTTTACAGGACCAATTTTACAATATCACAATAAACAGTTTTACTGCACATCGTGTTGTTAAAATCAGAAAGAAAACGTATCCTAACAATTTAAATCCCATATGGCACAATCTATATGCCATCTAAAGCTTAATTCAGGGTCTATTACTAAACTTATAATCTTACATTTAACTATATTAAGCACCATTGTATTCCTTTTGCTCTACTTAAGCAGAAGCACTGAGAGCAGTGGTGGGCCTTCATATTTTGAGCCCACCTGCAGGTTTCGACAAAGGGCCCTTTATATGTACGTACAAAAAATAATTGATGACTAACAAAAGGTCATAATTTTAATTTTGGGCCCCCTGCAGGTTTCAACCAAAGCCCACCTATATGCACGTACAGAAAATAATAAAATCATATTTTTATACCCCCCAAAAAGAACTACAGGACCGGAAAATTATTGATGGCTAAAAAAAACGGTTGTCTTTGGGGCCCCCTGAGCTAAAAGGGCCACCCTGGAGTATAGTAGTTCCGCAACTGTCTGAGAGGTCATATTGAAGTTCCCGATAAGAATTATAAGTGCAATTTTTGTATACATTTTTAGATCGTCAACAAATAATATAATTTTACTGTATCTGAAACGCTTTTTTAGTTCATTAACGAAACAATTACAAACAAAATGGCCTCCCTGTGGGACACCCGATGTAATGTTCTTTATACTTTACAACTTGAGTTCTTGAATAAGGATACATTTTAAACCAGTTAAGCGAAGAAGCTTTAAATATACCAATACTTTTAAGTTTTCCCACAGGAATACTGTGATCGACTCTGTCAAAGGCCTAGGTGAAATCGGTATAAACAGCATCTACCTGAAAACCATCCTCCAAGGCCTCCAACGGGGCATCTGTATACATAGTAAGGTTTTAAACCATTGATCTCCTTATATAGAATCGATATTGCTCAGGTATAGACATGTTTAAACAAGAGTGAGATTTTATCATAAGCAGTAATATTTTCGAAATTAGTCTAAAATTCTCAACAACCATTCTTCTTCCACTCTTGAAAATGAGAGTGACATAACTGACTTTCAACGGTACGGATAAGTACCAGTATCAAGTGATCGTTGAAAAGTGATACTAAGAATATGTCTTAAAATATATTTACAACCCTGTATAAAAGTAATCGAGAGACCATCCGGGTCACTGCCTAAAGTGATTTTCAGTTCTTCAATATTTTTACACGATTGTGCATACAAAGGAGATTATATATTTAACAGTCATGTATGTATCCATTGTTTGCTTCCCCCTACAGGCTAAACGCCAGTGTTCTTAGACAGGTTTGCCTATAAAAAAAATCAAAATGGAGGAAGTAGTACGCCATTTTGGCCAAGATAAAAAAATAAATATTTGTATGATTGATTGACATAGGTAATAAATAGAAGAGCAGTGATAATATTATATATATATATATATATATATATATATATATATATATATATATATAATATATATATATATATATATAGCATGGATGATTTTTAACAAAAATTTCTTTTATACCTTCGATAAATTCTAAATGGTTTTCGACATATTACAGTTTAAAATGTTCAATTTTAGAGACGATTTCAATTAAGTTCTTGAAAATTTGGCATCAATCTAATTTCATCACCTGTATTTTGTCAACAAAGAAACATTAAAAAACTACAGATTCAATTAATTTACTTTCATTATTTTTTTAGGATGTATGAATTAATTATTTAATAAAAAGAATAGTGGTGTTTTAGCATATGATTGACTCGTAAAAAAGAATAGAAACAACCTGTCATTGAAAGTAAATAATAATTTCCGGCATTATTTATATTATATAATTTTAGTTGCATAGCCCTAATTAAGTTTATTAATTTCTAAAACATCAATAGAAAATACTAACATACCGAGCTCTTTAATTTATAGTACTATGCAGGTAATTCACACACTAAAAAAAGTAATTGAACATCATAAAGTAAATACTAAAAGTGACTACCGCCGCAAAATCCAACTTGACGCGAAATTGATTGAGTGCACACACAGGTTTTTCTCCACAAGAGCTAAAATATGTTCCTTGTTTTCGGGTGGTATTTATCTCTGAGGTCTACAATTAATATAATGAACGTTTACCTTCCCCATCCCAAACTTATTGTAAAACGGACACAAATGTTCTGTCAATCTAACGCCTCCTGTTAGAATATCTATACCAATCAGGTGGAAGCTGTAAAGAATAAACCAATTGCAATTACTACGTTTGCGAATTCTGATTGTCATGTGTTCGTTGATTCTACGGTCAACGACGTTGCCGCTTTTTTAGTAGGCGTTTTTAACGTAACGAAAATCGCTAACTACAAAAAATAAAGTCCTCACGTACATTTTGTGAGCAAATAAAAGCTTAGTTATACAAAATCCTTAATATAACAAGTATAAACAAGAAAGTTATTTTTGGTTTGGAAAAATTTGCTATGGGTTTATGACTCTAAGGAGGGCCAATGCCAAGCCAATGAGTCGGATTTAGAAGTATATTTACTTTTTTCATAAAAATATATAAAATAAACTGTCCTCTATTCTAGTTTTATGGTTTCTTTCGTATATGTCTCTATGTCAAACTCCTTATGTTTACTGTTGTTTCAAAATCAACATCCAAATGGTGACCATTAGCATTGCTTTATTAACTATTTAAATAGGGTTACCACACATTATTATTACAAGACATTTCTTTATATCATCTAAATGGTTAAACTTGGGCAAAATAATCGAAACGTCTATGTTACCTTTATAGACTGGTACAACATTTAGCCCCATTTTAGTTAAGGTCATTTTTGAGAAATTTTTGATACTTTGGTTTTGAGCCTTTGTAACTGCGTGTCGGTACCTCCAAGGATAAAGACGATAGGGCAGGTCAAGAATTCCATATTATTGCTACGAACATAGATTTACACTTTTTTATGCTATAAATTGTGTGAAATCAAATTTTTCGTTTCTAAAGAAAACTGTCACTTTTTCAAAGTGTGTCTTACTGACGCAATGTCATTTGATGCCGAATTTTGTTTACCAATTGAACGTAATTATATAGGCAAACGTGACATCACAATAGATATTTTCTTCGGTATACGAAATATCAAGAAGTAGTTTTTTATTATTTTTGCTTTATACGGGAGACCGGGTAAAAGTAAAGTATCGGTTAGGTTTTGTGATTTCTTTTTCTATATTAATTAATATTATATATAATTAATTAATATACCAGTTGTAAGCAGTCGGTTTTTTTATATATAATAATTTATACTTATTATATACATAACCACATATAGCTGGCAGGTGGTTGAGTGTGACGTTGGTTCTGGCGAGCCAGGTTCAAATCCTGGTGGGTGCATATAAACTTTTTTAAGTCTGTAGCCGATATGAGCGGTAATAAAATCCAACTTAGACAAATGTAATAACGTATCTACTTCATGCGCCACCCCATTCTCGCTGATTGATGCTGAATGTGTGTAGATAGAGGTTTAGGGGTTGTTGATGCAGATACATACTAGTCAGTCGATAGGTCACTTGATAAAGATCAAAGACTATACCGTACCCAAAAGTTGAGGGCTCGAGGGTGGGGTGTGGGCCGGGGATCAAAGAGTGACCTAGGACTGTGCGCCTCACTAAGATTGGTCAATTTCATCACGGAAAGGAGACGTTAAAACCAGCTAGCAACATAACCACACAACTGTGAAACCTTAAATAAATTATTATCAATAATGACAACGTAATTTTTAACTTTTGTATGTATTAGTATTGCCCTATTGTGTATTTATACACAAACAGATCTTCTAAAAAGTTATATAATGCATTTATTTTGGATTAGTATTTGGAAAATGTGCTTCAGAGACCTACAGAGCTTTTTTCGAGTCATCATCTATATTTTATGTAATCTTCCGGCTATCAGATAGTTGACCATTTAGGGAAAGCCTCCGCATACGCCTTATTAAATATTAACATAACGCAACACAGCTGAGTCGGATAGCCCAAAATGGATCTTAAAATCGCGAACAAAATTGCACAATGTAAAGAATTAAAAGCCTTCAAATAAACGAGTAGAACCAAGACAATAAACCTACCCATATCAATTGCTCGAAAAATACTGGATGCCGCACATAAATAGCTGACTCTTAACTACGAATTATTTCGAATATCTGATTTATATTTTTTGCCTTAGATGATTTTCTAATTTAATTTTGATTACATACTCTAGGAGTTTTGATAAAACGAAAGGTATGTTAATTATTCTAATTATCTTATTTTGTCTGGTTAGCATGTTTAGGGAATGGACAAATTTATACAATTTGACATTCTGATGGAAAAACTGAAATATTAATACTAAAATTTATAAAACTATAGACGTACTTAAAAACAAAAGAACAAAATTAAATGAAATTATGAAATCTAAATGAAGGAAAATGTTTGCCACTTCATTTTCAGAAAGACTTTTAATTAAGGAATAAAATAAAATAACGTAAAAAAATATACATAAGAAACAAGAAATCTTCGTTCTTTCCACAGATCAAACAAAAATTAATATTATACACAATGAAATAAAAATTGACAAATATAAAGTGTTTAAATTTAAAGCATAGTTGACACGGCAAGATTCCCGACAAAAATCAAATAACAAATAACCAATTTTTTGTGCTCATTTTTCTCCAGCCATTTTAAAAATACAAAAATACAAGGTGTAACTTTTATATTTAGTTTTTCTTTTAATATTGTCATTACAAACCGAGATAGAGAGAGTTTAAAAGATAATGAGACCTATACTTGATTACTACTCATCTGCCTCTAACTGAATGCTTTTAGAACTATTTGATATTTAATTTTATGTAATAAAGTACTAAAATAATTTTAAACTGGCCCTTTTCAGGAACTTTTTAAGTGTTTAAGTTTATACCGACGAAAGAGTAGACAAATAGAAGCTTATATAACAAACTCTGTCTTGGCAAATATTAATGAGCTCGTTGGGAGAACTCTATATACACAGTAAGCACCTAAAATCTGCCTCCTCCAATCTAAGCCTTTGAACCGTTAAAGACATTACCACAAAATTTGGAATAATATCTGCGTATATATATAAAGTATATATATAATAATGGCAATTCTAAACGTCTTATTATTTTAGAGGAACTTTAAGTTTTATTTGGGCTATGTGAAAAATTCAAGGCAAAGGATATGGATACAGTGGTATAAACGGTAGAAATTTGACAAATCGTTTTAAAACATTATTTTACATTGTCCCTTTATCTTAACAACTGGTTAATTGGCATCCAAGAAGATGTTAGATAAATGGTAGGAAGGGTTGAAGCGAAAATGATTCAAGCGAAAATTAAAAGATTTAATGTTTTCTTAAATTGCGCCGCAGGAAAGACCATTTTTACTTCCCTCGTAAAAAGAAAGTATCGTAATCCTGAAAAAATCACCCTCCAAGATTTTTTTAGATCTTTACGTTTCAAGATCCCTAGATGCCGAAAAACATATTTTCTCAATTCCGTCGGTCTGTCTGTCAGTCGCTCTGTCTGTTCGCGGCATAGCTAAAAAACTACTTACCCGATTGACTTCAAATTTTGGCCAAAACTTAAGGATTATATAGGGATGACCTGGTAATATTTTGGTAAAAATACAATGTGGCAATACAAAATGGCGGCCGAGTGAAATGTTAAAAAAATTATTACTAAAAACCTACACATCCAATTTATCTCAAATTTTGGGCAAAAATGAAATATTATGGAGGAATCAACTGGTAAAATTTTGGTATGAATCCAAGATGGCGGAACAAAATGGCGGATGAACTGATTTCACATTGTGTGCCGTAACTAATTGCCGTATAGAGAGAGAATTAGTAAAACTGTAATACTAATTCAAGACGGTGGAACAAAATGACGCCAAATAAAAGGTTTGTAATCGTAAAAAATCAACCCCTCTCTGAATGCCAAAAAAATTATTAATTTCGTCGGTCGGTCAGTTTGTCTGTCGGTTTGCCTGTCTACCTGTTAGTGCGCGGCTAGCTTCTAAAACTACTTATCAGATTGACTTTAAATTTTACTCAAAAATTAAAGGTCACATGGAGGTGACCTGATAATATTTTGGTAAAAATCTAATATTTTGGAATGAGATGGCGGCCTAATAAAATTTTTAAAAATTAGTCTGCAAAAAATACGTTATAATTTCAAATTTTGTACAAGCGTTAAGTGTGATATAGAAACAAAATGGCGGCCAAATAAAATTTTTAATCAAAATATAAACGTAAAAATATCTTATTCAATTGACTTTAAATGTTGCAGAAAAATTTAATTTTATATATTGATAAACTGGTACAAATTCAACATGAAGTAACAAAATGCCGGTTTGTGTCAATGTAAAAACTGCTTATTGAATTTACTTTAAATTATGCCCAAAAATCAAATGTGTTATTGATAGAAACTGGTAAAATACTGGTAGCAATCCAATATGATGAAACAAAATGTTTGAAATGACAACATATATGGGTTACTAAATGACTATGTACTGAACTTGATTGAGTCACACTTCACTTTTTGTAAGATGCTCCGGAACCACTCGGAAAATCTTCAAGGAGTTAAAAGTTAAAAACTGAGATATTAACTTTTATAATGGTATATGACGAATGGACTCGGCTTAGGAAACATAGAATAACAATAACATAGATTACGAGTGAATCCCATTTAAATATGAACGGTTCAAAAACTGTTTTGAATAATTTATAAACAGTTTTTGTTATACTTTAATATTAATAATAAATATGGTATATTATTTTATTGTCTATTTTAACCATGAAAAAACTCCGAAAAAAGGCTGAAAAAATATTAGATACCGTGGTTGCTTTAAGTAAATAACGGTAAAGTTTGGTGACGAGGGATTAAAAGACTTTCAGATTAGGAGATAAGAAGACTAAAGAAGCGTGCGTATAAAGTGAAAGGTACTTTAGTATCAGGATTTGGACTATGAAAGGAAGCATGTAGATCAATTCTCATGGCTCCTTGACAGTGTATACGGAACAGTGATGTAAGCTTCCCCATGACGTTCTAGTATTAATCAGGAGAATTTTTCGGATAGACTCAAGGGTGTTACGGGTTTCTCCCTAAAAATAAGAAGAGTACTCAAGGGTGTGTCTGATTTTGTGATGTATATAGGTTATACAACTAAGAAAAAGATCTTCCAGCGAGATTGCCTACTGATGTAGCAATTAAGATGAGAAGAGCAATATCAGCTCAATTAAATTAAACTTTAGTTGATGAAAGTGTTCAATTTGGAAGATAATTTGTGAATATTCGACACAACTTAATCGCGTTGAATTGGACATCTTTCTTAACTCGCCAATCTACGTTTTTTTCGAGATTCCGGGGTTACTATTATGTCATTACTCGAGCTCTCTCGTTTATTTTAGTCTAAAAGACAAGCTTGGGAAATTGTTTGGACTGCGCTAATTTGTTCGATGAAATCAAATTAATTTTACCTATTTTGGAAAAAATACTATCTATTATTATGATACCTGGTATAGTAATTTATTAATCCCATTGAATATCCTAAGAGATTTAGTGCATCTAAATTAATTGGTCCATTTTAGGGGATTACACCATCTTCATTCAAAATTACTTACTCCTTCCCTCCGGTGAAAAAAGTATGTTTATCATTTTTATCGTAAATTCGTTATACATATAGTAAATTATATGGTTATTATTATATATTATAGTTTTCATTTGACTAACCTGATATTTGACACAGCGCTCATCAGCCGAGCGAAAAAAATCACGAGCTTCAAAAAAACTAATATAAATTTAAAAACTTAAAGAAGAAAGTCAATTTACAAATTATTAATAATGACAATAATAACTGTGTTACATTTTTTAATAGATGCCAGTTTTTTATTGCTCTAAAGTAGATACTTTAATAAAATGGTGTTGAGGAACATCTGTTTGTTTTTACTTTTACTTGTTTTTTAAAATTTAATAAGAAATATTTGTTAATACAGGAACCTTAAGTACTTTTAAAACATTTTACTATTCTAGGAAGAAAATTATTTAATATTGGTTCTAGTATGTATCAGTTACAGATAAGAGAAGTTTTCAGCTAAGAACAGTACTTTAATTATTCTCTGATGATAGTTGAATTATAAATAAATTATCAAAAACCTCTTTAAAAATAGTGAAAATAGTTTACTTTTATGCCGATAGTAGGAGAAATAAAAGGTACCCCTTATAAAAACCGATAATTTGGCCTAGAGTCTAGTAACTGGAAAATGTAATGAACTACGAGGAAGCAAAACGAGATATTTAACATGAATTTTACATTTATCGTAATTTTTCTACCATAATCATTTTCAGCCGGTGGACATTAAGGGCACCAACTAACTTAAAGGCCACCACATGATAGTCAATGTGTGTTGGTTCCATGAGTGACCTTAATTAATTTTTGATGAATCAGATTGAATTATCTCTTTTTTATGAATTCGACCGAATAAAAAAATGACCAGGGAATAAATGTCGTATATACTGATGCCCTAGCTAACCCCGCTGTTCCTTTGTTTTTCTATACCGAATATATTTGGATATCAATCAATTGATATCCATTAGTGTTGACACCGATTATTAACGCCTGGGGGACCTTACGTGGCGAGCGACTGAAAATTTTAATATAACATTTCATTTACCTGTCACAGTTTTATAAATGCTTGTCGAAGATTAAATGATATTGAAAAAATATCAAGTAATCCATCCATTACAAATTTTTAACCATTTATTTGACACTGCATGATGAATTATTTTTATTATATTTTCGTGACTATCAAAATATTAGTTACTGCTTTGGTTGATTATCGAAATCATTTCATTTGAAATAACACAATTATTTATCTATACATAAAAATTTTTATTTTCACATTGAAATTACACGAATTAAATATATGGGCAGTGGGGTTAAAGAAACCAATTTTTTAATTAATTAGATACTATCTTGACATCAAAATTCAATAAGAATAACATTACTATAAAAGAGCTGATCCTTTTAACATGGTAAAGCAAATGAAAGTATACTCATTTACTAAATAAAGCCGTATTTTGTAATGGTAATCAATTTTAAGAACCCGGATTTAAATTCAAGAGAATATGTAGTAAGATTCAATATTTAGGCAGCAAGTAATATATAAAACATCAACACTGTTTCCTATGTAAATGTTTGCTTTTAAATAATACATACAACTTTAACATCCCATGTAGATGAAGAAAATGGTAGAGAGAACAACATAATACGACAGTAGTAAATTTTGTTCCGTGAAACTAATACCTATATAATATACGTATAAGTACAACGAAATCACGATAAAAATTCCTTTTTTACAGGGGGGAAGTAAATATTTTTGGAAACAACTTTAATCATGATTTTGCCTCACATATATATATATATATATATATATATATATATATATATATATATATATATATATATATATATATAATAAACTCATATTCTGCTTACAAGAATAGCTGTGATGGCATTAAATATATAAGCAATAGAATATCTTTGTGCTAGTGACGTTAAGACACTTCAGAAAGAAAAAGAAAAGATACTTTCTATTGACAAGTTAGGTTTTATCTCCCAAAATTCATATTAAAATTGGATTTCTGTGGCGAAAGGCAGGTAAAGGACATTATAAACCTTACTTGTCGGCAGTAATTGAGGTGGGTGGCGAGGACTCATTTTTCAGTTCGTGTGATCCATGTGTAAAGGTACATATATTTCTTTAGTAATCATGGAACGTGGAGGAAGATGTTTTGACCTAGTGCAAACATTAACGAAAAGTTTTATAACTAAAACATTCTCTCTTTTAAGGAAATCGTTTTTTGTATCCATGAATCCACAGTTTTTTTTTTCTTCTGCCAGCAAAACACACTACCAACACAATACTACAAGTTGCAGTAAACTGTAACTTGTAGTATTTGTATGTAATGAAATGTTATGCGAATGAAGTTACGGTTAAATGTCAATTAGCGATTTTAGGGCGAATGAGATATTTTCCATTTCCTCCAATTGTCTGCATTGACTGGTCTATAGTAGAGAATCATTACCGCTGTATTCAAATCTTGGACATGCCTTTCTACGCTGAAACAATGAGGTCTTGTATGTGCAGGAAAATTGAATCGGGCGCACACAATTAAAAAAAAAGACCTGAAAAGTCCGTTATCGTCGACACTTTTAAGTATTCTTTTCACATTTCCTATGTTGTCGTCCGTGACCTGTTTTGTTCTTTTCTTCGGGAGTTTGTTGTGGCTCTGTTTGGTTCATGCTTCGTCTAAAAACACGATCGAATACAAGTGGTAGGGGTAACTTTAAGAATTTTTGAAATGCAGTGTGCACGAAATTATTTTGACCGGCTTTTCGTCCACCTGTGACAAAAACCATTGAGCCGTTAAAAGCCTCCATCTCTTTGCTACTAGATATAATTTTACATTTTTTTTTTGTTTGGAATTGAGAGGTTAGGTAAAACTGACTATCGATAAAAAACACAGCGTTTTTTAGAATTTCTAAAGAAAACTGTTGAATTTTTTTGGCTGATAAGTAGGATAAGCACTTTGACTCGACGGACCTTTTAACTTGATATGCGTCCAACCATTTGCAGAATTCTTTCTACCTGAATAGCTAAAAACCGTTTTACTTATTAGCCACATCAGTATGGTGAAATGAGACTTTAAGTGTTATTGGCGCTGTCGTATTGACCAGTGCCTTGGATTTCCTATACGCAGGTCTGCAGTTCAACCTTCCGGTGACTACATAGCTGGGAGCAAGATTGGATGATGCGCACTTCGAAAAAACTGTGACTCATTCAGTCCGAGTGACTTGTACGGTTCTGGTAAATGCTTACTTTCGTGAGCGTAACCACCCGAACCCCTTTTTGGGGGGCAAATGAAAAGTGAAAATAAGTAATAATGGGCTAAGTGTCAAAAATAGAAATCGTTTTTTTTTTGTTACTAAAAAAGTAATATATTTAGCAAGTTTTATGTCTTCAATGAACGGCTACAGTATTTTCCAAAATATACTATTTAAATATGTTTACATCAGAATTGTTAGTTTCAACCAATTTTCCGATTTTTCTTGGTGAAGGGGTGGAACGTCACTGCTCTAGAAGAAAAGGAAAAGTGTCTAAAACAAGAGTATATTTTAAAAATTATTAATTACTCCAATTTACACGGCAAGAAATTGATAATGCGCTCCAACGCTATGGCTTTAGAGGGTCTGTACACCGGTGGTTTTTGAATCCGATCTTGGAGATCGTCGTCAATTGGTATTTGTCCCTGATCGGAAGTCGTCGTCTATGTGTGTTGTTGTATAGTGCGGTGTCACTGAAGGATCTGTCTTGGGGGCCACTTTTTTTTTAATTTACATAAACGATCTTGTTCGCGTTAATATCTCCGGAGAATTCACATTCTTTGCTGACGATATGTCTTGAGGGTCTTAAATCTAGTATATGAACAGACTTATTGTAGATTAAAAAATGGTGTAGCGCTAACCGATTTTCATTGAATGTCAAAAAAACAAACATAGTTGGATTTAGATGAAACATGGAGGTTTTATATTTACATATACAGCTAAATTCTTGGGAATTGTTGTTGGCGCGGACCTTCAATTTGGGGATCATATTATGGGACTGGGAAGAAAACTCTCATGAGGGTGCTTTGCTATTAGAATCACGAGAAAGGAGCTTGGCCCTACGTTGACTCTGATGATTTATTTTGCAGTCTTTGATTCCTATCTCAAATATGGTATTCCATTTTCGAGGTTTAGTAGTCAGTATCTGCTTAACATCTTCTTCGTACTGCAGAAAAACGCTGTTCTTACATTTTTGATGTCAATCAGAGGGAATCTTGACTTCCTCTCTCAGAAAATTCTTACCCTTACATCCTTGTTTGTTCTCGAGACCTCTTCGTTGGTCTACAAGAGTCGCCTTGGCGTCCGGCGCCCAGCTTCTTGAACACGCGTCGGACTTAAGGTTTGCCTTTACCAATTCTAACCGGAGTTCTTATTAAGCATTCACTCATATGTCAAGGAAGAAAGATGTTTGATCATCTGCCGAACCATATTAGGTCGGCCACTTCACTTAGGCTTTTTCGGAGGTCCCTTAAAATGGTGTTAATTTCTACAGCTTATTATGACTTGGGTGAATTTTTTATGGATGCGCTTAAATAAGCAATGTTTGTTTGTTTTTTTTATTTATTTTTATTCTCTTTTTAAGTATTTAGTAAGGGATTTTTTTGGCTCACTTAGTCAGCATGCATTCTACCATTTTAGTTTGTTTTAGCCTAGAATTAACTTTTTTATTTTAGTTTAAGATGATTTATCTTCTATTTTACTAGTCTAGTGATTACATATATTTTTCTGTCTGATTTTATGCTTCGCTTTAAATTATATGTAAAGAGCAAGGAACCTTCATTTCAAAACCTCTGCAATAAAAATGCGAAATAGTTTGTATCTCCGGACTGGTCAAGTTGTATGTCGGGCCAATAAAACTTTAATACACGAATTTAATGATTAAACGTTTAATGTCAGAATTAATACAGAAGTGTCCTTTAACTGCATTTCACTTTTATATATATAATTTCCTTATCTTTCATGACAAGGTGGGATACATATAAGGTCAGCGTTTATGAAAAACGTGACCTCTCCACCCTAGAAGGGCATATAAACTTTTAGAAGTTTCATCTAAATAGGTCATAGATTAATTGGCATTAAAATTAAAACACATGCGTGTAAAATAAGAAGATCCAAAAGCTTGATTTGTTATAGTAAATGGGATTATTCAAATTTTTTTGTAAATTAAGTTCTTTTTGTAAAAATTCTATTTAACTAAAATTTACGTTATTTTGATTGAACAGTTTAACTTTCTTATAAGGAATTTTATTTGCATAATTCAAGTTTCCTTTCGATAGGGGAATATTTTGAAACAAAGGTTTAGTGTTTTTATAAGATTGTACAGTGATATCGCCTAGTTTTAAACTGGAAGAAAATACATCCTATCTTTGACGGAACGTAATCAGAATAAAATGTAGTAGAAATAAAATCACGGGGATCCATAGAATTTGTATGACCTAAGGTAATCTCGTGAAGTACAAAGAACCCCGCCAATTTTTCATAGACAATATGCACCAGTTAAATTTTGATAATATTTTGATACGTCATTAATTAAAGTTAAAATTCGAAATATCGCCGATCTATATCACACTCAACTAACTTTTTTGAGAAAACTGCAACAAAACACTTTGGCTTGTATACGTACAGGGTGGGCGAAAAATTCCGTCTGAAAATGCTTAAATTTAACATTTTTTTAAGTTAGTTTTTAGAAGGCGTTTACTACCGGCTAGATACAGGGTGTGTCAAAAAGTTACATTTTTAATAAATACAAAAAAATACTTATTATTAATAAGACTCTAAGATTATATAAATTAACAAATAAACCGCTTGCATTAATTTTAAATCCATACATAACGGGTTATGAAAAAAATAAATTCCACCGATGTTTCTACAATAAGTATAGGTATATTTCATCCAGTTTTGTTGTTAAAAGTCAGGTTGAGGGATATGAAAGATTTTCATGTTTAGCGTATCCTAATCCTAGTTTGCAAATCTTTTTATATGCCATAAATTATTGTATAATATTAATTAGATAATAAACCTAACTGTTATAAGTAGTAGTGTGACCAAAAATATCATTTTTAATATGTAGGTAATTTATTTACTAACCTAAGTACCATAAAACTGAAGCAACATGAGCGCACACTTCTAATGTCCATGCAGCCACCTTAAAAGTACAGTATGTAGCTCTAATATGATCTAAATTGTTTTCGTTGACTTCTCTGTCAACCAAAATAAAACAAAAATGTTGTGCCATATGCACATGCCGAGAAAATAGTCTAAATATTTTCATTAAGAAGCTGAAACGTTTCTCTGTCTTTTGTCTTATGTATATGAAGGTGCAAGTAGGACTTAATATGTACCAGAACTTTTTGACACGATGTACTCTAAAGGACATCTGGAAAACGGGAGATTAGGATCATGAATATCGACTACTTCTCCACGTTGGCGTTGTCTTAAAAGATTATCCGCATGCACACGTTCCTGAAGGACATTATCCTGTTGAGCTAAATGTAAAATTTCTTGAGCTGTTTCAGTTGAGCATGGCACACGCAATTCTTAAAAATCGGTAAATTTCCTTTACCTGGAACTTCCCTTGTTATGAATCTTTCCTTTTTTAGGAATAGTATAGTGTGACCCATAGTCACCTAGTAACACGAAGGATAGAATAGAAACAACATTTTACTAGATGAAGAAGAAATCAAGGAAGAAAGAGAAATCTGTGAAATAATGAATGGTTATTTTGTAAATGTTCGACAGAGCTTAGCGAGTAAAATTCGGTTCACCCCTATAAACAACTTATCAGAAAATCCAGAACGTTATTTAAAACAGGTATTTTTTCTAAAAAAATGAAAATAGCAAAAGTTACACTTTTTCACAATTTAAAAGGGAACTTTAATTTATTTGCAGATGATACAACAATTATTTATTTAAAATCCTGCCCAAATTTATAGTGATATGCAATATGACTTGGCAATAATCCTTGCTTGGCTAAATTCTTATAAGTGATCACTCAATTTTAACAAGTTATGTTTTTAGATAAAGTTAAAATCAAATACAATACACCAAATTTTTAAGAATATATATATATATATATATATATATATATATATATATATATATATATATATATATATATATATAGATATATATATATATATATATATATATATATATATATATATATATAGATATATATATATATATATATATATATATATATATATATATACATGCACTGGATTAACTGGAATAAACATTTAACCCCCCTATTCACTAAAAAGGTTTAAGAGATAGACCAGCTCTAGTTGCCACGGTACTTAAAACTCTTAGTCCGCCAGTTATGTTTGGGTTATGTCACTGTCATTTTGAATTGTAACATGTAGAAAAATTATTTATGCAATTGTGAAAAATGCCATCTTAAACCTATAACTGTCAAGTTATACCTGGTCTAAATTTAAACCCCTTTAGTGAATACGGGTGTTAAGCTTTAAGACGAAATATATGACCGATAATAGTTACAGACCATATCCCACTAAAATACCTAAAATATATATTTGCACTAGTATATTGAAAATAACAATATTTAACTTCAATCTGGTTAAGTACCAACTTGACAAGATTAAAACCTCTCAAAAGATTACAAAATAAAATATTGAAATGTATTCATAAACTACGATTTTTGGAACCCACTACTAATTTATACAAACCTAATAGTTATCTTGATATTAAAAATATATATAAATTAAAAATGTGCATGTTGACATCCTGTAATTACTAATAAGAAACTATCTAATAAAACTTTTACTAAAACTACAACATATCCTAACTTTAATAACAGATATTGCAATCATTTACAGATGCAGAGGGTAAAAAGTAATATTGGCAAAAAATCTTTACTTCGCTGTGGAATTCAAATTTATAATGAACTTACTTACTCTATCTTTAAAAATAATAAATTTTAAAAGATACTAATGACTATCCTTTTAGAGCATTATATATATATATATATATATATATATATATATATATATATATATATATATATATATATATATATATATATATATATATATATATATATATATATATATATATATATATATATATATATAATATAGTTTCGCAAATATTTTTCTTGAACCTTCAAATATATATTGTAATTAGGTACTTCTTTTCTTGGGATGCGTGTTCATAAAATTAAAACTATTTTTTAATTATTTGTCATATTTAATTTAATTTGACGTTTCGACAGGTAGTTCTATGTCTTTTTCAAAAATGTTTTTATTTTATTTTTCCATGAGACGTAAATCAAAAGGTCAATAACACCAATTAACATTTAAACAACCTGGTTTTTGCGGTCGATAAATAAGATTCAAATGCAAACCTGATTCATTATTGGGTAGGCTAAGAATGTAGTTTATAAGTATACTTTGAATTTTTTTTTTGCATATTTCTATATCACATTTATTTTAGTTAATACGTATATAATACTCTTCATTTCTGCAATTTAATTTGTATTACAACGCACGGGCTCAGCTAGTACTAATTACTACGTTTTCAGGAAGTTTTGAAACCGTTTTGAATACGGTTTTGCTACTGAAACCTCCATGAAAACAAGTATTCAAAAAATTTTTAGTCTCAAAGCCAATTCACCTTTTTCTGCGATCGGATCGAGATCTAAATATCCGAAATAACAAGAAAACGAGGATTGGATTGGAACATGTTTCTGTAAAATCAGAAATTTTTTAACACTACATAACCTACAACCCTTGTTTTGCTGTTTAATTTATTTCAAACAATGCTACAACTTTAAACATTGAAATTGCTTTATATTCGTAATTTATTTTTAGAATTATGTCCCAGCCTAAGCCTACCTTAAGTTTATGTTTTCGCAATATGTAGAGAGATGCGAAAGTAAGATGTATATTGAAAATATTCCGTGAAGAGAGAATTTTAACGTTGTTTGATAGAAGGAGGTATAAAAATACAGAAATTTACAAATTAATTGAACAAAAAACAAAGAAAAGAGGTTTACGGCTAAATCTGTCGAACAGATCAAAAACAGATGGAAATCTTTAAAGATCCATTACAAAAACTGTGTTAAAAACAATGTAAACACCGGAATGGATCGAAGTGAATGTGAATATTTCTAATTATTAGAAGATATATTAGGGAGCCGCCCTTGTTCTGCATTAGAAGGTATTGATATTGAAGTTATCGTGGAGGTTGATGAAAGTATTATTAACCAAGATATAAGCGACTGCTTAGAGACTCCTGTCAGCTCACCGAGGTCTGATTTGGATCAAGAACCACAACCAAGCACATCAAGAGAATCTTGATGTGCTGGTTGGTGCTGGTGAAAACCAAAGTGGTATCACGTGAATGTGACGCGACAATAATTTGCTCCTACAAAATTGCAATAATCTACCCATTAAAGTGTGTTTTTAAGAATTTACTTTATACTGTTATGTTCAGTTCGAAGTGATCTACGTGACAAAGTGAATTTGCTGTTAAATAATTGATGCAACATAATAAAAACCTTAAAAACAGTGGCCTCATACTGCACAAGTTTATAAAAAAGCGAATTAACCAGTTTACACATTCCTTTACAAACAATAACATTCTTCTGCTGGACGTTTTTTTTGTGGTTGTCAGACTTTTTAGAATTGTACTAAGGTTTGTACAATTTATCAAGTCAATTTGCATTGGATATGCGTAGTGACAAATATTGTTAATTTGCAAGCTATTGTTGTGAATCATTATAAAAGTTTTCGCATAACCCAGCCGCTAAACAGTTTTAGCACAACCTGACGCTATGGGACCAAAAAAGAAAACCATAAAAAGAGCAATTTGGGTGTGTCCAATCTGTAATAAAAGCATAGCGAAAACTCATTACAGTATTCTCTGTAATGGGGACTGTGGGAAATATTATCACAAAAGTTGTAGTGGATTAAGCAATGAAGAATTCAATGCTTACGAAGCTAAATTAACAGATGAAAAGTGGGTATGCAGAAAATGTGAAGATATGTTGAATATTAGCACGGAGGATGAAACAGAAACGCAACAGGCAAACTTCGATGATATATCGGACATTCTGGTCATGGAAAATCCATCTCTAGAGGTCATAAAGTTTTTTGCAAGCAAATTTCGCGACCTAGAGCAGTCTTTAAATTACAAATGGAAATACCTAGAGGACATGAACAAAAAATTGAAAGATATTCAAGAAGAGAATAAACAAATAAAAAAAGATAACATTCTCTTAAAAAACAAAATAGGAAAAATGGAAGAAGATATGCATCGACTAAAAGACAGGTATTAAAGGGAAGAAATCCAAGAACGAAATAATAATCTCATAATTATGGGGTTATCTAAAGGACCAAATGTAACAGAGAACGTGCAAAAAGTCTTCAAAAAACTAGATGTTAACCTCCAGGAACACGAATTTGAAGCTAAATCCTTGATGGGCAAAGGAGGACAAAATCCTGTTAAGGTCAGCTTCCAGAACTGTCAAAAAAGAAGCGAAATTATTCAGAATCGTAAAACAAAGCGCACTTTAACTACTTTGGAGTGTGGTATTGTTGGAGAGGACAGGCGAGTCTACATTAACGAAGATTTAACAAAAGAAGTAAGGGAGATATTTTTAAGAGCAAAAACATTGAAAGATAAAGTTTTAAATTTGTGTGGTGCAAGAATGGAAAAGTTTTTACCCGAAAATCTGAAAATTCAAATATTATTAGAGTTCTGAGCAACGAACAGGTTGATGAACTTGCTTGAACCAAGTTATTTATTATTACTAAGAGTATAAACTAATAATAATAGACAGATATGGCGTCCCATGAATATGATACCATAAAAATGTTTCATTTGGGAAACAAGAGTAATTGCAACAACTCAAACTTTTTATATATTAATGCAAGATCCTTAAAAAACAAGATAGACCATTTTAAAAAGTATTAATCAAAAAGTGCACATTATTATTATCAGTGAAACATGGTTAAACCCAGGTGAAGAAAAATACTATAATTTACCTGGGTATAATGGCTACTTTGTGAGCCGAGAAAGGCAAGGGGGAGGAGTGTGTATCTTTGCTGACAAATCTCTCTCTCTTAAAATAATTAAGCAACACAACACAGACGTGTCAATACTAACTGTATATATAAGCAACTTTAAAGTACATCAGACAGCAATTTACAGACCACCAAGCTATAGTTCGGAAGCATTTTTGCAGGAGTTGGAGAATATTTTCAATCTTTCTTCTCCAAGAAGTATTATCATTGGAGATTTTAACTTGGATATACTGAGGGATGATAATATAATAAAATCTTATAAGGATATGTATCAAACATATGGATACTGCTGTGCAAACACATCCAAATTTACAAGGGAATCGAACAATCCATCGCTGATTGACCATGTTCTGATTAACTTTGCAACGGAGGCATTTTTGTTGTCTCTAATTGAACACTGTATCAGTGATCACAGACTGCAGATCATTTTCATTCCTAAGACTGTGAGGAGTTTTATAAAACCGGAAGAAAAATACAGGGTTTGTGAAAAAACAAATCTTATAAAAGCTCAAGAAGTTATAGAACAGTTGATTAAAAATTTGGAGAAATATAATGATCCCGTGATCCTATATGACAAACTCAGAGTGTGTTTAATGACAGCAGATATGTAGAGGTCAAAAAAGTTAGGACTGTGCCGGACAAAGAATGGGTGACAGACACGGTTCTGGATTTAATTAAAAAAAGAGACTATTATCATAAGAGGTCAAAACTACAAGCAAACAATATGTATTTCAGATATAAATATGAAGAATATAGCAAGAGGGTTGTGCAAAGAATAAAGTGGGAAAAAAGAAAAATGTATAACAAAAAGTTTGAAAAATCTATGGGAGACAGTAAAAAAACCTGGAGAATAATAAATAACATACTACATAATAAAGACAATGTTAGTACGGATACACTCCCCACTTTAAAAGAAGACAATAAAATCTTAACTGAGAATAAGGACATAGCCTGTGCATTCAATGACTTCTTTACAAACATAGGAGTAGAGTTGTCGCAGAAGATTGATTATACACCCCTTGCTCAGGGACAGAATCAGCCTTTGGAATCTCTTTTTTTTAGACCGGTCACGTCAGCTGAAGTGGGAAACATCATAAGAAAAATGAATAAAGAGAAGGCCTGTGGAATTGATCGAAACAGTGTGAAGTGCGTTCAGGAACTTTGCGACGAGTGCGCGATAATTATGGCAAAAATCATTAACCTCACAATGCAGAACAGTGTAGTGCCTGATAAGCTTAAAAGTGCCAAGGTGAGATCAATATTTAAGAGCGGGGACTTCGAGAATACTTCAAACTACCGACCAGTGTCGGTACTTCCGGTCTTTTCCAGTTTTACATGTATTCGTGAGAGGTTGCTTATATACTTAAATAGACACAATTTTTTTTGTGAGGGTCAATATGGCTTTCTCAGGGCCAGAGACACCGAGATTGCAGTGATAGATCTTGTATCAGAGATACAGATGCAAATTGATAAGGGATATATTTGTTCTTTGGTGTCTCTGGACCTGAAGAAGGCATTTGACACAGTAGACCATAATGTATTGCTTTTGAAGCTGGAGGAGGCGGGTGTCAGGGGAATGTCAAATCTATGGTTTAAAAGTTACTTAAGAAATAGACAATAATTTGTAAATGTAAATAACACTGTTAGTAGTAAGCAAACTATCAAACGTGGAGTCCCCCAGGGCTCTATACTGGGTCCCGTACTCTTCTTGGTTTACATAAACTCTATACGCTCACTATTACTGAATGGTCAAGTTAAACTGTATGCAGACGATACGACCTTGTTGTACTTTGGCAAAAATGTTCAAGTGATTAAACATAGTATAGCTAGTGATTTAGGGCAACTAAGTGTATGGTTAAGATCCTATAGAATAACGCTTAACATTGAAAAATCGTCTTACATGATGATAGGTAAAAAAAAGGAAACGATCTTGACCCTATACTGGTTCAAAATCAACTTCTAAAAAATTCTTTTACTATTAAATATTTGGGTTTGTTTATTGACAGTACATTGTCTTGGTCTTCTCAAATTGAGCTTATTAGAAAAAAGATTGCACCATTTATAGGAGTTTTGTATAAAATGGGTTATCTAATAAAGAGAAGTTTGCGTAAACAGTTATATTATGCCCACATATACAGTCACCTTCACTATTTAATATCAGTGTGGAGCACGGCTGCTAACTTCATCTTGTGACCTTTGCGAACACTACAAAATAGGGCAATTAAAAACGTTTTTAAATTACAACTTAGATACCCCACCAATGAATTATACAGGAAGTTTAAAATGATAAATATTAATAATAATTATAAATATAAAATAATTTTGAATACCCATTTTATCCTAACCAAAACTAAGCATTCATCTATAAAATTTACTAGCATAAGTTCTGTACACACCAGGCAAAAAAATTATATTTATCTGCGGTCGAATATAGGACTGAAGTCAATTTACCATAGCGAACTAAAATTTTACAATACCTTGCCTACCTCAATAAAAAGTTTGACCAACCCAAATAAATTTAAAGAAAAATTTAAAAAATATATTAAGGATACTATGTAAGCTGTGTCCCAGAATGCACAAGTTGAATTCTGGGGCTGTGTATTTTAGGGTGCTTGCAGCCAAACGGACTTTTTTTTGCTATTTGGTATAGAGTATGTTAAGAAATAGGGTCGTGCATAAATTAAATGAGCTCTTGCAGAGCCGAACTAATATTTAATCATATAATTTGTATATATAAAGTAAGCTAATTCCTAGTATAAGATCACCAGTATGTATTTTCTTGACGTTAATAAAGCTATTTTCAAATAAAAAATCTTTGAAAACCTATAGATCTGACAGAGGCAATCTCCGGAACAAAGAATATGATATGTTTCTTCAACAACAAATGACTCTAATGACTGAGTTTTTTAAGAAGCAAGATAAATCCCAAGAGAGAGCAGCTAGGGCACGATCCGAAGATGAGTATGCTGCAAACATTTTCAACTACCATTGAAAACATTCTTCGGGCACCCTTTCCCAGCATGTCGTATAACCCGTACCTTGTTCCAGCTGTGGCTTCTTCGTCTCAGCAACCTCTAAGAAGGTCAATGCCTGAAAATAGTTCTGATGACGAAGAAGTAAGCTCACAGAAATCTATTAAAAAGACAAAAAAATTATTCTCAATTTTTAATAATTACCATTTTGTATTTACTTTTTATTATGTATCCAGTTTTTTTAGTATATTATTTAAACTTTTTTACTTAGGTATAGCTGGGTTCTTGTTTTACGTAAATAAATATCTATTTGGAAAAAATATTATTTTATTTAATAATTCTGGAACTGAGAATATCAAATAAAAATGCATATACAAGAAACTATATAGCAATCTTTAATCAGGAGCATCGATGAAATGCTTAATACAAAGTAAACCTAGCCTATAAATCAATACAAAGAAATGAATCTAAAAAAAATCATCAATAAAAAGAAAATTTCGACATAAAATTACAAAGATTGTCTCTTAAAATGCCTGCCGGAAGATGATCATATTCTCGACTAATTTTTTTGTTGGGTTGTGGAAAAATTACTTCTGCTTCTCGAACAGCATCCATCCAACACTCAATAAAAGTATCCTTGTTATTTTTAACTATGTTGTGTAAAATCAAACATGTATAGATAATTTTCGGACTAAATTTATAATCAACCTCCATTCTCTTCAAAAACTGTCTAAATCTTGCTTTCAAACGACCAAAAACATTCTCGACAACAACTCTACCCCGGCTCAGATAAACATTGAATGATTCTTCTTCCCTGGAGATTCTTCCCTCGTATGGTTTCATTAGCCAATGGCAACTTCCAGGTGTTTACATGTAGCATACCTGAAACAAAAAGAAATAAGGGCATTTTAATGTAGAATAGAATAGACACTTTGTATATGTATATTCTAGATGGAAATTTACTCACCGATATAAATTATCAACCACAACCAATACATTATATGATGACCAGCTTTTTCGGTTTAAAAAATCTCTGTAGCCTATTTTTAGTGGCAATATGGGTATATCTGTACCATCAATCGCCTACCACGATTGGTATTCCACACATTTGTTCAAACCCGCTAACAACTTCTTCAACTTCACTCTCATTTGGCATTTTTAAATATTCATCCCTGAATTCTGTGACAATTACCTCACAAAAGCATAAAGACATTTATGCACTACTCTATACTCTGCACACGATGCTTCAACGGTTAAGGCTTTCCTGGTAGTATTTAATTCTGAACATAAATATAGCTTTAGTCGGGAACATATAAAACTAGACGATTATTTTGATACTCGAAAATTACCGATAAAATCTTAGTCATCAAAATGTAACTTTACAATCCTCTCCCACCAATCAGTACACCTAACTTTCTGCCACCGTTTTCTTCTATATGGTTTTGTAATCCGTCCATTCTTTTTCAAGAAATTTAGAGTATTCAAATTGATTTGGTTCAAAAACAGTGCAATATCATTTTGCTGCTTTATGTATGCCGCTTCGTCCTCATCAAAGAATAATTTCAAACAGAGGAGTAAAACTTATAGTGAACAAAGCAAGTTTTCTAAGCATGGTATAGTTCAAATAATTTTAAATCCAAAGTTCAAAAAAAACGTGTAAACAAAAGAACAATCAGCTGACAGCATGGCAGTTGAAAATTGACAAAAATGACAGATAAAACGTCAAATCTCAAAACGATTTTAAATCGATTTAGATACCCCTCATGAAAACAGGAGATCGGTATTGGACCCAAATCGAATTAAAAACCCCATGAAAACGTAGTAAATAACTAGTACGAACATAATAACAGCATACGTATATTTAGATATAGATACTGTTTTTAACCGTATATGATAGACTCTATGCAAAAAATCCCTAAGTGACTTTTTCTTGTTTTGAGATTTGGATGTTTTAATTTATTCTGGAAATACTATCATTTGATTTTTTAATTATTTAACTTCAACTCAAGAATGCATATATCTTCGAACATGATATCACTGAGTTTCAACTTAAAAACACGCCTGCTTTTGCTGCAACATTTTTTTAACAATTTACACAGACTTTTTAACAAAATTTATACAATAATTCAAAAACTTTCCCAACATTTAAAATTTGCGACGCGCCCTGTATAAGATATTCACGATTTTTTACTCTTTGGTACCATATTACTGCATTGTCACCAAAGTTTCATATACAATTTTTTGACGCCAATCTTAGTTTTAGAAAAAGCAATTTTTTTTTTGATAAAATCAGTAATAAAAACGTTTACCCACATTTCAATTTCCTAATTCGTTAAAAAATCGCATCGGACATGTTTCATATTTTTTCTGAACAGATAATTTAATTACATTATCACCCGTATTCACTAAAGAGGTTTAAATTTAGACCAGGTCTAACTTGACAGTTGAAGGTCTGACATTTTTAACAACTGAACAAATAATTTTTCTAAATGTCACAATTACAAAATGACAATGACATAAGCGAAACATAACTGGCGAACTAAGAGTTTTAAGTACCATGGCAACTAGAGCTGTTCTAACTCTTAAATCTTCTTAGTGAATACGGGGGTATATGTTTAAAAATGCAACTTGGAATCAAACTGTTTCCAATGATTTCGAAGATAATATCGCTGCGTATGAACTTAAAAACATTTCTGCTTTTGCTGAAAAAAAATGTTAACAATTTACATATAGGAACTTTTTAATAAAAATTACACAATAATTAAAAGAGTTTCTCAACATTTCAAGTTTTGGACGTGACCTGTATAAGATATTCACGATTTTTTACTCTACATACAAAGAGGGCAAGTTGAAGTAATGGCGTTTTCTAATATCACTAAGGTACTTTTTTCTAACTAAGGTACTTTTTCCACACGTAGGTAGTTTTTGCACAGAAACCAGCCTGACAGATAGGACTGACATATGATAAATATGACACTTAGGGGTCTTTTATGTGAAAACTAATAAGAGCAATGAAAATTAATTCTAGATGACGCGGTAAGATTAAATCACCTAAAATGTCTTGCATAGAGCTCTTCATATGTACTTAAAAAGCATATCCTCATCGTTATTCCTAAACTGATTGTTTAATATTTGAAGAATCATCCAAAGGCTACTTTGACAGGGGCCGGGCGGAGTGACTTTTAAACTCTTAGATACAAAAAACTGAAATGATTTAGTTGTTATTTTTCTTTAAGACAACAAACGTTCTTTATGGAAGATAGCGAAACAAAAGCAGAGTATATTTTCAAGATGGTTCACAGAGTGACCAGAGAGTCTGTTAGGCCCTAATCATATAACTCCCAGAAGAGTCAAAAATTTTGGATTCCCAAAATACATTTATCTTTGTTTAAAAAATTGCTTAAGGTAGTATGCAACTACTATGCTTTTAATACGTACACAAGAAATTGTAAAAATTGTATTAGAAATTGATCGTTTATAATGAAACAATCGAGGGTAATGGTGATTTTTTACATTTTTAGATATCTCGTACCGAGATAATTTTTTGAAAATAGTTTGCACTATCATTCATTTATTTCGTAAGCGTATACACAATTTAGCCTAACTAAAATATTTCATATAATACTAAACTAAAGGCTTAAACACTTGTACAAAGTATTTTCAATATGGTTATCATGAAAGTATATCAGAAAAGGTTAAATAAGACAATGTAGTAAAATCTTCTTTAATTGATTTACTAGGAATACTAGAATACAAGGATGTGTCAAACATAAACCTAGCAAACCCAATAAAATGGAACTATTAATATAGTATTTGTGAAATAAGTATATCATTTGTAAACATGTATCTCAATATCACAATATCATGTTCTCTTTCTATCAAATATTTTAAATGAAAAATAATTTGTTTATAGATACAGTTTTGCGTTTTTCCCTTTAGGCACAAAAATAATTTTTTTCAAACATCCCAGTGTATATCAAACACAAATTGGGAAGAATGAGGAATTATATATTTTTGTTGCTATTTTTATTTAGTTGTAGGTTGTCGATAGTTGTATTTTGCCAATACCATAACACGCGCTAAAGAAACAGTACTAAAATATTAGAAAACCCCACCCTCGTTATTAACAATAATATAGGACCACCTTTATTATTGAGGATGAATAAAACATTTCACATTTGACCTGCAGTTTTTGAGTACACTCAGTATAGATAGGAATGAAACAAAAAGTTTTCTTTTAATAAGAGCTGCAATGTACGAATGATTTTATACAGAGGTGCAATTTATATTAAAACATATGCAGTATCTTAACCTTATACTTAAAATATAAAAAATAAACTAAGTTATTATTATTTTAAAAACTCTTTAAAAATCAATCCGGACAAATTATATGAATTGCTGATCTTAGTTAGCTTTTTATATCCAAACACACAATTCTGTAATAGAGGTTAATTATAAAAGTGGGATTGTTCGGGCTTTTTTAGTTTGTCCATCATCAATAATAGATATTCTCAACTTCAACTTTTATTTATGACCATTTAAAAGCGCCAATAAAAGGAAGGAAGATGTTATACAGAGACCTAGTCACATAGAAAATTTTTTATCATTTTAATTTCTCGTTCCAAGTATGGTTGCGCTTTCAATACGTTAGGCTTCTTCGCTACACACTAAATACATGGCATTCACTGGTGTATTTAAGGAGGAGGGGGTTAGAGGTTATAATGCCCTGTGCCAGAGACCATTTATTTAAGCTGAAATGGTATAAATAGTATACAATTTTCGGGACTCGAACTTCTTGCTCCTAGATTACGAAAGTTTCCAACCCCGCCCCCCAGAAGGAATGTCTATATACACCACAATGGATACGCCACTATTGCATTTAATATTCCCCCAAGGTGTCCACACTTCGTCGTCTAGTGGTGGAGCCTAGTAAGTGCCTTCAGGGGCCCCTCATCGGTTGGGACTATGCTGCCTCACTGATAAGGGATCTAGTCTGAGGTAAGAGGGGCACAGGGCTTAATCCAAGGTGTGACCGCCGTACCGAGGGATGTGTGGTAACTGAGTTCTAATCAAGTATCATGAACGGAGTCTCTGGGAAACCATGGCAACATCCCAGAGTAAAGCAGTCTTGCTACGGTAATGCGGGGCTCTACCGTGGTGGACCAACCTTTCCTAGCTACTCGTGGGACACTAACATAGACCAAGCGGAAAAAGACAACCTATCGGACGAGGAGAACTTGGAAAACTACCGTAGACCTTCCATAACAGAAGAAGGAAGCCGGCACATTGCAGGACCGGTGGAAAAGGCTTCTAATGTCGAAAACATCTCTGCAGGATTTGGCAACATTGGATTGAAGACAAAGAAACTTTCTGGAGCCCAAAAAAGGATAATCCGAAGTACAAAAAATGGAAGCTAGGATCTGGACCAAGGACAAACCTCAGCTAAACAAACCAAAAACTGCCAGACCGGAAAAACCGGAAGACAGGAACCGGGAGAAGGGAGGAAACAAGGGCAAAAAGAGACTCTTCGACCCCGCAAAAGAAACAGCCCAGCAAGAAATCCAGGAGCGTTTTCACGCAGACTGGTGCATCTTACAGAAAGGCTGTTATCGGACTCAGAATGGCGGTAATCCGCAGACTCTATCCAGAGACTACGCTAAGTCAAGAACAGTCGGAATTGATCACAGATGCACTATTGAGTGCTTTGGGCCAAACGCCCTCTGGAAGTTTGCAGCAGCGAGGTACCTGGAAAGAATTTTATAGATCACATGTGCGTCTGGATACCAGGGACGTCGGGGAACAAACAGTCAGGACCGGGTAAAGCAACAAAACCCAGGCTTGAGAATGGGAGACTGGCTGACTCTCACCCAAAAAGTAGAAAAGACTGGACAGATCCTGGCTTTCTCAATTGATGTGGCATCCTTTAGACAACTTGAGCTTTTACAGCTCAAGGCCTATTACAAGATCGGAAGGGTAACCTTCCGAGTGTTAAGGAGACTCACAGAGGAAAGGGAGAGTAATTCAGGCAATCCTCCTACATTCTAGATCAGCCTTTGCAGCACTGAGCAGGGGTGCTAGAGACCCGCGATATTGCCCTCATACAAGAACCCTGGATATACAAGGGGAAAATAAAAGGCCTTAAACGGAATAGTGTGGAACTAATATATAGTAGACACAGACAGGGACCTAGGGCTTGCATTGCTATTAAAATAAATGTTAAAATGCTGTCTTTAACAAAATTTGTCTCCAGGGATCTAGTGGCAGTACAACTTACAACAGATGGTGAGAGGCCGAGTAATAATAGTCTCGGCATATCTCCCATATGAAGACTCTGGCTTACCACCCCCGAACAATGTAGAAGAGCAGGTGAGACACTATAGAGCTACAGGATTTCAACAGGTCATCTGCTGTGCTGCGAACTCTCATCAAAGTATCTGGGGAAGCCCCAACATCAACCCAAGAGGAGAGAGCCTCTTACAATACATAATGGAAAATAAATTAAACTTCATGAATAGAGGTAATAAACCTACTTTTGTTACGTCACGTAGAAAAGAGGTGTTAGGTATATCAGTAGCCAGGACATATATTGAGACTTTGTTGAAACTGGCATGTGTCTGTTGGGGTGAGCTGTTCGGATTATAGACATATACGTTTCGACATCTCTTCCGTTAAACCGCAAAGAGAAACATATCGTAATCAGCGGAAAACGAAATGGAAAGTTTTTAAAGCAGACCATTATAAAAATTTGATGCAGATTAAAAAAAACAATAAATAATATCTCAGAGCTAGAGTTGGCTGTGAAGCAGCTAACAGACGCTTTAAACTCGACTTATGAGGACAACTGCTTACCGAAAGCTTCAGACAGGAACGTTCCCTGATGGAACTCTTACCTCAGTGCAAGGAGACGGATAGTAAGACGTAAATGGAATCGGGCAAAAAGAACAGGAGTGTGGGAGGCTATAAATCCTCCCTGATCGAGTATAAAAAGGAGCTGAGATAAACAAGGAATTATAGAGGAGGCACTGTGAGGAGGTCGAAAGTATCCCTGGTTACGGCCAGTGGAGGATAGAAGTCAACTGGGAAGGGCACGATGACCTCAAAGCAATGGAGAAACTGGTGAATAGGTATATTCGGAATGATGCTCTGGAGAAACTCCTTTCCATCAAGACCAGCATGCCTACAAGGCAAGAAGATCAACTGAATCGGTTCTTCATAAGCTAACTAGCAAGGTGGAGAACACGATCAAAAATAAAGAAGTGCTGTTAGCAGCTTTTGTTGACATACAGGGAGCTTTGAATAATGTCTCCCCCGCGTCAATACGAAGGAAACTCAGGGAACTAGGAGTCGATAGGACCTGCTGCAGGTGGATTGACTGCATGCTAAAAGGTCGAGTGATATATAGCGCTCTAATGAGCAAAATGTTAGCGGCTAAGGTAGCGAGGGGGTGTCCGCAAGGGGAAGTTTTCCCCTCTGCTCTGGAACTCGGTTATAGATGGTCTGCTAAAGTCGATTACGGGAACTGATTATACAATATTGGGTTATGCTGACGACCTGGCTGTTCTTGTACAGGGTAAATTTAATTCGACAGTTAGAGACCGAATGCAGGGGGCTCTTCGAATTGTAGAAATGTGTAATAATGTAGTAAAGTGGCGTCGAAGGTAATGAGAAAACTTGCTGGAAATCTGTTCCTTCTGAGCAGAAATCAGTTAAGGGCAATTACAGGCATTCATAATTTTCGTTATTTTGTTCAATTTTAGGCACAAAACTGAATTTACTTTTATATTATGACATATATAATTAAACATATCCGGTGTATTAAATTAATAAATTATATTTTTTTTACAGTTCTAGATAATCTAGTAATATTAAGGTTAAACTTCGAAAATGGTTAGCACTTAAGAAAACCGTTTGCCACCCTAGAACACGCTGCTAAAAGTGTTGTTAATCAGTAGAGCGTGGAACAGAAAAACTTCCTATTTTATTATTGATTTTAGAGTTTTAATACGATAATACATTTTAAAAAGGCATCTTAGCTGCTTATTATATTATCACAAACATAACAATATGTCTGCGGATTTGCGGCAACAATTGACAACGTGGTGGGTTTCATTGCTGCTAAACATGGACACCGTTAAATCCCTAATAAAAATGCCTATAATAATATCACTTATACTTCGTAATTTTATCTCCACGACAAGTTTCAAAAACCCCACCTCGAAAATCTGTGATTTCGCTGTAACCAATGTCAACGTTCATTGCTGTTTGGATCCATTTCTAGATTCTCTCTTATTCAGTGAATTGCAAATTGTTTGCTTTTGTGAGAATCAAAGAAGAACTTACATAAAGTAGACTATATTTTATCATATAAAAAAATGTAGATTAGGAATTGCTCATTCTTGAAAAGCACATATTGCGACAGTAGTCTGATTTTTACAACAGATAATATATACTAAACCATAACTTAAATTAAATTTTATACATGCGCGTAGAATAATCCATTTACACCACTACACAAATCAGTAATCCAAAAACATATTTTTTTAAATAAAAAAGTTGATTTCTATAGCAAGTAAATTAAACAAGACAATACACAAATGCAATCAGAGTAGTATCAGTAAGTATTGTGTGAATATTGACACAGTCGGAATACTCACAGTATTCTCAATTTATTATTTATGCTAAAAAAATTCGATTATTCGAGCATCATGTCCCAGGTCTAAATTACTGATCTGTAAATACAAACACCCTACTTTTCAAAATCGTAATTTTCGTTTGTCCAATACGATAATTCTGAAAAACATACTTTTATAGGAAAATTTTATTTTCCTAAAATGTAATATATCCTATTTTTCATTAATGCTTTTAAATACATCCTCTATAGATTATAATTTAGAAGCAAACTTAGCTAATATTTAAAGTACACCCGTACAATAAGATTAAACTGTTTTTTGGTGCAGGTTAAGATCTAGCAGATGGGATACTTCTATAAAGGATGCTCTGTAACAAGATGTGAGTTGAGCTTACATTTGGTGGTGGATGAGACATTTGTGGACAAAGGTGCACGTATTTGGGATTACAGTTTTCTGTACATCTTTTATTATTTGCCGATCAAGGTTGAGAGTTTGCAAGCTATTTTTTGAATTTGTACGTTGGTCTGATTCCACTGCATCTGTATCTCTGTAGCTAAGGCGCCGTACTTGTCGACTTTTTCACATACTTGCTTTGCATATTGTTAATTGTCCCAATACGGTTTATGGTTTTGATTATCCATAATAATAATAATATTATTATTATCATGTTTATTATTGTTATTTATTTCATTATTATTAATATTTTTTTTTGTTTTCTCACAGTATTCCTGTGGTTATATTTTATACTGACAGGATTATACCAAGTCAATATAAAAAAAAAACAAAAAAAATGAAAAGGAAAAAATCAACCATTGTGTATTAAGAAATGATCTAACGATGCTACATGTTTTCAAAATGACCGATTTCTAGATGTTCCTGTGAATGTCTGTATTAAGTCCTAATTGAGCCAAATGCGGTGTAAACGTTGTTGGGGTGAGACCTGTTACTGATATGACGAGAGGAACAATGATGACTCTTTCCTTTTTCCACAGCCTTTTTACTTCCATTGCCAAGTCGGTATATTTGGCGATCTTCTCACTGTATTTCGCTTGGATGTTCTCGTCGTTGGGGACAGCCATGTCAATTAAATAAGTGATTATCTCTTTTTTAGATTGAAAGGTGATATCGGGTCTATTTGCAGGGATTATTTTATCTGTGTGGATGTCAATGTCCCAGTAGAGCTTGTAGTCTTCGTTTTCAAGTATAGATGTTGGTGTATAATGGTAGTAAGGGTCTGTGTTCTCCGTTAGTTTGTATGTTGTGGCTAATGCTTGATGAACGACCTTCGCTGCTGAGTTGTGTCTCGCGGTGTATTCAGTTCCGGCCATTATTCTACATCCACTCGTTATGTGATCGATCGTTTCTCTCTGCTGTTGACATCTCCTACACCTCTCGTCTTCAATGGTTGTGTCCTTGATGATGTGCTTTCGGTAGTTTCTGGTTGCTATGACTTTGTCCTGGATGGCAAGCAGGAAGCCTTCTGTTTCAGGGAACAGCTGCCCTTCTTATAACCACGTATATGAAAGCTTTTTATGTATAAGGTCTTGCTTTATGTGGTATCTGTGTCTTCCGTGAAGTGTTTTTTCAGACCAGGTGTTCATATTTTCTAGTCGTGATTGGATGTGACTGTATGCGTCTGCTCTGACTCTGACTCTGACTCGTTTGAGATAGGTCGAGCGGTGCATAATTCTTGTCTGCCTTCACTATTGCCTTGTGGAGATTAGTTTGTTTGTTGTGGAAGAATTTTCTGGGTTCGTAAATTTGTTTTTATTTAGCGATTGTATATCTATAATTCCCCTTCCTCCTTCTTTTCTCTCGATGGTGAGTCTTTCCTTGCATGCGTTGGGATGTAACTTCCTGTGTTTAGTGAATTCAGAGCGTATGAGAATGTGAATGTTTTCTATATCTGTGTGTGACCATTTAATGATACCAAACGAATACGTAAGAATAGGTATGGCGAAGGTGTTAATAGCTTTCGTTAGATTTCTAGAATTCAGTTTTGTTTTTGGTAGCTTTGTGAGTCTGGTTTTAAATTCCGTCTTGAGCTCTGATTTTATATGAGTGTGGTTAATTTTGGTGCTTTGATGGAAGCCTAGGTATCTGTACGTTTCATCTTTGAGCATGTTATCTATAGTTTCATTGTTGATTGTTTCCCCCGTAGGGTGGTCTTTCCACTGTCCTTTGTTGATATGAAGTAGCTTGCATTTACTTATAACCAAATTCCATGTTGATGTCGAGAGTAAACGTTTCCGTGATTTTAAGGAGTTCCTTTAGCTGTGCCTTTGTACTTGCATATAATTTTATGTCATCCATGTACAAGAGATGGTTTATTTTGTGTAGGTTATTTTCTTTGGTGTTTAATTTGTCATCCGGAGTTTGTGTTATTCAGTGTGTTTGAGAGTGGATTGAGACAGAGGCAGAACCACAAAGCGCTGAGTGAATCTCCCTGGAACATACCTCGTCTGATGTAGATCTCTTCTGTTGGTTGATTTTAGTTTTCCACGTACTCATGATTTGCGTAAAAAATTGCCTGATGTTTTTATTGACTTTATATAATTCTAGTACTATGGTTAGCCAACTGTGGGGTATCGAATCAAAGGCTTTTTTATAATCTATGTAACCAGTATGAGGGTTTCTATAATTTTTCCTGGATTGTTCCTTGATGACGCTGTCTATAATGAGCTGCTCCTTGCATCCTCGGCTGTTTTTCCTGCACCCTTTTCGTTCTTCCATTAGAATGTTTTTGTGTGCTAGATGTTGTTCTATTCTCCTGGTAATTGTGGCTGTGATGATCTTATATAGGGTTGAAAGGTACGTAATAGGTCGGTAATTTGACGGGTTCTTATTGTCTGAATTTTTGGATTTAAGGTATGTTATCCCTTGTATGAAAAAACTGGGGAGTGTGCTAGGTTTTAAAATAATTTCATTAATTTGGCGAGTGGGAGCTTCATGTGTGGAGGTAAACTGTTTGTACCAGAAGTTATGAATGTTATCTATTCCAGGACATCTCCAGTTATGCGTGTATTTGATTGTTTCTGCAACTTCTTGTGTTGTCATTGCAAAGTCCTCTTGTTCCTCTAAGCACTTGTGTCTGTCTTCTTCCGCTTTAATCCATGAAGCGTTATTATTGTGTAGTTTCGGTTCTGACCAAATACTTTTCCAGTATTCTGTGATCTCTTGTTTGGTCGGTTTTTCTATTACTCGTGCCTCCTCATTGCTCATGATTTTTTGGTAGAACTGTTATTCGCTTCTTCGAAACAGGTTGTTAGCGTCCTTTATTTCATTTGATTCTTTGTATCTTTGGAGTCTTGCGGCATACACAGATAGTTTTTGCTTCAGAGTGTCAAGGATTTCTGTAAGCGTGTAATCGGGAGATCCAGATTTGATTTTCTCTACACTTTGTGTGATACGTTTTGACTTGTTGCCGTTCATGGATTGGGTAAGATGTCCCAATTCTTTTCTAATTTTGTTAATTTTGTTTTCGATCCTTATCTGCCATTTGAATTTTGGTTTTATGTTGTTGGTGTTTCTGTGTCATGGCGGGAGTTTCTGATTGTTCTGTATTATCGTGGTTATAGCTGCTGCGTAGATCACTGTATGAATGTCCTCAATTGTGCTCGCATTCGTTATGTACTCGGGAATTATGTGTTCGTTGATGGTCTTTAGGATTTTATGTGTGTCCCGTTTAAAGATAACACGACGAATAGGATCTCTTGTTTTAGGATCGGCGCCTGACCATTTGTTTAGATGAGACTTCATTTCTACTTTGATTGCTTGTGTGAGAGACGGTCCGAGGTGTAGCTGTGTGTATGGTGCTTTGGGCGAATGATTCACTTGTCCTGTGTGCTGTATGATGCTTGTCATCTGTCGTGGGTTGTTGCTGGGTGCTTCGCCTCTACTGAGCATTGAGTGAGGTTGCAGATCCTCTTGCACAAAGTTGGGCTGGTTTGTATATTACTGTCCTCAATGTTCGGTTGATGAATGTTTAGTTCAGCAGCTACCATAGCTTTGATGTTTTTCAATGCGAGTGGGGTGAACTAACTGGTCTTAGTGATGACTCTTTTTTGATCTATTACTCTCTGTTCTGTGATAAGTGATTTGTATTCTGGATATTGTGCTATGAAAAGTGTATGCAGTTTATGTCCGTATCCTGATGAAATTGTCTCAAGTTTGATAGCGGTGTAGTAGGAATGCATCACCGTTCGATTCATTTCATATGTTCATTTTAACCTCTTCCTTGGTTTACCTGTCTTGGTAGTTGCAGGTAGTCGTTGCGATATATCCGCTGTTGTAATGCGCTCAAGTTGTTGTGTTTGGTTAGCATCTGTGTCAGATTTATTTGTATATCCATTTGGGCAGCGCATGATCGGTTCGCTTGATTCTGTAATGCGGCTCATGCGTTGCCCTGCCTTTCCCGCCTTGGTGGGTGCCAGCTTAGCCGGCAAAACACTTTCGGTGGGTCTATTTTCCTTTGCCTGGTCATGATCGTTTCAGTCGAGCTGTCCTTTCCCGCAGCGTCCTCGACCGTTACGCTGCTCGCCCGATGCTTTGTTGTTTGGATTGATGTTTTGTGGTGTTAGAAGCTCAAAGTGTCCCGACATTGGATCGCCTGTTAGTAGAAGGTAGATCATTTTATCGTGGGTTTGCTTGCCTATTATTGTTGGTCTCTCTTTAATGCACATCTATTTTGTTCTTGTTTGTTCTTGGTTTTGAGAAAATATGGAAGATGTGCTTCTGAGTTTCCGAGAGAGCAAATATTTCTAGGCTCATTCCGTATGTAGTGGTTTTGCTCATGAACTTATAATAGTTGTCGAAGTCCTTCATGTCGTCGTCGTGAAATAACGAAAATGCCTGAAGTTCCGACCAGTTTTGTCGTAGGTATTTTGATGCGTCTTCTCTAAGTTTGGTATGACTGTTTTGATGGCCGTATATGTGCAAGTTGACTGATCGGAACAGACAACTTCCGTCTCCAACAATGTCGGCTCTGATGAAATTCTCGCGAATAGGTGCGGCTGTAGCAGTTTTTTTGGCAAAGACCCGCCTGTTCAGCCTTTCGCCGCCACCATCCAGCATGCTGTCACATTCAGCAGTGGCTCCAAAGGTGCCCTGGCGATCCCCAGGCAGCGGCTCTTTTCCGAGGCTCGATGCTTTCTCCATATTCATGGGTGTGCCACCATTTGACCCTGGTGGTCCAGGTAACTCGTCTCCGTGGCGGCGTCCCTCCCCAAGCAACTTAACCGAGGTTAGTTGCTCCGTACGGTTTCAAAGGTTAGGAGGGGTTTAGGTGTGGGAAGGGCAGGGATATTGGGTATTTAGGACAGCGGATAGCTGGACGTCGCTGACAGTATGGACTACGAAATTACCGTAGCGTCCTCAATACTGCTGGATGCAGTACCCAAACGGTCAGACTTAGTTATTATTATTATTGTTATTATTATTATTATTATTATTGACAATTAATTTCTCAACAAATGTTGGGTTCCAAGCCCATCCCGGATGCATGCATCAAAAGGAGTGGGCTGGTTTTTTTTAGTTCTATGTGTTGTCCTGTAAGAATTGTCTCACTCTGTGGCAAGTACTGAGCAGGACTGCCTTCTGGATGTCGATAAAGGTATTAGTATGCAGTCCTATGATTTTCAGATTCTGTTCTAGTGTTTTTGGAACTAGTCCAATTGATGATATGATGATCGGTATCACATGAATCTTATTCAGTCGCCACATCTGGTGTATCTCGAGGGCCAGCTCCGCATATTTGGCCTTTTTTCTTGGTATTTAGCCAGCACGTTGTTATTGTTAGGTAAAGCATCATCTACCAAATAAACTGTCTTTGTTTTCTTATTTAACAGTACCACATCAGGTCGATTATTCATCACCCGTCTGTCGGTAATAATTGCCCGGTCGTAGTACAGTATTTTCAAGCACTAAACTTGGTTGGCATTTATAATAGGGCACAAAGGTGTTCAGGGGCCCGTATTTATTGGCAAGCTTCTGGTGTATGATGTTACACACCTTGTTATGTTGCTGGAAGTAATCCGTGTTTGCTAGGTAAGTGCAGACATATATTATATGCTCTGATCTCTCGCTACATTTTCGACACTTATCGGATTCAGCGGACCGGTCTTTGATGATGAATTTGGTGTAATTTCCTGTGTTAGTATTTAGTATTGCCATGACAAATCCTTCTGTCTCTGCTCTGATGCTTCCTTATCTATGTGTAGGTGAAGTCATTGTGATGTCGGCCATGCAGTGCCATTTGAGCCCACTCTTCTTGTTTGTCGGGGTCTAAAAGTGACTTTAGCATGATGGTGCCACTTGCACGATTAAGTGGGGAGTACGAGTTGTCGCTTATGGTCACTATGCGGTGGAGGCATGATGTTTGTACCTTGTTGGTGAAAAAATCTCTCAAGTTTTGCAGCTATCGGGAGTGCGAATTAGTCAAGTCAATAAGTGATCTTCCACCTTCATTTCATGGTAAGGACCTTCGGAGAGTTGATGACCTTGGGTGGTGTGACTTATACTTGGTCATTATTAGGAGAGTAGTTCGTTGTAGTCCCTCTAGCTCTGTGTTAGTCCACTTCAAAAATCCGAAACTGTAGGTCAACAGGGGTTCAGCATAGGTGTTGATTACTGTAATGAGATTTCCGGCGTTCAGTTCTATCTTCAGAAAAGCTTGCACTCTTTGGACGTACTAATCTTTCATCTTGGTCTTTCCTTGGTTATCATCGAGCAGTCTAGCTTGTTCGAATCCTAGGTATTTATAGGTCTCTCCTTGGTCCATCGCTTGAACTATTTCTCCATTGGGTAGGGCTAGGTCACCATTAATTACTCTGCCTTTTTCGATGTCTAAGACTTTATATTTTTCCATTCCAAATTCCATATGGATGTCTTTCGAGAAGGTGTATGTTACGTCAATAATTTTTTTGAGTTGGTTATGGTTTCCACCATAGAGCTTAATATTATCCATATACAGAAGGTGGGATATGGTTCGAAAATCGTCTCTATTGGCTTTGATGTTGAAGCCATGTCCATTATTGAGCAACGTGGAGATGGGGTTCATCGCTAAGCAGAACCACAGTGTACTTAACAAGTCTCCTTGGTAAATTCCCTTATTGATGTGTATCTTATCGGTGATAAGAGATTGATCGCCATTATAGATCCTCAGGTTCGTTCTCCACTGATGCTTGAGAGTTGCCAGGAAATTGATAATCATAGGGTAATTATTATTAGTATTTATTATTATTATTATTTGTTTTTTTATATTATGTTAACCATGGAATGGTATGAACCAGTCACTATGAATGATCAAGTAAATACCAAGTTTCAGGGATATTGAAAGCATTTTGAACTACAGTTTTGTCATTAATTTTAATTATTTCGAGGTATCCGGGCCGTTTTTTCGTTACCAATCATGTCACCGAAATGACCACAGTACCAGAGGGCTGATGTATACAGCCTTCAAGTAAGGGTTTTTTTTTACTCTACACATAATTCAAAATACTTCATTTTCACATTTTTCTTTTATTCCAGGTTATGATTCTACTGGTTCTATTAGCAAGGCCTCTTCCACCCGACCCGTCGATCTTGGCAAGTACAATTATTATTATTATTTTGTTATTATTATAAAGATTCTTGTTACTGTTATTACCCCAAAGTGTTTCTGCACTTCAAGAGTAAGAGCGAAAGAATTTTAGAGATATTAATCAAACCATTTGTCTTAAAACTGATTACGAAATGATTCCTTAACATATACGTACATCCCACCTGTTGTAATATATTTAGTTTGCGTAACCACTATTTTACCCTTAATAAAATTCTGTTCACATCACATCTCGTCTCAGTATTTTTGCGCAATAACACTGCTACATTAATTACTTCTATAGTCCAATGTTATTTACTCCCGTATATTTTACTCTTCTATATATCTATATTCTATCTGATGCAGTGGCTCTAATTAAATATCGCATGTAGTGCATATTAATAGTCACACTAATTTGTATAGATGGAGATGGAGGAACTAATCAAAGCTTGAAGCTATGCTGTTTTAGCGGAAATTATTGATATTTGTATATTTACCTGGCAACTAGGAATGATGTAAAAATATTTAATAGGAATACTCGAATGAAAAGTTTATGCAACAATGTTAAAATTTTATTAAAGACACCTAAAACGGTCCCCGATTCACAACCTTTACATCAGATAAACCTGGTTATTTATTTGTTAGTTGACTATATTGCTAAATACCATTATTTGTTTATTTTAATTATTTACAAAAATGGAAAGATTCTAGGATGTTTAAGAAAAATCTTTTAAATATATTATATTTTTTTTCAGGGTCTGCTTACATTTTAAAGGCATATTTTTATGGAAATATAAGTAGTATTAAATTAACGTATACTTTATCGCTGTAGCCGGAAAGGGCGAGGTCGGGAGAATTTATTTTGCCCGACCTAGAAACTCGTGTTCATAAAGGTGTAGATTTTTAAAATGCGTTAATTTTATTTTTATGAAAAATTAATTGGGCGTAAATAATGACCAATTTTTTTAATAAAAATAAAATAACGAACGTTTTTAGGTTCAAATGGAGACTGACCAAGTGAGTGACGTATTTCACGGATGTTATGCTCATGTCGTGTTAACACAAAGCAAGGACCTGTTTTTAGTAGCGAAATGTTGCCCCCCTCACAGGAAGGCATTCTAAATACGCCAATGAATCAAATTCTACTACTACAACAATTTCGCCTTTTAACTCGACTTTTTAGTCAAACCCGAGGGGAGGCGAGAATCGAACCCGTAAATCCTACAACTACAATTTCAGTTAAGCCAAAGCGATAATGAAAAATGTCATAATAGGACACTCAAAACACAAGCAAACAAATAATACACTCTAAACTTTTCTTGTCCAGATTTCCATATATATATATATATATATATATATATATATATATATATATATATATATATATATATATATATATATATATATATATATAAATCAATCATCATAAAATATATGTTTATAAAATTTTTTCATTTTTTCTTTATGACTTAGTTGTTCGCACCGTTCGGTTGACTGCTGCATCAAGGCTGGAGAAACAAGCTAATCGGAACGTTGTGACTAACAAATAAAGACAATTGTACACCGACAAGCTTTTTGAATAATAGTTCTACATTGTCTACCACTTTCAGTCAATTGTTATTTATTTTTCCTACTCCTGTATTAATAAACATTCTCCTACACACATTTTACTTAATAAGTAAAACCATTCTTACGCACAATTGTGCGTAAAGAATAATATCGCACAGTTGTGTATTATAGTGATTAGTGTGACAATTAAATGAGTTTTGATTTTAACACGTTTTTATTGCTTGTATTAATCGGTGACACCGAGATTATTTGAGATTTGAGGATCAAATCGGTAATAATTATTTTTGTTATTAAAAACGGTATTTTAAAAACAGTCTTGGAAAAAGTATAGTACACAACTTGAATGGTAGCTAGCTTATTACAAACTCACTCGATTACAGTCCTTGTGCCATGTAGTAACCTTTCTCGTTTGTAATAAACACCTTACCATTCTCATTATGTAATGTAATAATATACATACATGATGTTTACTTTGCCTATAAATAGAGAGACTCCGGTAAGTAGGTCGCCAACTTTTGAGAGTGGAGGTACAGGCCTCCAGAGACGTACCTATTTCGGCTCACTTTTGAACGAACTTGTATATTTAAATAAAATTTTAATATTTTATGTAAGACATAAAGGCTTATATACTCGAAAAGACAGTGAATCTTCTACATCGTCAGAAAAGTCAAGGACGGATTTGCCACCATACTCTCTTGCCCAAAAATAAGACCAGTATCATTTCACCGAGCTGAACACTAGGTACTCTAGAATTGGTCCAATGTTTAAGAAAAATCAAATGCTTTATAGTGCAATCAGACACTTAATAAAGACTATTGCTAACACGCGATTAATTTATCAAAAAGTACAGGGCTTGTAATTTTAAATACACCCCAATAAACGTTCATATTGTTATAGATATATACAAAGTATCTTTGAATTGTACAGATTTATTTTATTGGAGTTTGCAGATATACAAGGTATTTCGTTTTTCAGAAATCAACTCTAGTTTTTTTTATAAAAACATTGCCAGAGAGGCAAGAGTGAGACCGAGAACGTGTTACTACATTGCTTCATATGCCAGGGTTTTTATCAACTTTCTCCGGTGTTTTAAAAGGTCAAGGTATCAGACCTAGTATGGTTATAATCAGCAACAAGATATTCATTTGATGAACATATATTACGTGTAACATTTAAAAAACGAAGTGTAGATTGATTTCAGAAAAACGTAAACCACTGTATATCTAAAAACTATACACTGAATTAATTAACTTTAATGACGGCGTCTCATTCAAACGTTCTTTTTTGCTACTGAAGCATTTTAGGTTAAAGCATAAACATACCTTTTACATTTTTATTACTTTTATTTTTACCTGTGTTAATTTTTGAATACGTTATACGATTTCCTGGTATCCGATATTTAGATTATTATATTTATATTAATTATAAATATTTGCCCGCCGTGAATTCTGGCTAGAGCTCTGAATCGTAATTTTAACGACATATTGTTTGAAAGGAAAACTAACGAAGAATTACATTAAGAACTTGTATGTAAATAAATAAAACAAACATGTTCACTTATCTAACATATTCAAATCTTAAAATATAGAAAATTTACATCGTTTATCCTGTGTTTTTTTATCTTGCGAGGGAAAAGTAATTAAACTGCTCAGTAGAGGAATATAACTCCCTTAAAATTTAGTAGATTTTTTAAAACATCACAAAAAGTTTTGCCGAAATCAAAATATTATACACAGAACGGTAGATAATTTTCTCATCATTACTGTTATTTAATATATACAGGTTGTTAAAGAAATACTTTATTAAATAATACCGTACTCCTGTTTTTGTAAATAGTGATATTTTATTAAATCATCGTATTTAATGTATACTTTCCTGCTTGACGCAGAATGTTTTTGAAATTCTCAATCTAACGGGTTTCGTTAAAATTGTATGCAAAAAATAACACAAATTTTACAGTGGCTAGATTCGTCCGTTGAGCAGTTTATATTTGAACTAGAGAAGGGACACAAAAAGCAAAGATCTTTATTCAGAAATAAAGAAACGATCTAAAGGGTACCTCACATAAACGGGCCACTCATCTTGGATTAGCTAGAATAAGATAGGTTCTTGAAGAACCTAACTTATATCGTTTTCTTCGGGCTATCGGAATATGATATAAAAAAAACAATTAAACGTAGTAAAGTAAAAAAAGTATGGGAAAAAACTGATTTTTTTTTTAAATTTTGTATTTATCATCAAGGGATTTAACAATACAACCTCCTTTTATTTTTTATTTATTGTTTTTTTTTTATTTTATTTACTTTTTTATTTTACGTTGTCTTACTCGGTGCTCAGATTCTTTTATTTCGGAGGCGTTAGGGCGTGAGTTCAAATAATTTAAACAATATTGTGGGCGCCAGGCCTAGAGTGGCCAAAGAGGTTGAGCAGAAAAGAAAAAAAAGCAAGATAGATACTAATGTACGCTAAGACACAATACTTAAGTTAACTTGTAATGTAGCTTTCCAAAACCTTCTAATTCCTGCAATGGACAGATTATAAATAAAAGAATGAAATACTAATGCAAGGAAATTTATTGTAAATTGTATATAAAATATAAGTATAAATATCACAGTGGTATTAAATGTTGTTCAACACAATCAACAGTAACAATCAAATCACCACATATGAGGTAAAACGATAACTACACTATTCATGAAATGAATGAAAATGTGCCAAATGAAATAATATTTATATCTTTAAGTTTAATATCTTGAAAGTACTGAAAAATTTTGATACATAAATTTACCATAAAAGTTAAATGAACTACCAGTAATTAAATATTTTGATTATTAAACTTTAAATTATGCAAAACTGATTAGGTGGAAAGATTGGAGTGAATATTTAAAGTATTAAAATTTTAAATTAAGTAAAATGATTAGATCGATAATTGAAAAGAAAGAGAGAGGGCAAGGATACAACCTTGAATTAAATTTTATTTTCTTAATTAAGTTTTATATTTGTTACCAAATATTGTTGAAAGAGCATAGCATGAATGCTGCAAAAACCAGATTTAATAAATATTATTTTATAAAAACCTCATATGAGAGATGCAGACATTAGTATCATATACCGATATTGGCTGAAAATCACCGATAATATGAAGATGGGCTGTAATGCAAAATATATTCAAACAGTCATAAACCTATAACAGGTGGCTGAAAATCACAGGTAATTTTAGGAAGTACTGCCCATTACAAAAAACTTAACACTTATGACACTAAGACATGGGTACCAAATATACACTCAACATACCTAATATAACTTATACTACAAAAAACATAAAGTCTCTTACTACCTATAACCTATGAGCACTTACAAAGCAATTATTTGAAAAAAAAACAATAAGAGTGTTTTACAAAACTCAAATTTAATAAAATAAGCCAGCAATGAATTCTTTACTCAAAATCAACTAATTAAATAAAATACAACAAAGTAATACTTTAGAGAGTTATAGGTACCGAAATTAGAATAAAAGTTTATAGTTACTGATTTGCAAATGTATTCATGAGAAACTATTTAGAATTAAATTGCTTAATGACTTAAAGTGACTTTATAAAGGTAATTATAGTGCGAGAAGGCTGAATAATTGAAAAATTAGCAACGAAAGATCAAATTTCTAATGTATGCTCAGGGTAAGTAGAACACCAGTAGTAAAGCTACCTTTTATAAGCTAAACAAGGAAAGGTACTTATCTTTAGACTCGGTGTTGGGTTGGTTCCCTAAATGAAGACTTTCCTCAACGCTTCACAGCAGCGGTTAGCCTATAAGCTCAACCAAAAGGAGGTGGTCCTCTAGACGAGCAGACTGCAACGGAGGCCCCAAAACAGCACAAGCCAACAAGGAAAACCTCAAATGCCCCGTTCCAGCTACGCCACGGTAGTCCAACCAGAATCTAAGTTTCCAACTTCCTGCCTGATGTCCCTAAGTTGACCTGCCTAAGCCACTGTTCTTCCCACAATAAAAGAGTGATGTTGATTTTATTGTGATTGCGGTATTAATTAAAATATGCTCCTGCTGTAGGTTAAAAGGTCCTTGTAGTAGGATAAAAGCTTCTTGCAGTTCGTTAAAAGCCTGAAAAGATGTGAAAGAAATGTGCTGAGTACCAACCCACGTGGCGACTATTCCATGAACCATCTCCCTAGCAAGATTTTCTAATAATTTTGAATGACTAATTACCTGATGTTATGGCTTTGAGTAGTCTTGAAGTGCTTTCCAATCCCAATTAAGGCTTCATAGAATTCGCCGATCAGTAGAACTTCTTACACGTCGTGTAAAATGGCGGCACAAAAAAACTATGAGAACTAACACTTCATTATTATTCTGCAGAGGGGTAGTAAGAGAGGATCTCTTTGTTCAGTCCAAAGGTTTTATAGTCCTAACATAGCGAAAAAAATTATGTATCCTGTTCCGGTACATGGTACCAACCCAGTACTCTCGATGACAGAAACCCTCGACAGACATTAAAAAAATCACTTTATCATCCCGAAAAGTCTCAAAACATCTCCCTTTGCTACGGAACACCACCACCGATCACCACTAACGAGACAAAATCAGCTGATATAACCTCAGACTTTGAAACCCCTGACATAATTTGGAAATCAAACATAGGGTATAACGGGTTGCCTGCAGTAAGGTGTCGCCAAACAACGATCTCGGATTTTATTAACATTAGGGACTTGTCGCGTCGTTGCTTTATTATTTACGATAATTATTGGTTTGTATTTTATATATTTGACTGTCTTAAAAGAAACAAAATATCAGATATTTTGTGAATAAATAGGTGATAATTAAGAACTTGCCCGTTGTAATAATCATTTTCAAAATGATTGTTACAACAATTGGAGCTGTAGAAAGAATTCTTGCGAAACTACACCCGAAGCAAAATTTTCGTGCATAAAGTTTTTTTAATAAAGATCATAGAACCCTTTCTCCTGGTTTCAAAAATATATAATATTATATTTTTATCTTTTACAGTTTTTGGAATATTCAGGTTTAAATATTACCATATAGTCTATTATTTAAATAGTAGGTTATGGTAATATTCAAATGCGAATATCTCGAAAATCTTAATAGATAATTATATAAATCTATATATTTTTAAAACCAGCAACAAGAGCTTTATAGATCTTTGCTAAAATTAGGATTATGCACAAATATTTTGCTTCTGGTGTCGTTCGCGATTAAAGCAGAAGCGAAACTTTAAAATCGAATACATAACCTCAACACGCAAATCCTCTAATAATATACTACCCGAGGAAATGTTTAGAAATCAATTTTTAAGCCATATGTTTACTTCTTTCGTAACAGTAAACATGTTCTCCCATTTCCATCGTTCTGTCTGTGCCCGGCATAGCTCAAAAACTACTTATCCGATTTAACTCAAAAACGACTTATCCGATTTAACTCTCATTATGATCATAAAAGAAGGGTCATATGGGGATGGAATGATAGCAGCATTTTGGTAAAAATCCAATATTGTGGAACAATGGCGACTCATTTCCATTGCGGAAGTTCCTATCATAAAATGTAAAAATGTATTATTAAGAAACAGCTTGTCGAATGGACTTTCTTGCACAAATTAAATTTAATATAGGGGTCAATCGGTAAAATTTTGGCGTGAAGCCACGGCGGAACAATTTTTGTACAAAAATCAAGTGTAAAATAAGGATAAACTGGTAAAACTTTATGGCAAAGCAAAATGGTGACCTAATATAATATTTAAATATTCTGTATAATTCCATTTCCTGGAATAAAATAATGTTTTATGGAGGAAAATGATAAATCCAATATTTTTTATAGACTGTGTAAACAAAGTTATGAAAAATTAATTTTTACCCATAACTTCTCTCGTACGGAATTCCACTCTCCGACAATAACTTTACTAGTTCCTGCCTATAAACTACACTTGATTTTTGGGCATAATTTAAAATGAGTTGATTGAACAGTTTTTTACACATTTTTTTTAAATTTTATTAGACTTTCCGTCGTGTTATATTCCGTCTTGTCGTATTTGTCGGTCATGTTGTGTTCATGTAAACATTTTACCAGTTTCCTTAAATCACAACTAATTTTTGTAATTTGAAGTCAGTTTAATAAGAAGGTTTTTTCACGTTGATTTTTTTAAACATTTTATTTGACCGCCATTTTGTTCCAACATCTTAAATTCATACCACAATTTTACCAGTTTATCTTTATATCACCCTTAGTTCTCGCAAAAAATTTGAAACCAATCTAATATTCTTTTTTTATATTTTATTAGGCCGCTGTATTGTTTTGCATTTTGAATTTATACCAAAATCTAACGTACTGGACGTTCCTATGTAACATTTGATTCTCATGCAAAATTTGAGGTAAATTGGATATTTTTTTACGTGTCACTAGGCCGCCATTTTATTCCACCATATTGGATTTTAACCAAAATTTGACTTCAATCGGCAAAGTAATTTTTTAGCTATGCCGCGAACTGCCAGACAGACAGACAGACAAACCAACGAAATTGAGAAAACATATTTTTCACATCTACTAAAACGTGGTCATTTGTAAAATCCTGGGAGAGTGATACAAACATTTTATGTGGCCGCCATTTTGTTCCACCCTCTTGAAGTGACACCACAATTTTACCAATACATACCTTTATCACACTTAATTCTTGCTCAAAATTTTAAATCTCATAAGTAGTTTTTCAGGCTGATTTTTTTTAAATATTTTATTTAGCTGCAATTTTGTTTTGTTATCTTGGACTCGTACCAAAAGTTTTATTGTTTGTGTAAAATTTGAAGTACATTGGACAAGAAGTTTTTGAATAGAATTTTTTTTTTAATTTGAGTGGACCGCCATTTTGTTCCGCCATACTGGGTTTGAACCAAAATGTAACCTGATCAGCCTCTTATGGCCTGCAATGTTTCACCAAAATTTGAAGTCAATCGGGTAAGTAGTTTTTAGCTATACCGCGAACAGACAGACAGGCAGAGAAACCGATATATGGACAGACAGACCGACGAAATTAATAAAACTGTTTTTTGACATCTACGGACCCTAAAACGTGATGATCTGTAAGGGTGATTTCTTCATGATTACAATACTTTCTTTTTAAGAAGGAAATGTAAAAAAAAATTAATTTAGAGGATTTGTATTAAGTTGGAATTCTCTACTAGATAAGTTCTGGTTTAAAGCGGCTTTACCGATTTTTTTAATTGACTTTAATCGTTTTTTTTTTTAGTCAGGGAGTATTCAGGATATGCCATAGTAGTCTCATAGCAAGCATAATAAAAAAGTTAAGAACGGCGGTGATGGCAAAATTTCATATGCAATGGACCCAATAGCTACTTACTTATTTTCTTAAGGAGGTCCAAAATATTAACCTAAGTTTAGGCCTTAACACGTATAAATATAACTAAAAAAGGATGAAATAGAGAATTTTATAAGAGAATAGAACCTACTTCAAAAAAAAACCCTGGAAAGTAAAAAATAATATTTTATTCCACATTAAAAAGTTGCTTTTATGAAGTCGATATCAAACTAATAAAGGCCGCGTGATACATACTGTGGTATATATGTAGACAACTGAATAAGGTCATAAAAGGACAATTTTCAACCTAAAGCAAATGCGGTAACCCGGAACCCCGCAGCGTGCTTGATATTTCATTTTGAGGAATAAAAGTTAGATAATTCCTGACTGATACTTCGTACAGGTTTTCAGGCAATTTTCATTAAGGGGATTTAGTTCCCGACGTAACAAATAAAAAAACAGAAAACAGTTTATTGCGGAAATTTTGTTACATAGGTTGATCGATAGGAGTAGATTAAGTTACGGCTTCCTAGAACAGCTGTACCGCGAGCGGCCTTAATATGTCGGCAATAACAATTTTTACCGCTAATAAATATTACGGTTATTGACCACACTTTAAGATGAACGACAGTAATATTTTTGGAAGAAAATGTAAAAAGGTCGGAAGAATCTCAAATTTTTAAAAATCGCAAAATTGTTTTGTGAAATTTTAATATGCCGCCATTTTCAAGTTAATGTGAAATTTAGGGAATATTTTCACTTGACACCTGTAATGTTTGACTATCTATTAAAAAATATTGCTTCAAAACCATATAAGATAAATACGAATCCAATAACCCCTTAGAAAAATTATGTTAAGTTACAAAATCATTTGTATTATCTGTCGATAGTACAGGAACTGCACTAGTGTGATCAGAGTTTGAACCTGATGTAGAGGAGTAATTGAAGCCACATAAGCCTGATTTTGATTATAAATAGTGAAATTACCACTGCTACCAGAATCTGCAGACAATGCACAGTGGACCATTTTGAACAAGCAGGTGCATATTAAAAATATTTTAATAGTTTCCGATATGAAAAAATACTTAGCTATACCTCGGTCAAGTGTGAAAAACGAAAATGTTACGGAATTAATTACCAGTTTGAGTTAAAATTTTAAAAACATATTCGAATTGGAAAAAAAACAAAATTAAATCTTAAATGATATATTAAAAAAATACGAAAACTCCTAACAATTTGACCTTTTTTAGGTTTTTTTTGGATACATTGACGTTTAGTTAAACTAAACGTTGCAAATAAATTTCAGATCCTATTTTAACTAGACTTAATAATGACTAAAGATATGAATTAATAATATGAATAACTAGGTATATGATATATGAATTTACAATGTACTGTCATCAGACTCATCTACGTCTGCGCTAGACTCGTTTGCGCTTAATTCGTCATTGGATAAGTGATCTACAGAAATGTCAGTAAGTGAGGATGCTTTCGAATCTGGGTATTATAAAATGCTAAGAACTTCGTTAGAAAATGTTGATTTTTGTTTTTTTTTCTGTAACTGGTTATTAGGAAATCAGACGATATGAGAAGCATTCTAAATAAGTCTTTATTCGTGGCAATTCTCGATATTTTTTGTGTGTTGTGCTCTCTAAATCTTCTATAGTTTTTATTTAATGGCTCTTGGGCTTCTTCGGAAAGTTGTCCAATAGGCCCTAAACAATTTCTTATTATATCGCCTGCATGGACGAGAATTTTATGTAAGGTAACTGGCATTTAGTACCAAGAATAAAGTAAGGTAGAGTTCTCTAGTTTCTTCTACGTATTTCTCAAACTGCTCAATATTTACGTCATACCCTGATGAAAGTGCTTGTAAAAGAACGCTAAATCTAGTTACTAATCTTTCATCTAGACCTGTAGTATCTGCACTCTTTTGTGTATTTCTAAAACAAAAACCAGGCTCTGGCCTATCTACAATCAATCCCATTTCTATTTAAAATTTTCTTTGAATTTCTAACTTTTGCTTTTCAATTTCAGCTTTAGATTCACTGCCTTTTGCTTGCCACGATTTTAAATTTAATTTATAACTAATATGCACCAGACACTCAAAAGATCTTATCCATGCATGTAAAGTAAATAGGTCGAACCCATAGTTATCAACAATGTTAGAGGCCTTATTTGACTCTAAGTTCATGGTTTTTGGTGTAGCTTTGCAGATATAACAGCTTTGAGAAGATGTGTTACCACTCAGCGTATTACACACCATCCCGTCAACCATCGTCAAAGAAGTGATGATGAACAGTGTGTTTTGTTTGTTTTGAACAGTTTTCATTATTGAGACTGATTTCAGTTGGACGTAACTCAAAAATTTGGTTTTGAATAATTTTTGTTTCTAAGTTATATCATTTGTTTCTTTCTAAATTACAAATTTTATTGCACGGCATAGTCTGGCTGATGACGTGCTTTAATTCTGCCAAATGTAGGTTTGCGGATTATTGATGGGATGTAATTTTATAGGCACAAAAAGTAAGCAAATATTCATCATCAGCTTCCGAGGAATCATAATCATAAACTGTTGTTTATATCCTTTATACCTAGAACTACCATCGCATCCCTACTTACTAATTCAAATAAGTTCACTTACCCTTGCCGATGTCGAAGCAAACTGCTTTAAAACGGTTCTGGTACTATAGACAAACGTTAAGCAGTATGATCAAGTAACGCCTGACGATCAATTTTTGCTTTGGTCTCACACACACACTAATAAATTCTCCTAATAGACTACGTTCATATTTTGCTTTTTGCAACTCATGTATATATAGTAAACGTCACGAGCACTTTTTCTCAGATGAATATATGATTGTTTAATCAATCTGCAATATACGTAAAGAGCTAAGGCCTCTTCTCTGCTGTATTGACGCACGTTTTTGTTTTTTTCCCGTCTTAAATGCTTGATTTTGGTTGAGCGATTTGGCGAAGCCGAACTAATTTCTTTTAATATATTGGCTTCATCTCTTTTACCACTACCTCTTCCACGTGTAATGTAGACCATAATCCATATCTCTATTGAAATTTTTTGTATGTTTAGATATTTCAATAGATTCTCTAGGTTTCAGAGTGTATCCAGTTTCATGCTAGTATGAACGATTTGTTTTTTTTAATGCGCCGTTCATCTTCTCTTAGCGTATTGTTTCAGAATACGGAATATTAAAAAAAAAACAGCCAGACCACTACTATGCGAAACAATAAGGAAACTACGATTTTTAATAAATTTCGAACTCAAAGTATTTTTAAGGGATGTTTTCGTAAGGATTATTTAATAATAAAGTCAAGTGATTTTAAGGCGGTGGTGTCGCCTTTAAAGTCAGTTAAATGCTTTAATTACTTTTAGATGCCCATATTTAAAAAAAATTAAATTTGTTTTTCAAATTTTGATATTATTTCAAATGTTTCCTATATTTTAAAAATCCGATAATGTACAAGGTGTTTTGTTAAAAAGTTAAACAGTTATGGACTAAGTAACTTTTTGAGATTCAATAGTAAAAATCTGTTTAATTATATGCTGCGTAATGATATCAACATCTTTCATAAAACACATTTTTACAACTGCTACAGCATTCAACATATTTAATATAAGACTCGTTACACATGATTTAATTTCCAATGTTACTGCTATTGGAGTGTGGTTACTGTGATTTATTCAGAAGGTCCAGAAACATATAGATATTTTTCGCAAAAACGACAGCCACATGTTTTGCTTTTTATAGGTATTATGTAAATACTCGCTACCACGATTGATAGCCAATATCCCAAGCCTCCTCTCGAGGTTTGCTGGCAGTGAGTCCTTGAAAACTGAAATGAACTTAATACATATCAACAAGTTAATTGGTGTCCAGATTATCAATTCAAATATATTAAGGAAGTTGAATCACTACTGAATACGTATTTACTAATTTCCGTGAAATAAATATTACTTGAAAATGTCTGACTCTAACGAAGGATAATAGTACTCTATGGTATGGCACAATACTTTTTAGATTTTTATCAATAACAATTTAAGCAGGCAGTAAGTATCCAGGTACGTACTTGTAGTGGTAATTAACTTTATAACTATTTAGGTCATTTATGGAACATATTATTATATAATTTTGATAAATCTACTAACGTTTGAGTTTCTCAATGTATTTGATTTTAAATGTTCAAAATACCCCGTTTCCTGTTTCCAAACACAAAATTCAAATTCGCATATATATATATATATATATATATATATATATATATATATATATATATATATAAAATGAAGTTTTAAAAAAATTACTTTCAGTTTTTACTATCAGTAAAATTATTATCTTTATCCTACAAATAATTCAATACTGAAAAAGTGGGTTCTCTCTTTGCTAAATTTAGGAGCACAATATTTTTTCTAGAAAATAGAATGATGTTTTATTGAACACACATTTTTTCCTCATACATAAGATCATCTAATAATTTTGATTAAAATTATAAAAACATCATAAAGGGTTAATGTCATTTGAACAAAAGATATTGTTTAAACTTAATACTTCCAAGTTCGCGCACCCCGTTTGGCAACACATTGAAAAACTGTATGCTAATGCATGATACACATACTGAGTTTCTGGTTTATAAATATGCTCCCCTAAATTCATCCTGGTAATCAAATCCAGGAACAACTCTCAGAGCTTTTTTCTAAATAATTTTCTCACAATGTAATTAATGCCCCCACACCAAAATAGTCAACCAGTAAAAAATACCAAAGTAAACAATTCTTAGTATAGTTTCGGACCAATAATTACGTAAGTTTCTCAACATAAACTCTAAGTGAACCTCCCATCGCAATGAAGAATCCCAGGAAACTCCTAAGAACTTGATATCTTGCATGCCTCTATTAGTTATGCATGTATCACTTATTGAGAAATCTACCCTTTTCTTTTTTTCAACATTTAGATAGAGTTTATTTAGCGGGAACCAGTATTCGGTCTGCAGCAAATAGATGATAACAGCTTGAAGCTATTATTGCTAAAAAACACAGACATTATCAAAATCACACCACTAATACTTTAATACATTTGACTTAACGGATGTGACGATAGATTGCATTTTTACCAGCACACCAATAACTTTGGTCTTAGCCTCCGAGTACTTCCCGCAAGGCGCAGTCACCCCGTCACCTAGTGACCATGCCGCACCCAAAACATGGAACTGAACTTGGGGCAGTGGAAACAGCAATGGCATTGGTAAGTATCTTTATGACGATATCATTGGTTACAATCTCAATTTACTCAACAGGTGTTACATAATGAACTCTAGAGAACAAACAATTATAGGATATCACTTTAGCTTCGGTACACTTATACAACTAAATCCTACATTGGCATATTTTTGACTCGATGTTGTCAGACCAAAGCTTGTGTGTGTTTTTTCGAAGCCATTGCTAAAAATAGTTCCAGACCGGATACCCTTACACTATTGAGTTACAGAGTAGTAGGCATATTATTGCTTTAAAACGGCACCAACCTGGAGAAGCCACAATTAACCGATCTTAACAAGAGAACAAGACATGCGTTTACTAGAGCAACACGCAGAAAACAAGAACCCGATTGGAGCCCATATAGAAACAATTTCAACAAGTTTAGAAACTATTCAGACAAATGTAAAGAGAAGAATGCAGGCAAGCTACTGTACTGGGCTTTACAGGAATTGGGTCTTCTAAAGACGAATGATGGTAGCAACACTGAGCTATGTGAATTGGAGAATAGCAAGAGGTGACTGAAAATACACCTTTCGCGCCTTAGATTGGCAACTTGTCAACCAAAGATCCTCCAACAATATTATAAAATGCCCAATATACGACTTCACACCCTTCAAAGCGCCAAGTATTGATTGCATACGTTTAGACCTCCCGGAATGAAATCTGACAGACTTTCTGCCATATCAGGTCGTTAATTGTTCTACATTTTTTAGTAAAAAATACTTCCAATGTATATCCAATATGAATTTTTTAATAAGTTTTAGTATTAAAAATGATCTTAGACCTGAAGCGACTGAAACTGGCAACTGATAATGTCAAATGCAGCTTAAAGTGGTTTTTGGATTGTTGACATAAGGTCGTTTTCTAAAATAATCTGAAACATATAGAGGGATTTTAAAATTCCGATGGCAGAAAAGCAGTACTGTAATCGTGAAAAAAAATCACCCTCCGAGATTTTTCAGATCTTCTCGTTTCAGGGGTCCTTAGATGCCGAAAAAATATAAATAAAAAAATAAATAATGGCTTTATTGTAATGAAAAAAAAAACATTACAAAAGACGAAGTTGCAGATAGGCTGCCTTACTTAACCTAAAAATACATATAAATTGTAACTAAATTAATTTATTAACTAATGTAATAGTAAAAATAATAAAAATTTAATAAAAAATAACAATAATTTTGTTTTAATTAATGTTTGTTCTCTGTTCGCTATTTTATATTCACCATAATGGCTTTTCAAAAAAATTTTACCACTTTATCCTTATCACACTTGACTTTTGTGCAAGATTTGAGATTAATTTGATAATTAGTTATTTTGTAATGATTGTTTTAACATTTTACTAGAACGCCATATTGGATTTTCAGCAAAATGTTATCATGTCATCCCCATATGGCCCTGAATTCTTGACCACAATTTAAAGTCAATCGGATCAATAGTTTTTTAGCTATGCCGCGAGCAGGCAGATCGATAGCCAGGGAGACAGACAGACCGACGAAAGTGATAAAACTTGTTTTTCTTGTATCTAGGGATTCTAAAACGTGAAGATCTGAAAAAAGCTCGGACCTTGATGTTCTCACGATATTAAACACTTCTATTACTTTCCAGAAAATCAATTTATTTTTTTATTACGACCTATTTTGTCATTAAAACCGCCTGTTGGTTATTTATTATCCCTCTAAGTTTAAGGGTAGGTTTCCAAAAAGCGTGTCACACAGTACATTAGCCGTTTTAAGAGCGTGTATTAATACTTTTAGTTTTCAAAGCGTCATGATTTCTTGCACAGGTGTTATTGAACATTTTAAAAAGTTTGAAATTCGCTTGTGAATCGAGAAAAGAATCCCAAATTGTAACGTAAACTCGCTTCTCTGCTATCAAAATCTTAAAAACCCCTTTTGATATGTTTCAGTTTATTTTAGAAAATGAACTTTTGTCAACATTTTCAAATCCCACAACAACTTTCAAGTTACTTTTAGTATTGCCAGTTTCAGTCGCACACATCAAACAAACAAAAATCATAACACTAAAACGTACTAAGAACTTCACATTAAATATACATTGAAAACATTTTCCATAATAAGTTGTAGACAAATTACCTTTTTGTAATAAATGTATTTTATCTGAAAAAATAGTATAACTCAGTCTTCCGATTTTTAGGATGAATACAATTTTCTGCATATTTTATGTTTTCGTAACATAACGCTTACTACTATTGCTACTATCGACCATTTTTACAAGACCTAATAGTTGTGCAGCCTAGCATAGTCGCCTGAAAAGTTTATAAACTTTTCAGATTTTTTCTACATGGGTTCCAATCGAGTTCTTGTTTTCTCCGTGTTGCTCTATGAAACGAATTCCTTATTATCTTGTTATCATGAGTAATCTCAGTGCAATATCTCATTGTGGTTTCTTCAGGTTGGTGCGGTTGTAAAACACTAACCACCCTACTAATCTGTAATGCAATAATTTAAGGGTATCCGCTCTGGAACTCCTTTTAGGAATTGTTTCGGAAAACCGCAACAGTATCCCGAGGGGCACCGATATAAATTCATTAGGACACAATCTATTATGATTAATCCCAAAATTGATGAATATATAGTTTAACAAGAGCACCGAGTAAGAAATATGCCCATTTAAGACTGAATTGGATAAGAGTACCGAAGCTAAAGTGATATTTAATAATCGTGTGGCTTCTAGAGTTCGGTATATATACTGTTAAGTAAACTGAGATTGCAACCAATAACATAGTCATAAAGATACTTACTTACCTCTGTCATTGTTACCTATCTCAAATCCAGTTACAGGATCAACACCCGAACTAAGAGTGGCTTGTTTTGCGCCCTTCCGATCCAAATTTTCTCATGATATTCTTCATGGCTTTATTGGCTTTCAACAGTTCAACTCCTTCTCTATGGTGAAAGTGGTAGGTGGAATAAACTACTACGACTATATATACAAATATAGTGCATTCTGTATATAAAAAAACCCACCCACAGTGCTATAGTGCCCAACAAGCTTGGAAATAATCTACTGACAACATATACCAGATTTCCGACAGGACAAAACTGTTTTGGATGTAGCTGTGTGTCACCAGATCATTAATTTCTCATATTAATAACAGGGTGCAACAATAACCATTAAGTAAAATGTACAGAAGTATTGCTGATTGGATTTTAAAAATGTATGTGCGTCTGAGCAATAGTAGCACCAAGATGTTATCAACATATTGGTTTGATAGAACACAGGCAGGCCGAGTTGGATCGCTGGCGTCATCAAAGAAATCCGCTAGGAGCTGTTCTAGGTCGTCTGTTACTTTTACTTTATATCAGTAGCAAAATTCGTGTTATTTGCTGATGACACCACTATCTCAACTATTACCGACACTCTTAAGAGTGCGTTGGGGGGCTTGGTTCAGGCTGAATGGACTCTATCTGAATGTTGAGGAAACGATTAGGGTGTTTTTTTCAGGGTTCACTTATATTATATAATATAAATGTGATTATGTCTATTTTTCACTCAGATGTGCATTATTATATCATACGGCATGTCATATGTTGCCTAATCACTATTAAGTGAAAAGGTCCTATATGGCTCTAGCTTCTTCATAGCAAACTTTTTTTGTTAATATGCTTTCGATTGCTATGAAAAACTTGCCTTTGAGGCAGTTCAGTAAGACGGTAACACAAATTTTATTAAAATTACAAACACTTTTGCAAGCTAATATAGGCACCTAAGCTAACATAGACATTAGGACAATTTTCTTTTTATACATATTTTTTTCGATTAGATTATTAGTTATCTTAATTTTAGACCTATTAATTGACAAATTAATATATTATATTAAGTACTGATATTTTTAAATTTAGGGCATTGACTTTTGCAAGCACACTGTGTAATGGCATCAAATAAAATATTGTCTTTTGTATATTGTCTGCATCGACCACTCTTCTAGGTATTTCTGTTGTTTGAAAGATGAAAGTAGTAACGTTTGTTTTACCTAGTTGCAGGTTTCCTGAATAAAAGTATTGGCACTTTGGTGGATCTTGGCGTGACAGGCGGCACACCACCACCTCTTACACAGGATTTCATAAATGTAGGAGAATATATTAATCATGCGGTAGTTATCATGTCGGGGGCGACGCATGACAAATTTACTCAAACGTTTTTATCCAAAGACCTAACAACAAAAATTGGGCTAATTTTTGATTCCAAGGGCATAAACAAACATTTTTAGTGCCACCTCTATGAAGCTTAATAGTGTTAAGTTATAATTGAAGATCGAAACAGATGATGATACTGAATATTGCATTAAACTCGCTGTTATTGAACAAGGATATTGCCGTACTTCCATATAAATAATTAATTTTCAACTTGGACGTGTGCAAGTACATGATTATAAAATTAACTTTAATTGATTGTTATATAAAATCTTTTTTTTTGTAGCTACCTGCCGTCTGATCGCTAAAGTTTTATTGCAAGTTACCTCTACAAAAAATCTAACAAAAGAATGCGATAACTGAACATTACTCATTAGTGGATGTTTAACGTAGTAACAGCCTACTTCTTTACCAGGCCTTCCCATTTCGCTACATAGGAATTTAATCAGGAGGTTCTATACACGTTGATAGGATAGTTTATCTACATTACAAGTCTTCCAGCGTGTCGGGTGAATTTTATTCGAATAAATTCGGGAGTATGATATCATTTCCCAAGATGTTTTTACACAGATAGACAAAAGAAAAAGAGCAACCTACGTACAGTGTGTGTAGTTTATTTTGCAACAGGCCATAAGTTATTTAGTTCTTAATTTATCGAAGTTAGCCAAAATATATGTTATAGTGTTAGTTGCCAAGTTTTTTTTGGTGTCACGTGAAGTAAAAAATTTGATGGGTTAAAAAAATATGGACCTAAACTGCATTTTTTCCTTTGAAATGTCCTGTATTTTATGTGATATTTCGATTCCATTGGAAAAACTAAGAATTTCTTATATATAATACCATATTCAATGGTTTTTGAAAATTGAGATTTTCTGACTTCGAAAAGCTGTAAACTCTATATCGTTTGACTTAGAGCAAAATGGATTGTACATTCTTAGTTTTTTATGGTTTTGCTTAAGGTATATATCTTGAGCGTTAACAGACATTTCAAAAAATTTCAAAAAGATATTTTTTTTGGAAATGCTTAATTAATTATAATCAAAAAATATTTTTCTAGCTAACTGAAATTTGATAGCATAAAAAATACCATAAAAACTAAGACAGGAATGTGCAAATTCATCTTGGTCTAAGTCAGCGGTATAGATTTTATTGCCTTTCGAAATCTGACAATCTCAGTTTTCAAACTTGAATATTTCAAAAACTATTGAATTTAGGCTATTGATATTACATAAAAAAATGCTAAGTTTTTCCAGTGAAATTGAAATATCACATAAAATATAGAGCATTCTATTTAAAAAATGCTATTTGGGTCCATTTTTTTTTTGACCAAGAGTATTTTTTTACATCACGTCACACCAAAAAAATGGCAAATAACCCTATAATCTGTTTGTTTTTGTGGCTCACTTCGATAAATTGAGAACTAAAGATCTTATGGCTGTTTATAATTGTTGCAAATTAAAATGCACACACTGTACATAGTAATTTTTTACTTAAGAGTTGTGGCTCTTATCTCATATTATTCGTGAAAAAATCATGCTTCGAGATTTTTTTAAATATTTAGGTCGGTCTGTGTGCGGCATAGAACAAAAAAATTTCGTTAATTTCATATTTTACTAAAAAATATGGGTCATATGGGTAATGATAATATTTTGGTAAAAATTCAGTGAGGTGTTATAAAATGGATACTAAAATATTCAAAAAACCACTTATCCGGCTGACCTAAAATTTTGCACAAAAATCAAGTACGATAGGAGGATAAACTGATGAATTTTGATGCAAAGCCATTATGGCAGAACAAAATAGTGGCCTAATGAAATGTTAAAGAATTAATATCAAACAATACTTGCCCAAATTAACTTGGAATATTGCACGAAAATAAGTGTAAAACAGGGATAAACTGAAATTGTTATTATAAGGTGAGATCCGGGTACGTTGGTAAAAAATAAAACTTTCGTCGTACCTATTGAAACTTTCTCATTATTATGAAAATTTAAATATTTTACAACTTATATATTATGCATAAATGAATTACCAAATAACTATATATGTGGTACGTATGACGGAAGTTTGAGAAAAGCCAATATATGAATTTTTTTTAATCTTTGAAAAATGTATCAGCCAGTCCTTGTATAACCAAATAGTAACAATCACTAAATGCGCGCATTAAATCAAATATAAGTTGGAATGATTTATTGGTTTGTTTTATTATCACTTAATTAAACATTTGAACACTCTGTCGGCTATAGCGTGCCAGAAATAACTATCTTTAATTTGTTTTTATTACCTTGGTCACTATAAATGAAATCAAATCATTTTATTAAAGAAACAATAAATTGCCAACGCAGCTGGGAGCACAACAAGGAACAAGCCAGTTTTCCGATTTAAAATAACTACAATTTTTAATATGTATTATTCTGCCAATATTAGCAACTCAGTCATAATTAACATCTTTTTACAATTAAACAGTGAAATTTTTGGTTCCTTTCTTTTGCTTACCTAGAAAAAGTATATTAGGAGATAATAGCTAGAGATAGTACAAGCAAGTAATCAATTACTGTTATTACATTCTCAAAAAAAATTAATAAAAATTATCGATTTAAAACAAACGCTGCAATAGTTTTTTGGATTACTTTTGTGAGTGCAGTCAGTAGCATAATCACACCTATGACTAAACCTTGGTTGAGAGGAGACTATATCACTATTAAAATGATTTATTGCTTACAAAATTGATTAATCAAGATCTAATTTAACCAATTATTTTGGTTAAATGAGGGTGGGATGGAAACGTTTTGGTAAAAAATCAATACGGTGGAACAAAATGGGGTCATAATAAAATATTTGAAAAATTATTAAAAAACTACTTATTTATTTGACTTCAAATTTGTCGAAAAATCCAATGTAATATAAGGATACGCTGGAAAATTTTGCTGGCTGAACAAAATGGCGGTCTAATGATTTTTTTAAATAATCAATATCAAAAAGCTACTTAATTCAATTAAATTGAAATTTTTTACAAAAACCAAGTGTGAAACAAATATAAACTGGTAAAGTTTTAGTGCGAATCAAAATGAATGTCTAGTTAAATGGTTAAAAATTCGGTAAAATTCTATTTCCTAGAATATTTTTTATAGAGCAGAATAATAACATAATTTATGAATCCAATATGGTAAAACAAAATGGTGGCCTAATAAAATATTTAAAAAATCAGCTGGAAAAACTGCTTGTTAGAATAATTTCAAATGTTGTGCAAGCTTTAAGTGTGTTACAGACATAAACTCGTAAAGATTTGATACGAATTTCAGACAGCGAAACAAAATGGCGGCCAAATAAAATTTTTAAATAACAACATAAAAAAAATCTTATGCAATTGACTCACTTATATCACTAAATGTGATATAAGGATAAACTGATTTATTCAACATGACGTAACAAAAAGCCGGTGTGTGTTAATGTAAAAACTACCTATTGAATTTATTTTAAATTATGCACAAAAATCAAGTGGGGCATAAGCAGAAACTGATACAATATTGGTGAGAATCCAATATGAACAAAATGGCGCCTAATGAAAATGTTTGAAAAGACAGTATATATGTGTTACTAAATGACTAGTCTATCTAGTGAATTAAATTCGGTCATTCATCACTATTCCTTATAAAAGGTAAGATTTATAACAAAGGAAGTTCCTAATAAAGGAAATTTACCGATTTTTAATTTTTTTTAAATTCATTTTTATTTTACTATTTTTAATTTTCATAACGTTATTTAATTAGTTTATAAAAAATAAATTATGTTATTATTCTCCTCTATAAAAAAAATATTCTAGGAAATGGAATTTTACCGAATTTTTAACTATTTCACTGGACAGTCATTTTGTGTTTGTTTAAGGATTCGCTTTAAAACTTTACCAGTTTATATTTGTTTCACACTTGGTTTTTGAGAAAATTTTCAATTTACCGAATTAAGTAGCTTTTTGATATCGATTATTAAAAAAAATTCACTAGGACTCCATTTTGTTCTGCCAGCAAAATTTTCCAATGTATGCTTATATTACACTTGATTTTTCTACAAATTTGAAGTCAAATGAATAAGTAATTAGTATTATTTAATAATTTTTCAAATATTTTATTAGGATCCATTTTGTTCCACCGTATGGGATTTTTACCTAACCGTTTCCATTCCACTCCCACATGACCATTGATTTATATATATATATATATATATATATATATATATATATATATATATATATAGGATATAACCTCCAGGTACTAAGGGTCTTTACCAGGCTGTATTAAAAGGAACCCTTGTCTTTCAGAGAGTACCCAAAAATGCACTATTTTGCAGTTGGTTTTTTAAAATGTCGCAAAGTGAAAGCATCATCCAGAAGCCTAAAGCTTTAACTATATCAAAAAAATTCAGAATATAAAGGAAATTGAAGGTGGTAAAAAGCAATCTAAATTATATCGCGAGAAGAGTATGATTATGAAAATAAAGTAAAAATTTGAAAATTATTGTAATCCTGTTTAAGACAACATTGACTCGACTTTACTTCAGTGATTTAGACAAGAAAAGATTCATTTTCTTAAAAACTCTGTATGTATGTAATTTTTATTATTTTTCAATTTTTAGTTCAATATTTTATAAATAAAAGCTTGTTTTTAAGAAGATTTTTCTCGTTTACTTTATTTTGTACCTTTTAGCATTATTTTTACGCACCCTTTATAAGATATTTACGATTTTACTCCATGGTACCATATTATTGCATTGTCACCGAAGTTAGGTAGATTATGTTAGGTTAGATTAACTATAATTTTATAAGTGCTTGAAAAATAGATTACGAATTTTGAACGGGAAAGAGAGACATACGAAGAAAACAAGTAAATAAGAGCTTGTAAAAACATCTAAACTAACGGAAAATGTCATGTAACATAGTATTAGAGTATATATACATATTTATTTATGACTTCTCTGAGACATCCTACACAGTAATGTGATAGATCATCAGAGACTACACAATAAGTTGTCACTTTTTTCACTTTATTTTTTCTAATGCTATTTTTACCTCTATTTTGATAGCACAAACGACAAAACTTCCGAACTTTTGCAGCTGGTTCTTCTTTTTTTGAAAAAGTGTGAGTTTGTTTGCGGTTTGATATTCCTTCACGACCACGGCAATCACTAGTGACCTCTATTGTTTTTTATTTAAATGTAGGCTATTTTATTTTTATCATTGATTTCTGTAAAATGTAGGTGAACTAGGAGAAATTTTCAAAAAAAATATGACATGTTGGGTCAATATAGCAATTTGCTTATAGCTAGGTACTGTTAAAAAAAGTGACTATCTTGCTGATTTTATTATGAAAGCAACGATATTTGATATAGATAAAAAATTAATTACACTGGCCGACAAAAAAAAACGTTTTTGTTGTAACACAAATCAGAATAGCATAATCTAATAGAATGACCTATCCAAATAGGAAAATGACAAATAAAAGAAAGTTATAGCACGTAGGGTTTTCTTGTTAGAGTTGTAGAACCATATCGAATGTTACGATACTTAATATCTATAGAAAAAATGATTTCAGAAAATTCTTAATCCTGTTTATTTTACTATGTTTACAGTTTTCGCCTATTAAACATACCATACATCTAAGAGAAAAGCAAACAAGAAAAATATTAACTTAAAACACTAATTAAACTTTACTTTTTCCGTTTATGAGGTGTCCTATTTTCTCTCTTCAAAAACCAAGAGTAGTCACCCATCATGGCTTGAACCCATCGTCCTTGGTACCAAATTTCCATTGTTCTGATATCTTGGTGAAACCTTCCACCCTGCTTGTCACTAACAGCCCCCAAATTTTTAGGAAAAAATGACAGATGGGAATGGAGGAAGTGAATTTTTAATGACATTCTGGTACCAAGCGCTTTATAGGCATCTAAGAGTTCATTAACTAATTATTCATAATTTTCATCCATATTGTTGCCTAAAAATCATCTTACTACATTAACAAATGAATTCCATGCTCTGAGTTCCTGCCTGTTAAGCTTTTCCGTAAAATTGACATCGTCCAGCAATTTTCTGATTTGTGGCTTAATAAAAATGCCTTCTTTTAATTTGGCATCACTTAACTGAGGGAAGACTTGTCTTCGGTATTTAAATCCATCACCATCTTTATTCAAAGCCTTCACAAAGTTTTTCATCAGCCCAAGTTTAATGTGAAGAGGAGGCAAAAGGACATTTTTGGGATCAACAAGAGGTATAAATTTAACATTTTGAGATCTCGGTTGAAATTCGCTTCTTTCTGGCCAAATTTTTGTTACATAATGTTGATTTATTGCACGACTGTCCCATAAACAAAGAAAACAGCAATATTTTGTAAATCCCTCTGAAGTCACACTAAAATCGCTATAGTCCCCACATATCTGCCATTTATACCTATTGTAGTTTATTTTATCCAAAATCGTGCGCATATTTTCATAATTTTCTTTCATTGCAACTGAATGGGCAACTGGTATAGAGGGTTTTAAATTTCCATTATGCAATAACACAGCTTTTAAGCTATATTTAAATGAGTCTATGAATAAGCGCCAGTCACGGGGAGAATGTTCAATATCAAGTTCCTGCATTAAATCGTCTATATCAAAATATTTAAAGTAGGCTTTTTTTACATTTTCGGAAAATGGCCTGGCTTGTGATTTCACCAGAAATTCTCCACAATTATAACAAAATTTGTCAGGAAAAATTTTGCAACGCGCGTTTGACTCGACATTCTCGTCTTCACATACACTTGCTTATCAATACTCAGAGAACCACTCAATTCGAAATTCAACAGAAGAGTGATGTTTAACGTTTATTTTATGTCTAATGTTGTAAACAACCCAGTCTAGGTAATTTTTCCGTTGTAAAATAGACCCATTTTAGCCGCCCCACAATAAAAGTGTTTACTCGCCAATATAAAAGGTTCTAATTAGGCTATTAAAAAATGGTACGTATTAGGGCTTTCCGAATATTTTTTTTATTATTGGGAGGGTATTTCCATTGTGAAAATAATGAGCTGGTCTGTGTTAGAAAAATCTTGTCGGCCAGTGTTATTGGAGAAAATATCAGCTTTATTCTAGTTTGTTTCATCATTATCAGTTATCGAGAGTTCTAATTAAAATGAAAATCGTGTGGAAAAGATAGAAAACAGAAGAAATAAGTAAATGAAGTTCTTAACAAACCTAATTAAAGTTCTAAGGGCAAAAGATTATCGTATGACATTCAATTGTTTTGCCATTTAACACTTTAATAGTGGTTTATTGAAGGGTATTTTAATCAAGATATTAATGAATTTGCGAGTAAGAAATCTAGAAAAGCTTATTTCTAATAGCTGTAATTACTTTGAAATTTATTTTCTCTACATATATAGGCCGATGAAACTGTCACGGTAAACCGCAAACAGTTTGGCTAGTTCTCAAAATATAAAAATTAAAGGTTATTAAACATGTTCTTGGGTTTTTGTCGAATATATAATGTGATATAAAAAGAATAATTGAGCATATTATCTATCAAAAAACTTTTTTATTATAAATGTAACATCCTCTTTTTCTCATATTTTTTATTTATACCTCTAACCCTTTTATATATTATATGGGGTAGAGAATCATTAAAATTGCCTTGTCTAGAAACCGGTACTGACAGTATTCATCTCGGGGATATCTTTGATCGACCGCACATATTGACACTCATAAGAACACTGCCGAAAGAACAATACATTTTTTTGCAGATCAAAAGTAGAAGAAGAAAGACACTAGACAAGCGTTAGCCTTGAAGAGCTACGAAAAGAAACCACAGGGTCTATGTGGGAATATCATGAAGTACTAGTAAACGTCTCCCAGATCAATGGAGTTACTATTTGTTGACATAACCTGCAACAATAATTGCCAGAACCAGATCAGAAAATCAACTTCCCTTCATCATCTTTTTGTCATTAATGTAGCTGATTAATTTCCAGAAGCAATATAATACTTATTACTTCTCCCATGAAGGGAAGTAATCATTAGATAATCACCCTCCGATATTTGTTCAGATGTTGTGCAGAAATTAATTGTGTTATAGAGAGGAACTGACAAATGTTGGTACGAATTTAGGATGACGGAACAAAATGGCTGCCATATAAAATATTTGCAACCGTGAAAAATCACCCTACCAGGTTTTACATATCTTCACGTTTCAGCGTCCCTATATGCAAAAAAATATGTTTTTTCAATTCCGTCGGTCTGTCTGACGGACTGCCTGTCTATCAGTTCGCGGCGTAGCTAATAACTACTTAACTGAATATTAATTAATATCTGGTGATATTTTGATAAAAATCCAATATGTCGGAACAAAATAGGGGCTTTGTGAAATGTAAAAAAATATTACTAAAATACTAATTATCCAATTTACCTCAAATTTTGCACAAAAGTGTTATATAAGAATGAGCCGATAATATTTTGTTTAAAAAATGAATGAACATGAAAAGATTAAATAATAGTACAGACATTTTGATCCTTCCAGCAGACAAGGGAAATGCCACTATCTTCATGGACAAAACAGATTACGTGGAGAAAAGATCACTACTTCTAGACCACAGCTGCTACAGAGTTATCCAAGCAGACCCGACAAATAAAATCCATGGACGGATAACCAACCTTATAAAGGCATCCACCCTGCCTGCAGGGGAAGGAGAAAACGTTAAGGTCAAGCAGCTCAAGGATGCCGCGATTCTACGAACTACCTAAAATAGGTAAGGTTAATGTACCACTTCGACATCTCTTCAGTGTAATAGGATCGCCCATTTACAAAATCAGTAAATAATCTTAATAATTTTAGAGGAAACGCACATTCAAATATGAGAAACTCTCCACATTTTGTAGAGAAATTAAAAGCAATCTAATTAGAACCAAAAGATATCTCAGTCAGTTTCGATGTAGAATCGCTCTATACGAATATGGTTATAAATGATTCTATTTCCATAATATCAAACTTACTTCACCATAATGATATTCACAACTCACTTTTAGATCTGATTGAAGCATGTCTCACATCAACATTTTTCAAGGAACTTTTTTATGAACAAACCTCAGGAGCTGCCATGGGATCTCCGCTATCAACAGTGGCAGCCAATACCTTCATGGAAGCTTTTAAAGAGAAAGCTTATTGACTTCAAATTTTTGACACTTATATAGACCTGGTAACATTTTGGTAAAAATCCAATTTGGCGGAACAAAATGACAAGCTTGTGAAATGTAAAAAAAATATTACTAAAAACTAATTATCCAATTTACCTCAAAGTTTGTACAAAAATTAAGTGTTACATAGGAATGAACTGGTAATATTTTGGAACGAATCCAATATAGTAAAAGAAAATGGCGACTTAATAAAGTGTTTAAAAAAATAACTTAAAAAAACATTTTATTTACTTGACTTCAAAGGGATAAACTGGTACGAATTCAACATGACGGAACAAAGTGGTAAGTGACTGTCTTAAAAAATCAGTGTAAAAACTACTTATTCAATGTATTTTAAATTATACCCAAAAATCAAGTGTGGCAGAGGTATAAACTGGTAAAATATTGGTACGAATCCAATATACTTGAACAAAATAGCGCCCAATCAAAAGCTAAGAGGATCATAAAATATTTTTTTTTGTACTGAAATTAAACATGTACGGAAAAGTATTTTGCTAAATAACTCTTAAACACATATTAAAAAATGTAAGAGACGACGATTAAAAACGTTTCACAATAGAATTGAAGCTACCTAGTAAACCGTGTGTCGTCTCGAAAAAAGTTTGGGAAGTCAAAGGGAGTCGTGAGCCTAGGGATGGGCGATATTAGATTTTAACTATTGATATGCGATAGCACATCATCTATTGATTTATTTTATTTATCGATATGTCTATAGTTATGGATAAATATCGATATATCGATAGTTATCGATATACCTATTGTTACCGATGAACATCGATAGTTTTGGATATTTATTATTCAGTTATTGGTATTTTTCTTTTCTCTATTACTACCATGCATGCAGAGAAAAATAGATTATGGATAAGGTATCGGCAAGACGACAAGTTTCGGATTTTAAATTTAAAAGGGTATTGTCAGATATAAAAAATCCTAGGTCTTGTGGTTGGGACAATACATCCTTGAGAGTATTACAAGAGCTGTTTGTTTGTGCATTAAAAGTTTTGATAGATGCAATTTATTATTCTTTTGCCATAGGTAAATTTCCCGAATGCGTTAAAAGAGCGAAAATTATGCCATTATTCAAAGGAGGAAGTACAAATGATCTAATTATAGACTAATTTCATTGATTCCCACATTGGCAAAAAGTATTTAAAAATTGGTAAAAGTGCGATTTGTAGATTACGTGAGCAAGCATGGATTACTGAGTCAAGTGCAGTTTGTTTTTCAGAAAGCAAAAAACACCAGTGATGTCATTTTTCTTCATTCTTAGCAAGGCTCTGGATTGTGTAGACCATAGAATACTGCTGAGTAAATTGGAAATATATGGTATAAAGTATATACCTTTAACGAATAGGGAGTCTGAGCTCCTTAACGTTAATGCAGGTGTTACTCAGAGGTCTGTTTTGGGTCTCCTACTGTTTCTAATATCGATCGCGCTATGTTGTCAATATCTGGAAAATTCACAACATTCGCAGATGATACAACAATTTTATGGGACAGTAGCGATCCACAGATCTTGGAAACATCTGTAAGCAAGGACCTGTATATAGTTAAGGAGTGGATGGATGCTAATTATCTAAAATTAAATATTTCTAAACAAATATCATGAAATTTAAATGTAAAATAAATTATGTGTACCTGGAATTAATAACTAGCGTTGAAGCAAACAAATTTTTAGGTGTATATATTGACGAAAATTAAATTGATTCCCATATAACTACCCAATGTAAGAAATTAGCGAGAGAGTGTTTTGTATTGAGAGTTATAGTTCAAGTATATTTTGCTCTAACGGACACCCAAGTATTAATGTATGCTTTTGAGGATCCTGATCAAGACTCTGTTAATTATGTGTGTATTCTTCCGAAGAGTGCAGTGCGCACTTTGGACAGGATGAAAAATCGCAGTTCGAGTAAATCATTTTTGTATCACAAAAAATTTTGACATTTCCCGGTATTTTTATTTTCGAAACCGTATGCATACTACATCGAAAATTTGAAAGCGCTATTCGCAGAAGTCCTCTGTTGAACTGCACGCCAAATACAAACAATTCCACTTCCAATTCCAAAGTCTTCATTAATTAAAAACTCAATTATTTATTATGAAAAAAACTTTTTAATCACCTTCAAATTAGTTTAAGAGAAATTGGAGATCTAAGACGCTTCAAGTCACAAATTTGCTCCTTGAGAGGGCCTTCTGTTTAGCGGAAGAATTTTACAAATTTGCTTTTTTGAATTGGTTTACAAATTTTATTTATTGAATAGTAATTCTGACTTATTATTTTTTTACAGTACTATTTTTTCAATATTTAGTGTTCATTATTTTAACAATGTAGGATGCTGATTTGTATGTTTATTAATTATTGACTTAATTTATTTTTTGTTAGCTATTTTATACTTTACATTACAATATATTTTTTTAATTCAGCTTAGTCAATGAATTTATATCTATGACAAAAAAACCATGTTTGAGTTTGAGATTGAGTAACATTTGGCCACATAGTTAAATAATATGTTATTTTCGGTATAGGTATAGTCAGGCAGAAGACATTTTAAAGTGGTCCGTTCCTGGCATAGTTTCTTTGCTCATATGCTCATCAACATAACATATTAATATAATATAAACATGCGCCATTATATGGGGCAATACCGTGACATTTGTGATACGAAAAATATAAGTTTTTTCTACGATTTTTAGTCCCTAGAGGAAGTGTTTATGTAGTTTTTCGATATTTTGACAAAAGAAATGCGGAAAAGTGGGAAGTATACCCGACATATTTTGAAGAAAAACTCGAAATATTTATTAAATTAACTAAATACTTGGGTTTAGCTAATCTCACAATACAATTTTTGTTGAAAAGTTGTTAAGCATGGAGAACATTTAAATTTACCCTCTATTATTCAAAATATGGGACATTACATTTATGTTAGGAATGTTGAAACAGAACAAGTTCTAATTAAAACGTATTTTCACCTCTTTTTGAGATAAGTGGACGTGGGATCTTTTTTTACACTTCATGTGACTTAAAAATGCCCACTTGAGTATAACCTTTTTTAGAGGACTGGAGCATTTATAGAATTTGGGTTAAAATATTCTCTAGGTAGATCAAGTTTACACTATAAGCATTTCTTGGCAACTTTTGTAAGTAATATTTCCCATTTTTATGGGATGAATAACTTTTTACCCGCCACTGTTTAACCCTCTTAGTTCCACCCTACATAAGATAAAATGTTTATGTGCCATAAATAGTACATAGTTTCTAAGTGTTCTCGTTATAAATATTGTTTGTGTAGAAGAAAATTAATTTTGCAGGATATAATAAATAAACCGAATATTCCTTCTTTTAGTAAGTCTTTCAAATGTAAAATGTTGAAAACCATTAGCCACGTATAATTTTGTCTTAATAATGTTAATACCTCCCCAAAAAAAAGATTTTTGCTGCATTTCTCTATTGTTAAAGACAAAAAAATTGCTGATAACACCAACCCGAAACATTTAATAAATAAAAAACAGAACAACATCAACATTAAGAAAAATTAAATAAATTTGTTTAATTTCATTTTTTTTTTCATAAACCCCAAGAACTATATATATATATTTATATATATATATATATATATATATATATATATATATATATATATATATAATAATATATATATATATATATATATATATATATATATATATATATATCTGCACTTCACTTATTTGCTGACCTAATGGAGGCCTGATTTAAATTCTGATTGGAAAGTCAACCTACAGTTTTAGAAGCTGCGATGCTTAGGGCAAATAATTAGAAGTTAGATCAATTCCTCAAAAGGGATCTTAAATTAACGTCTTTTTACATAAAAAGAAAAGCTGGCTACAATATGTATCTAAGAAACAGCCCTTTAAAAGTGGGAGGGCGTGAAAATGCCCCCATCAATTCTGAAGTGATAAGAAATTAAATCGATAAAATCAAATTATAATTATCGCTTTTGAACATACATATATACTTAGACATATTCATGTGTTATAAAAAATAGAAAATTTCCAGTTTTACGTTGAAGGGTTAAATTTAGATATAGTTGATTATCAACTTGGTAGTAAATTTCTGTTACTTTCATGCAACAAATTAACTACATAAATGTTTTGAATACCTTTGATTAGCCTAAGATAAGTACTCAAAAACGAAAAATAATTTATGTACCACGTGGTCACTTTACCTTGTCCACATTAATGTGCATGTAAATTTTGTATCTTCTAATTTGTTGATACGAAACAAAAAACAAGTTTTAGTTTTGCTCGTCATATACATTCATATAAACGAAACACATCTTTTTAACTTATCAGATTGCTAATTTTAATTAAGTAGTTTCAAAATTATCTCCAAAAATTTAAGAAAAAAACCTATTATACAATCTTAGGTATATGATTTGTGTATTATACATCAAAGTCACATATTCAAAAAATTAAGACCATTTTGATTTAAACAAAGGTAACAATAATTGCAAGTAATTACATAAACACTGAGGAATCAATAATGGGAAAAAATCGATCAATAATGACACTCCTTTAGTTTTGAGTTGTTTTTTACTAATACAGTTTCGAAACATTTTTCTAATAAAACTTCTAGTTTATCAGAACTCAGAAAATACTGATGGAAAGGGAAAACTACAGACTTGGCAAAAGTTTGACAAGGGGCGTGCATATAACCCCCCATCTATTTAAAATAAAATGTTAAACTGGAAGTTTAAGAGGACTTAAATTATATTTCTTTTCAAATAATGATTTTAGAATTCAAGCGAAATTAATAGGAAAATAATTTCTTAATGGTAAGTGGGTTAAAAAATCATTAATTCTATTGTCTTTGTTTATTTTTAGTTATTTATGTATAATATATAGACAGCTGTTATATTTGTGTCAACGCCTATTAAGAAAGGAGTATGATCGGAAAATAGATTCATATTAAATATAGTTTAAATTAAGTAAGCAGAATGCATATAAAAAAAATCTATTTTAGGATAATGTTCGTTCTAATATAATGATTGTATCTATAACTAGAAGGTTCTCTATTCGAACTCATTTCTTAAAATAACACGTATATTACTGCTAATTTTATATTTTGTCGCGCGTTTATCGATAAAATCTAGAAGGAAACAAACTTATTAAGAAATAAATTAATATTTTATTCCGTCCAGAAATAAAGATTTTTACCTAGTTAGTTTACGACTAGCTTTTATCTAAACTAATTATAAAAGGCAAGAAAATATAATTTGTCCACTGATAGAAATGTGTAATTCGAAAAATTCGGTGCATGTATTCTGATTCAAAAATTAATTTAAAAAAATAGAGAGTGTCATTCTATTCTATTACATTTAATATCTAAAAAATCACTTTTATGAAATGACACGAAATATTTTTACGATACCCTTAATGCATTTATACCATTAACAAAGTGATCTAATTTCATAGGTTCATTACATAAAGAATTATCTCTCATCATAAATGGTGTTGAAAATCACATGCATATAGCATGCATATTTCAACCCAAATTTATTTTGTATATAAATTATCATAATTGATTTTCACTAAATTAACAGATAAATGTTTGACGCAGTAAAAGCAAGAATTCAATTTGGCCTGTGGGTGTTTTAAAATTTTTATAAGTTAATAAATAATTAATAAATATTAAGTAGCATAAGAAATCATGATTAAGAATAAAATTATTCTAAATTAGAAATATAAAAAAATATATTTTTTAAAATTCAAAATTATAAATACTATAAAGTGAAGCCATTTTTATCGGGGGATCTCTCCTCTATTACATTGTAAAATTGTAACTAAAATATCTAATGATAAGATCTCTCGGTGAAATAGTTTGATTTTGCTGTCAGTTTCGATTTGTAGTTTTTGCCGGGCTACCGAATATTAAAAAGAGGATTTAAGGCAAAACAAATATGGAAAAAATGTTTTTAGCATTATTTCGGAGTTAGAATCATAAAAAGAATTTTTAAATATTTGGTTTTATATTTTATTTCTGGATTAGACGGAAATAAAATGTAATTTAGCAATAACTAATTCCCGCTACAGGTATACAAATAATAATTAATATTGCTGTTGCATATTTAACTTAGCATTACTTTTCATTTTTTTGTTTGGAATATCAGATCTATTTATGTCAATACGAATTTTGTGATTATATTTTTGATGTATGTGTAAAAATATTAATTAAATACCCCTAAATAAATTGGATCGTTTAATAGCATTTAGTTAGTTAAAAACTTACCAACATAAAAGCAACTTCAATGCATTTTTGTCTCATCCTTATTAGTTTGTGCTTTTTTTGTATATCATTCAATATTTGTTAGGTGGGACGAGAAGTGGGACATCCTGGATAAATTTAAATAATAAGGCAATGTTTGTCAAAAGCAACTTTATTTTTTTACGGCCTTCTTTGTGTAACGTCTCGCAACAGATCAGAGTTAATATATTGCAATATTTAATGCCATATAAATGAAAAAAAAAAATACCAAGGGGCAAAACCTAAAAATCGATTTTTCGGCCTTATTGCTCGACTGACGCATGACGCCTCGTCTACATACAAATTAGGTAATTATATTTCAAACGTTCTTAATCCATTTAGGTATAGCAAAAACAGATTCTTATATAAGAAGTTCTACACATTTCGTTGAAAAACTTAACAACATCCATTTGGATCCCGAAGACATTTTGGTCAGTTTCGATGTAGAATCACTTTACACGAATATTCCTGTTAGCTATCCAATTTCCATTATATCAGATATATTTCAACATAATGATGTTAATACCACTCTTATAGATCTAGTTGAAGCATAATATACATCTATTTATTTCAGTTTTTAGGGAACTTTTTATGAACAATCCTCAGGGGCATCTATAAGATCGCCTAAATCACATATTCACAATATAAATTGAATCAAGTGGAACGATTTCCTTTCTGGATATATTCGTTCAAAGGAAGAGAAGTGGTAAATTAGGACATTCAGTAAATAGAAAACAAACGCATATAAATAGAATAAATATCCCCCCCCCCTCTATTATCCGGCATAGGAACAATAGGCTATTGACTCGCTAATATTTAGAGCTTTTTTGAGTTCTGATCAAGATTCTTTATAATAGTGACTAACTAAATCTCTAAGACTAATACATTGAAGAATATAGTGATCGCACCCCGCGATATAAGAATAAAAGAGAGTAGTGCTGTCCTTCTCTACTGCGTGGCACTACGAGGCTGATCACTTCACATAAGATGATTGGACACAGCTTGCGGTCCCCCAATGATGTCATACTTTTCCAAACAGAAGCATTATATTAAAATTCCTTGCTCTTGTGAACCCTCAGAATCCACATGAACGAAACTTTAAAAAGAATGTATTGAAAATTTTGAACATATAACAAATTTCAATAGCTATACGGGTTACGGTCTACATCACACGTGAAGACATGTGGGCTTAACATGGGGCACAGTTCGGTGAGCACAAGTCAGGTATAAAACGGCAGCCTGAATTTCCCCGAGCTAATTTAGTGTTCAGATCTCGGGAAAAAAGATACCTGAAGATACCTCGTGCAATCATGAGCACAATGTTGGTTAATAATTCCAGTTTAACACAGTCTAATTCCAATAACCATGATTTTTTTACAATAATTAGTTTTGGGAATAACCGTATTAATTTAATAACCGGATTGTCCGGTTATAAATAATTTCTATACTCGTCTAATGATTATTCCTTATTTCTATTCTGGATTTAAAATATTAATACAGAAAAAAATAAGTATAACAAATAATTATATACTATTTATCACAAAAGATGCAACTCACAAAAATACTGTTATCAATCTCAACCAAAATTAGGATACATGTTTATGTTGGGGCAGTAGTAAAGATAAAAGCATTTGAAAACCATGAACGGTCTTCAAATCAGTTGTACAATTGCCCAACTTAAACATGTATGCTAATTTTGGTTGAGATTGATTAATATTTGTGGGTGTTGCATTTTTTAAAAATAAGTAGTATATTTTGCTTAATTTAAGATGTTAATCCAACAATTTATCAATTGCTCCTGCCTGGAGAAAAACTCTCAGACGGTACGTGCACGAAGTACATAGATTCCACATAAATATTTGTTTTAGATCCATCTCTTATTGATTTTTTCGATTTTCGTGTAACAATTAAAAAAAATAAATAAAACAGGCAAAACCGCTTATCCGACATTGACTAAATTTAGGTTTAATAAGAGGTTCATAAATTACATTAACTGTATTCCCTATCTATTGGCACTATTTTTTTCCCTTTTTTATCTATAAAATAAGCTACATTTAATTTTCTTATAATAAAATCATTGCATGACCCGTAAAATCTAAATTACAAACGAAAAATTGATAGACTCAAATAACGGAGATTGACATGTAAAGTTGTAAAACTGTAAATACGAATACGGTATGCTGCTCTGAAAATCATGGCTTTTCATTCATTAGCTTTAAAACCAATGATCTAATCTATGGCAAGTGGCAGGTAAAATAATTAATTGTTCAGAATTAAATACCTTACTTGCAGAGCTTAACCTAGTCAATAGTTCACGCAAACCGAAGTATGTATAATTTATTTGTATTAGAAATTCATAACCGGATGCTAAATGCTATATCACTAATACATCCGTAAAATAAAAATAAAAAAAATTCTGATAATATGTAAAAGAAAAGCACGTAAAAAATAAGAAACTTAAACTGTTATTATATAACTTTAAACTGAAACTATATATTAATGGTTATTTTGGTACTAAAATAAAGGTATTTAACAAGAAATTCATTATCCAGGAAATTTTTAAATTATAACCCTCGTTTTATCCTTGTGTATAAAATTATTACGTGCCGCCACTGCCGCTACACGACAAATTACAACTTCATTTAAAATTATTCCAACTATATATATATTGAAAATGCTTATGTCATAAACTAAATAGGCGGGTTCGAAATTAGTATGTCCTAAATATAATCAGAACAATAATAATTTCGATCGCCATAAACAATCGTCAGATCAAGTTTCAGACGGCAACTTTTTGTTAAAGTTATCCATGCTGTTTGCAAAACCTAATTTCGAAACATATTGAAACCCAACGAGTTTTCGAGCGACAGCATGCACGTATCAGGTTGTGAAAAACATATTTCCTTTTTTCCGATTTCTCTCTTCACGTCAGCGACGTCAGCTGCTTTCTATCCAAAGTAATAACCGGCTATTATATACATATAATATATATATATATATATATATATATATATATATATATATATATATATATATATATATATATATATATATATATATATATATATTATATATAGTTATGTTATGAATAAGCTTCGTTGTTAAACGTAAATCTTCTCTGCATTCATGTTTACTTATATTAATCTTTTTCAATTCTAGATTGTATGTATGTATATTGAATTAGTTTTACCTAATAACTAAACATTCTAGGTGTCTTTTTGCATTGATGAATGAATTAGAAAAGATGCCTTCTTACTTGTCAGTCCTAAACAAACTGCCCATTAAAATCAATACAGCAGCCTAATATTTCATCAATTTTAGATGTGTATTTCTGAAGCGGGCTTAGCGAGCTTTTCAATATTTGATAGCTAATTTATTTGGCATTTAGAATCGGTAAGTTGTTTTAATTTATTTTGTTTTTTTGCACATTATACAGGTTGCTAAAAAAAAAGTTATCAAAAAACTAGAAATGTTTTCTTATCTGAGTGTACAGGAATCCTTTATGAAGGAAATTGTGGATATAAGGAAATTTTCCGGTTTTTTATATTTGTTTTTATTTTTTTTAATATTATTTTTATTTATTTCCTATAACTTTATTTACATGGTCTACAAAACTAAATTAAGTCGTTTATTATTTTCCTCCGTAAAAAAGATCCAGGAAATGGAATTTCATAAGCTTGTACTTGCTTCTCACTTGATTTTTGCCCAAAATTTTAAATCAATTGGATAACTGAGCTGAGGAACTACAAGTATTTTACTTAAGTTGTTTTGAATTAGCCTTACCTGGGATAATATATTCAGTATTTTTTTAAAAAAGTACTTATACCGGTAAAATTTCAAATTTAATATAAGTATTACTTATACACCTTATAACCCTGGAATGCAACAAGGTGTTGGCTTGTATATTGAGATCCACCAAACAACAGTTTCCAAAATAGTCCATTATGAGTGCAATTTGCCAAAAGAAAAATAAATGGATTACATTTCTTGCTTCAGACGATGCTCTTAATGTAACCAAAGAAGAGTGGGCAGTAAAGCATATGATACCAAATGTCATTGGCGCAATTGACTGCACATACGTAAAAATTTTAAAACCTCACATTCACGGTGACGAATATATTAATAGAAAAGGTTTTTACCCAAAAAATGTGCAAGCAACGTGTGACCATAGAGAAAAGTTTACCAGCCTGGATGCATCGCGGTCTGGTTCTTTTCACGATAGCAGAATATGTTATAATTCCTCAATTTACACCATAATGTTGAACAACCAGCAAAATATATGCCTCTTGGATGATTCCGGATATGCTGTAACTCCGTGGATGCTTATACCATTTAAAAATCTGTTAACAAACATAGAACAATATTTTAATAGAATTCACGCAAAAGAACGAGTTATTATTGAACAATGTTTGGGACAATTAAAAGGGCGATTTCCAATGTTACATTACACTATACGACTTAAAACTGACCGAATATGTAAATATATTATATCAGGATTTATTTTACATAATTGTTCGAAGTTTTTAAACGACCCGAATGATTTTGAACCAATTTATCTTGAGGAAGAACCTGTAATGCCTGAAGGAAATATAGCTGAAATTAGACGCAGAGGTATACAGTTTCGTGCACATATTGCTGAACTCATATACGAGCGAAAAATTTCAAATTAAGATATTTCTTATTGTTATCTAATATTTATCATTAATTAATTATACGTTATAAATACCTTAATAAACCTTTCATGAAAAGAAAAACACAAAGCTTAAATTCCTTAAAAAAAGCTACTAGCGAGAAAACACACTTCTTTCTAGGTCAATAGTTTTAGGCACTCGAGTGTGGCCTCAGAAAATAATATTCTATAAACTGTTCTACAACTTCCACAGATTTTTCTACAGCTTTTGCAGCTTTTTCTTGAGCCATAGCAGCATTTTCCTGGGCTACAGCGGCCTTTTCCTGAGCTGAAGCAGCATTAATTTGTTTGAGCAATAAAATCTTTTGCAGTTTTTTTAATGAGGCAGTAGTAAGTTCATTTTCATCAAAAAATTGTCTTGCATCTGCAGCATCATTGGTTTTGTCTTCTTCACAAATTAAACGCCTGTTTCGTCCACCAGGGTCATTTTGCTACCTGCACTTACTCCTCCTAAAAATATAATAGAAACCCTGTACAAAACATATCTATAAAAAATATACACATTTAGGTTCAGTATAGAACAGCCTAGGTTAAGTATATAATATCCCTCTTGTAGATGTTAGACTTCGCCTTGTACTTACTTGCAAATAAAGACGTTTTTGAATTTGAACCCATTAGAATGTTCATTAAACTCGTTCTGTCGTTTCTGTTCTGTTTATTATTTCGGTTTCACAACGTATCTAATAGTAACTATCTCCAATCGTTTTCAAGTATAAACTAAATGCTAACTCTAAAGCTACGAGCTTATATTACTAATCGTGTGCGGTGATGCGTGAAATCTCTGCATATGTTTGGAATATCAACGCTAGGCTTACTGAATATGCCTTGAAAGCTGCTTATATAAACTTTCATTTTTGCCAGTGCTGCTCCTTATGCAAAATTTTGGCCTCCGACCGTTGCATGCGGTGTTAGTTTTACCAGACGTGTTCCGCTATGCTCGATTTTGACGTCTCTCTCTTTTGAGTATGATGAAAATGCGCTTTGACTCTTATATTAAGAAAGCGTTTTGTCTCTCCAATGTACGAGTCACCACATTTACACTGGATTTGGTATATGCCTTATTTTTTTTGTATCGATGTCCCTTGGCTTGGTTTTTATCAGAAGGCTTCTTAAAGTAAATTTTGCTTTCATACAGAGGAATCAAGGCTTTTTCAGTAGACTTACAAACATATGGAAGCCGCTTATAGCTCAAACTGACCTTCTAAAATTTCACGGTTCAGGTAACCAGGGGGCGGACACTTCACGCATCAGCGCACACAACTAGTATATAAACCCGTTTGCACTTGAAAACGATTGGAGATAATTACCATTCGATATGAAATTATATTAATTATGAAACTGAAATAATAAAGACAATGCAAGTACGACAGAACGAGTTTAATGTACCTTTATATATATATATATATATATATATATATATATATATATATATATATATATATATATATATATATATAAAATAATGCTAAATATATATTAAAAAAACCTATTTATGTTAATATAAAGAATCTAATTACACACTCAGCCAACAAAAATTTATAAAAAGTTTTATTTTTTAATAACTAATAACAAAAATTTTTTTCTATAACAAAAAAAAATTAGGTCGCTAGTTTTCAATATTTATAATAATGCATTAAATGTCATAGAAAAGAAAATTTTTAATGGCCTTAATAGTTTAAATTGAAGCAATAAAACAAAATTCTCTGAAAAAAGTTTTTTTAATAGATTCAAAAAAAATTGAAGAAAAATTATTCATTTTTCAGCTTGCTATGATTTTTAAGGTTTAAAGTCATATCCTTTATTTCTACTCTATTAATTTTTTTAACAGTAGCAAAAAAGTTTCTAAATCATTTAAAGGTAAAATTTTATGCTTTACAAATCTTATTTAAAACTTTCTCTTCTAACTCTTAACCTTTTTGAATAATCACAATAGCCGGGGGTAAGAAAAAGAATAGTTTCACTTACTTACCTCAAACTAATTTATATTAAAAATTCAGGCAGATTGACAATTTGTAAGTTCATTTAATTGGACTACAAAATTTTAACCTAGGTTTAGGGCTCAAAATTGGTCATTGAAGACATGGGCGCCACCATATTTTATGTATTTCCTTCCTTAACGCTTCAGTTTAACAGTAGAATATGTTCTTGCTATTACAGCTTTAAAAATTTAGATAATGCGTATTTTTTTACAGAAAAACCAGATAAACTCAACGTCCACATTTAAATACATTATGCTTTATTCATTTTTTCTAGTAGCTATATTACATTGTTATCTTTATAGGCAATGCAATTTTGTTTGGAATTTTCTGATTTATTTTCTATAATTAAAATATTATCTCTAAATCATTATATCAGTGCGCCGATCGGAAGAGAAACATTAAATTAAATAATAGAAAAGAATTGATATAACATTATAGATAGCTGCAAACTATCATTTTTTTTTCATATCTAGGTTACATGTCAAGCAAATTGACAAATTTTTAAATTTTGAAATCGATTCTTTTCTATTATTTAATTTAATGTTTCCCTCTTACGATCGGCGCACTGATAAGTCCCGATTGGATGAAAGTATTTGTACAACTACTGTAAAACTTAAGGTAAATTATATAATTTCTTATGCTTGCTTAAATAATATTTTTTATATTATGTATCGTAACATTCCGTAGACAGACTAGTCTACATGTTGAGGTATGTAATTATATTAAATATTTGCTTCATTTAATTTAAAGTTAAATATTTTTATTCAATTGCGAAAAAGCCAAAAAAAATTTTGTTTGTCAAAAAAGTTATAACAAATTAAGACATGAATATTTAGTTATTAAATTTAGTAAAAAATTACTTTGATTATTATTACAGTACTTAAAAAATCGGCTAAATACTATAAGTATCTAGATGTACTGTAAGTACTTAGATATATTTGGTATTTATACCTAAATTTTCTTTTTAAGTAAAGCACTGAATGTTTTAAGTACTTTTGCAAAATATCGGTACTAACACTGAAAGTAGATTTTAAAATCAAGACGTTAACACTGGTTACTTTAAGTACTTTTGCTGAGTACTGATGACAGCTCTGTTGGATAAGTAGTTTTTTGGTACTGAACTTTTAAACATTTCGTTAGGCCATGATTAGCGGCCATTTTGTTTCACCATAATGGCTTTACAACAAAAGTTTACCAATTTATTTATGTGTTACACTTTATTTTTGTGCAAAATTTAAGCATCATTCGATAATTAATTTCGTAAAAATGAATTGTTAGACATTTTCTGAAGCCGCCTTTTGTTTCATCATATTGTATTTTTACAAAAATGTAAATGTGCAGTATTTAAGCCAAGCGGCGCATAGAGCGAACGACAGACCCACAGAAAAGACACAGCATGATTTTCGGAGTCCAGGAACCCTAAAACGAAAGATCTGCATCTTAGAAGATGATTTTTTCACGATTTCAATAGTTCCGTCTTACGGTTTCATATTACAGGATAACCTACCAGAAAAGAAAAAAACTTTTTTTTTAACAAAAAATATATTGGAAACTTTATTCGAAGTATACCGCAGCCGTTAAACATAGTGTTAGAGTTTAGTTAGGGATCATTTAGTTTTAGGAACTATCTGGGAAGTGCTATTTAAAATAAGAACGTATTTTTAATTTTAACATTCTAATATTAAAATGGTGTATATCGCCGGCAAAAAAGAGGGATGGACAAAAAAAATAGAATAAATGTGCCTTCCAGATAAAGTATAATGCTTTCAAATTACAGCATATAATATAGGCGTATTTTATTACAAACTATTTTTTTTTATTGAGAGGTGTGTGACAAACTTGGCAAAACGTTAAAAAATTTGGCTGCACAGCAAATAACCCAAATTTTGACTGGAGAATACTCCAGGAGGGCTATATAGATACGATATTGCCTAAACACGTTTCTGTAGTTTCACCGACAACGATATGACGTAAAATAATATTGCGTAAAATATTCAGTCATAGAAACTGCAACGAATAAAATATGTTGCACATAATTTAAATAAAAACCCCTAAAAATGTATTGTAAGCAAGTGGAAAATGCCTCCTATGTTTTTCGTCTAGTTAAAATTTGTAGATAATAGTGCCCATTATATTTCATTACAAGTAAACATAGAACCTTCACCTTAAATCTGTTGCCCGTGAATCAACCTGTCTCTAAATTGGATCTATTTTTGATAACATTTTGTCACAACATAATAGATATTTTCGGTAGCCTATCATTTATTCGTAGTTTCGAGACTAGAATAACGTTAATAAGAAAATATCTCTTGCCAAGTTTTCATTTCAATAAAGTTTTAAGTATTTTGTCTGTTGTATTGTACTAATAATATATGTAGGTCTAAAAACTCATATTATGCATGATGTAGACTGTTTCTAATGAACCAAATATAGTAAATATGGGAAAACGATATAAACGTACAAGGCTTGTATAAAAGTGGAGTTTCCACCTCTTCCTTGCCAGAAACGAAAATCTACCATTTATAAAATTAAATCTAGATAGACATATTATTTCGGTTTTTTAAATACATATACATATATATATATATATATATATATATATATATATATATATATATATATATATATATATATATATATATATATATATATATATATAAGCTGGTCAAAGAAAATTAAACATTAAAAATAAATATATATATACAATTTTTTTTCTTGGGAATGGGGTTCAACAAGACAAAATTACGAGTAGATTACATAATTCTACATGCATTAAACTAAAATTATTACAGAAGTCATTGTAAAAATTTAGTGAAATATTAAAAACGTGACGACTTACCATAGACAAATACTCAAACATAACCAAGATGCACGATGCAACATCTATAGAGCAAAAAAAACATGATTACATTTGACATGTAAAAACAAATATGCAGTTCGAAAATTCCAAACATTAACACACAAACATAGAGAAAGTATAGGTCGATACTGGAAGATTAGAATTATTTCATACGACAATATTTGTATATATTAATGTTTTTGTTTTTTTTGGTGGTATTTATTTGAAGGTAAATTTTTTTTGGATATGTTGACATATGGACATTACGTTAGAATGTTATGAAATATGTTGCTTAAATGAGATTTATTATTTACAGTCGAAATCGAAGTTATGGTTAGCTTTCAGTTCACGTTTTTTTAGGGCGGTGGTGTTTTTACGATCGTATTTGTGTCCATTTTTACACAAACCAATTAATGTCGCTTTAAATGTAATCACCAAAAGATGAAATGATATCAAAAGATATACCGACATTTCCTTAAAAAATTTCATAGAAGCTATTGAACTTACACTTACGTCAACCTAGTTTAAAAACAAGATTCATTCTACAAGCAGATTGAAGGTTGTGCAATAGGCACCTAAATTTCTAGCATAATAGCCCAGCTGGTACTAGAAGTTCTAGAATGCAGTACTCGATTTTGATTTGCCATTTTTCTATAGATACGTGGACGATTACGATAATACAATATAAATATAAATATATATATATATATATATATATATATATATATATATATATATATATATATATATATATATATATATATATATATATATATATATATATATATATATATATATATATATATATATATATATATATATATATATATATATATATATATATATATATATATATATATATATATATATATATATATATATATATATATATATATATATATATATATATATATATATATATATATATATATATATATATATATATATATATATATATATATATATATATATATATATATATATATATATATATATATATATATATATATATATATATATATATATATATATATATATATATATATATATATATATATATATATATATATAAAATCCCAACACTGTAAATAATAAATCTAAAATACCTCATTTAAGCAAAATATATCATAACATTCTGAGGTAACGTCTATATGTATACATGGCTTAATGTTTTATCAAATTAAGTTGTTTAGGTTGATTTGTTGGTTTTACTAAACATTGTAGAAAGTCATTTTTACCCCTCCCCCTCAGAATTTTCACTTAGTGCCCAGGACTAATAATGTTTATTAGATATTTTTTTCATAAAGCAATTTTTTTTTTGCTTAGCTATTATGTAGCCTTATAATAACACCTGTCTACCAGAATCACTGGAGGGCTTAATTTTTTCCATCTAGACTGATCACTGAAGCGTTTTCTGGACTTGGACGGAGTGAGCTCATAGGGAACCTGGCTAAAGTCCTGGATAGCCGGATGATCCTTCTCCTATTTTTGTATTTTTGTACTTCTGTGGGTGAGCTGAAAATCTTTTTTCGACGTTTCACTATTACTTTTTGACCGTAATTTATAATTATGCATTACGTTATTTCTGATAACAAAAGTTCGTTCCTTCTTAAGCTTCCAGCGTGACTTAGGGTACGTAGCTTAGAGTAAAACATTTTTTTAGAAAATAATGGGAGCCCTGTTTATTAGCTTGACTTCTGTTTACACTTGGTTATAGAGATAGATTACATCATCTCCCTACTTTGGGGTCTTTAAGAATAACAAATGCAACTGGTACTTTTTTAATTTTCAATTTCGCAATACCAGGAAAGTTGGCGCATCCACCAAAATGTCAGGCTGGTCGTTTTTTCTTAAGCTTCCGGCGTGAATCTTAAGGTACGATGCTTAAAGTAAAACTCTTCTTTAGAAAATGATGGCAGAGCTGTATATTTCTATTAACATTTGATTATAGAGATTAGACGTGCATGATCTACCTACTTTGGGGTAAGAATAACAAATACTTAATATGGCTTAAAATGACTTGAGTATTTACTTTATGTCATAAAAACTACGTAGTTGTCTGAATTGAGTTCCCATCTGTTAGGTAATACCACAGAGTAACTAGTATGTTTTCTTGAGACTCAAGTCAAGCCAATCTGCTGTAAATCGCATTGCTATTAATAATATAAATACTGCTGATTGTTAGCAATGTCAAGTTCGTCGTGTTTCTTAGACTAGAAACTTATTGACAATATATATTAAGCGTTATAAAGAATCGGTCTATATATGCGTGTAATTATTTGCTAATGACATTTTACAAATCCTATAAACTGGAATTTATTTCAATTTTTTTAAGTTTTCATTTTTTAAACATTTCATTTCATTCCCCCCCATAATGGGTTTATAAAAAAATTTTATCCTTATATCGTACTTTATTTTTGCGCAAATTTCGAAGTTCATTTGATAGGTAGTTTCTTAATAATTTTTTTTTTCATTTTATGAGGCCGCCATATTGGATTTTTAACAAAATCTGCCCATTTCGTCTCCATATAGCCTTTGATTTCTGACCAAAACTGACAAAACGATAGACCGGCAGATTGACGGAAATCGAGGAACATTTTCGGGGTCCTGGGACTCTAAAGCGCATAGATCTGCAAAAATATCGTAGAGTAATATTTAAGTAGCAAAAAAAATATTTGATTCCATCTTGTTGATTTTACAAAATCGGTGTCAAACCCTTGATTATTGTGTAAAATGTCAGATCAGTTATATAAGTAACCTTTCTTCTCTGATTTGTCCTGCCATAATGGCTTCTCACCAAAATTTTAACAGGTAATCCTTAATATCACACTCAATTTTTGTGCAAAATTTAAGATAATTTGATTAAGTTAGTTTCTTTATTAATTTTGGAACATTTTATTAAGTATCCCCATAATATGACCATTGATTTTTCAACATAATTTAAAGCCCACCGAAAGAGTAGTTTTTCAGCCATGCCGCGCGCAGACAGGCCGACGGAAATGGGAAAACGTGTTATTCGATATCTTATCTAGGGACCCTAAAATGCCAAGATCTGCCAAAATGTCGATCAGATTTTTTTCACGTATACGAAACTTACCACATACGAGGGAAATAATGAGGCTTACATGAATTTTTTTTGTGACGTCTTTATTGCGATTTGTTCACGCAGTTTCGAAGTGGTTTCTGTATGGATTTTGTCGTTGATCTTTTTTCTTACAATCAAGTACAAACTCGATTTTTCGACAACAGCGTGGGATCTAAAAAATTGGCTACAATTTATTTAACCCACTTTTCAGTTAAAGCAAATATGAATAAAACAAAGATTATTATTAAAATTTAATATATGTACCTGAAATTAATATGATATTTGCATGCGTTTAAAATATTTTGCAAATAATAGAGTACAGCTGAATATTACTACTATGTTTGCTGTATTTTAGTTTCATCTGTAAATAGAATAAAATGACAATTATTAAAAAAATTTAGGTTCCAAATCAACCGTTTTTAATTCAGCCAAACGCCACTGGCTGATTGTTTATTTATACTGATAGAAAAATAGGGTTAGAAAAATTGTCGTCAAGTTTTTCCCACACCGGGCATTTAAAAACGATATTAGTCACAAAACATAAAGCCGGGTCTTGGGTCGTTAACGATCCCACGCATTTTTCGGTTTTTTTTATGATAGTTTATGGTAAATAGACTTGATTAGAAGTAAAAACTCATAACATTTCCCACTTTTTTCCCAAAAAAAAATCGAAAATATTCTCAAATTTCACTACTTTTCCGTGCAAAAACTCTCTATTGTGATGATTTGGACAAAATCAAGACACAAAGTTACTCACCAGATTTTCTGGAAATATATACCAAAGACTTTAATGATGGTTTTATTGACGAACCTGAGCTAACCTAAAGCTATCGTGGCAGATTCACCTAACAATATAGGTTTTGTTAAAAAAACATCCTTGCTTTAATACAGACACGAAATGTTGTTAGCGCCCTGCGGCGCGTTCCTTTTACAGCAAACCTAACCAATCCTAACCTAACCAAAATAAATAAACTGGACATCTGCTTACAACATGGCAACACTGTCCACGTATGTCACATTTGACATTTAAGAATTGACAATTCTCTTCTATATATGAAACAAAAAAAGTATCTTTCAAAAGACAATTAGAAATATAAAAATAATGCATATAAGTTATTTATCTTTTATTAGCAATGAAAGCTAATGAAAACTTGTTTTCTAGTAATTTGTAAAGGAACACAAGCATGAAACTTCCTCAAAACACCGTAAACTTTTGTAAACATTAAATAAATAGAGTTTGAAGAAGGAGAATAAAACAATTCTTTGTGGTGATCATTGGTAAAAAAAAGATAAATGTTACGAGTTTTCACTTTTAATCTACTCTATACAACATAGGCTATCATAAAATTAAAAAAAAAACTATAAAAACGTGGTTTCGTTAACGACCTAAGAACCAATAAAGCCTCTATTAACTGTAAAAACATAAAAATCACTTAAAATGCATTAAAAACCACACGTTGCTGTTAGATGTCCAGAAATTATTATTAAATCATATTATGCTTTATGATTTTACGTTTGTGTTTACATGTCTATAGTACTTGTTGGGCGGCGTTGCCATATTTCGCCTTAAGAATTCTTTATTAAGGATCTTTACTAACAAATCCTTAATTTTCGAAATTCGATTCTCGTTTTTTTTTTGAAGCACACATACTATAGACGAAATACATAATTATAATATTTTTTGCCACAATATTTATTTTATTTATCCATGTGAATTAGATTTTATGATTATAGTTTTCTTAGTAGATTGCACTAATAAAACGCAGATTTGACAACCTAGGACCCAAAGCGTTTATAATGTGAAGTAATCTTGGCTTCTAATATAATCATAATAGTGTACTTTTTTCTATACTCTAAGATAAAATCAAATTTTTGAAGATAGAATCAAATATTATTTTTTGCTTTTTAGTGCCTTTTTGGTGTTATTTTTTTATAAATTTTTATCATTTTTAGTACTATTTATTTATTTATTTATTTATTTATTTATTTACTGATAAGGAATACAAAACGGGACGAACCCGTACGAAACAGTATTCACTAGTACTATACTTATAAAAATGATATAATAGTAACCTACACATATCTAAAAAAAATAATGATCATACGAACAGCGTAACAGAATGATAAAAAAAAAGTAAAATACATTAAGAAAAATGACTCCAATAAAATCTTTTTAATGTATTGCTAAATGTTGAGAGGGAAAAGGAACAAATATCCAAATCAACTAAGCTCAAAAGTGTATTATAAGATTTACAGCAACGATATAAAGGTGAGTTTAAGTGATAGTGAGTATTACTTGGTTGGATGCGGAAAAAATGTTTATTTCTTGTGTTGTGTGATGGGATATTTATATGTAATAAATTAACTAAAGGCACTGAATCAATCATATTATTTAGAATCTTATATACAAATTTTATGTCATAAATTTGTCTTCTGTCTTCGAGACTCAGGTTTCGTTTAATTCTGTATTATCGATAGAAGGTGTATAGAATTTATTATTAAGATATTTTATAATATATATATATATATATATATATATATATATTTTTTTTTTTTTTTTGCTTTGTGTTCTTTGACCTTTTTTTTCAATATATATTTATCCTAATTTTTCTTGGTTTGAGGTGAACGCGATCGATTTTACTAATATATATATATATATATATATATATATATATATATATATATATATATATATATTATATATTATATATAACAGAACTTTGTCTGTAGGATTCCAAATCACTGATTTTAGGTTTGAAAAAGACCGAAACAAAGCACACTATTATATATATATATATATATATATCGTATGACATATACAGCATATACAGTACGAATAGATTCTAACCGTCTAAAACTTTTACAAGTTCTAATAAGAAAACCCAGAGATTTTTTTTCTTTTGTGACTATGTGTTGAATGTGATGATCAAACAACAATTTACTATTAACTAATTTACTATGAAAACATATACCTGTATCTTTTACAATAGAGGCCCTAGCTAGTGGTATGGTATTAACTACGTAATTAAAATGTATTTTATTTAAGTTTCTAGAGAATGTTATTATGTGACATTTTTTTAGATTTAGATATAGGCAATTTCGCTGACAGTAGGAAGAAAGATTGTTTAGGTATGTTAGTGAGTCTATGAAATATTTTTAGGTCGTCAGCATACATTAAAAAACGCGAAAATTTATTCAAAAATGTATTGCAAAAATTAAGTTTTCGAGGCTTTAACGTAGGTTAATATTTCTATATATTAAATATTAATGTAAACAAGTACCTACTGGGTCTTATTCATATGAAAAGTGGCCGTACCAATATTACTCTATAAATCAAAATCAGCAATACATATTAAAATCGTTGCTAAATTTGACTTCTTACTATAAAAGATTAAAAAAAACACGATTTTTATAATATCTGCCTTTTCCCCGTAGTCCCCCGTCCACCGCTACACATTTCAAACCAAGAAATGTTTTGTGCCAAGAATAAAGATATTTGATATTTTCAACATTCGTTAAGATTTATAATAACCGAAATAATCTCTCGTACAAATAGATACCCCACCCCCCTAGTTAGTATGTATCTCAGGGTTCAGCAAAATTACTTTTTTGGTTATCTACATTTCATATAGACTGAATTTCAAGGCAATATATTAAAAAAAATTTCAACTCTCTCGCGGAAATTCTTAGGTAGAAATATTTTTTATTTACCAACTGACTATTTCCTAAAAATGTCATCCAAAGTGATCAAATAATCCCGGAGTAATCAGGGTACTTACATAAAAAAAAGAAATTGCATAGGGCCGAATTTATAACCTTCTGATTTTTTGAAATCAGTTCAAAACAAACTATTTGTATTAAATTAGCACTGTACCTAAAACCACTTTAACACCAAATAGTATTATTTGGACGCATTTTAGTACGGCAAATAAAGCAAATACAAGACATTATTACTATAAAAAGTCTAAAAGTTGCTTAATGTCACATTTAGTTCAGTGGCGTAGCTACGGGGGGCTAGGGCATTCCAACTTAAAACACAACTACATACAAATTTATAAATTTATTAAAAAAATCCGTAAATTTCCTTTACCCGAAACTTCCCTAATTATGAATAACTCCTTTTATTAGAAATAGAGAAGAGGAACCCAATTTAATTCGGTACATAGTCATTTAGAACACATATATACTACCTTTTAATATATTTTTATTATGCGCCATTTTGAATTCCTATTATAATTTTGCCAGTTTCTACCTATACCACACTTGATTTTTGGGTATATTTAAAATAAATTAAATAAGCAGTTCTTACAGTGTCACACATCGCCATTTTGTTCCGTAATGTTGAATTCGTACCAGTTAATCCCTATATCACATTTAATTTTTCCGCAAAATTTAAAGTCGATTGAATAGAGAAACGTTTTTTACGTGAATTTTTTAAACATTTTATTTGGCCGACATTTTGTTTCGCCATCTTAAATTCGTACCACGACTTTACCAGTGTATCTCTAAATCACATTTAATGCTTACACAAAAACTGAAATTAACCTAATAAGTAGTTTTTCAGGCTGTTTTTTTTTTAAATTAATAATTTTGTTTTGCTATCTTGGATTCATACTAAACTATTGCCAGTTCATCCTTATGTAACACTTGATTTTTATGCAAAATTTGAGATAAATGGGATAATTAGTTTGTTCTATTTTTCACTAGGTCGTCCTCTTGTTGCACCACATTGGATTTTTACCAAAATATTACCAGGTCGTTCCCATATAACCATTAAATTTTGATCAAAATTTGAAATCGATCGGGTAAGTAGTTGTTAGGCTATGCCGCGAACTTACAGATAGACAGACCGACGGAAGTTTTTTAGAGCAGAATTTTTAAATATTCTTTAAGCCGTCATTTTATTTGGCCATCTTGGATTCATGCCAAAATTTTACCAGTTAATTCCTATATAATACTTGATTTTTGTGCAGAATCTGAGGTAAATTGGATAAGTAATTCTTTTTTTTTTGTTTCGTCATATTGGATTTTTACCAAAATGTTACCAAGTCAACCCCATATGACCTCTAATTTTTGACCAGAATTTAAAGTCAATCACAGTTAGTTTTTTAGCTATGCTGCGAACAGATAGACAGACAGACCGACGGAATTGAGAAAACAGGCTTTTTGGCATCTTGGGACCCTGAAACGTAAATCTGAAAAATCTCGGAGGGTGATTTTTTCACGATTTCAATACTTTTATGAGGAAAGTTATAAAACTAAAAAAAAGTAACGGGGATTTGAACACAGCATCTTTGGGATGCTAATCGGGCACTCTACCACTAAGCTAGCAAACCTCATATCAAAAATTAGATGAACTTTGTTTATTAGGCATCCACATATACGCGGGAGTAAGAGAGCAAAAGTTACACGGACTCTCTAGAACCTATACGTGATGACCTTTTTTTTAGTTATCATTTGTATTATACTAAGCATTATTTTGTAAGGCGCCAAAACGCCGTGATTACTTTTTTATTTATATTTTTGTCTTCTATATTTTAGTACCGATTAAAGAATAGTTTTTTTTATTAAACTAAAACGTATTGCAGTTTAGTATCATATATCTAAAAGGAAATGACGAAAGGACAAACGATAAAACATTTTTTTCTGAATTTCGGGTTTTGGTGTGAGGGGGTAGAGGGTGAGTTTTATTGGAATATACTATTTTATTACGGTTTTTTTTTGCATTTGCTGTGTTTACAAGCTTTGCTAAGGCGAATTCGATGCCGGATTTTTAATGAATACCATTCTCACCTGATAATGTACTCATTAAACACCTAACTATGTTATTACTTAATAATGCTACATTGACTCAAAACAGTTAACATAATAGTTACATTCATTTTATTTATTTTAGTGGTTATATTTAAAAAAACAATTTTACAATAAGAATAAATATATACGTGTAAATATTATATTTTGGACACATCGAATATATATAGAAATTTTTAATTTATTTTAATTATGTTTCACCACTAGGATAAGTTACACAAATAAAAATACATTAAATCGACTTATTATTTTCCATGATTATTAATTTTATATAAGGTATACATTTTTGTATACTTTTTTGGACAGAGAAGTCCATTGTTTACAATTAATAAATTTAATATGAGAGGTTTGCACAAGCACGTTCACCCATGAACGAAAATAAATGGTTGCTCATCCTTTGCGATATTGTTCACAAAATCCTTGTACATATTTATACTTTTCTTGATGATTACCTACCTACCTTACAAAACTTCCTGTACCAAAATAAGATTGCCCACAATAATCGGCTAAATATATAAATATCTCTAGTCATAAAATTTATATATTAGATTGTCAAAGGTAATTTATTACAATTTAAAAATGTTCTCTGTCATCCCATTTATTTTTGAATTATATTCAAGCACAGCAGTTTATTTGTGAAAATAAATGAAATAAAGCAATAATATGTCTATATTAGTAGGATTATACATTTGAAGGTTGTAGACAATATAGTTAGTTAGACTAAAGGGCAGCTGACTGCTGTTAATATGGCTGCCGTAGTACAAACAGTTGTTTACTTCCCTATATGAGTCCGTGATAATTTCACCTTGTTTATTACAAGTTTTTTATAATTGTATGTTTTAAACTTCCTACAATTATGACGAGTGCATATTCTTTTAAGATTCAAAGTGAAAACGCAGAAATCGCCGAACGGTACAAACAATAGATTTCTATCATTAAAAATATAAATTAATATGTTGTGGAAGTTTGTTTTTTTTTAACAGCCCATTATTGTGTGTTTAATGTTTTGAAAGTCTATATTTTTCATAAATAAAACATATATATTAATAAAACAAACACGTATTTATTTAAATAAATTGTCATGCATACAAGAGTAAATAAAAATATAACATTTTCAGTGTGAATATAATAAGAAATAGAGAGAAAAAGTTATGTCTTTGTAATAAACCTGATGGCAAGTGTAAAAAAACTTACTTATGTCCAGAAAAAATTAAGTTATACATTTGTACTCTAGGATTATAATCTCAAGCCTCTAAAAAATTAAAAAATATTTGTTACATATTTCCCTGCCTTTCTTTCAGATATCATCAAGAAAGAAATTTTGAAAAGAAATTAAAGTAAAAATTCTGTAAAAATGGTGAACTACAGCTTCCACACACTCTTGCTATGATAATATCAATCTGAAAAGCATATATTAGTTTGGCCTTAATAAGTGTCTAATAAACTTCTCAACATACAATTTATTCGCAAGTTTAAGATAAAATGTAAAAAAATTATATATTATAATGAATTTAAGAACTTTGAGTCTCTCTTTAAGTAGGATTACGTCACTTTGCAAAAAAAACAATTACAGAGTTGTATTTCAGGTTTTACATATTTTCAGGTTTTAACGTCCCTAGCTAGATATTCAAAAAATATTTTTATCAATTCCGTCAGTCCTTCTGTCTGTCAGTTCGCAGCACAGCTTAAAAACTACTCAGAGTGACTTTAAATTTTAGTCAAAAATTAAGGTTCATATGGGGGTGATCTGGTAATATTTTAGTAAAAATGCCATGTCAGGACAAGATGACGGCCTAGTAAAAAATTAATCATCCAATTTTTTTGCACAAAAGTGTAACATTTTCTTATGGATATAAAATAGCAAAACAAAATGGCAGCCTATTAAAATATTTTAAAAATCGGGTTGAAAAAAATCTACTCATTAGATTAATTTCAAATTTTGTCCAAGCACTAAGTATAGTGTGATATAGTGATGAACTGGTAAAGTTGTGGTGCGAATTCAAGATGGCGAAACAAAACGACGTCCAAATATTTAAAAAAAAAAAAACGTATTCAATTGACTTCAAATGCTGCAGAGAAATTAAATATGATGTAGATATGGTACGAATTCCACATGACGTAAAAAAATGGCGGTGTGTGTTAATATAAAAATTACTTATTGAATTTATTTTAAATTATGCCCAAAAAAACAAATGTGGAGTAGGTACAATATTTCTAGGAATCCAATATAATGGAACAAAATAGCGCCCAATAAATTTTTTTGAAAAGATAGTATATATGTGTTACTAAATAACTATGTACTGAACTAAATTGGGTCACCATTCAAAAAAAATGTACCGATTTTTTTTAATTCATTTTACATGGTTTAAATTTTTAAGTAAAAGAAACATTATCACCTTACTTATTTTACATCAGTACCTTCCTGTTTCTTATTTTTTATAGGTTATTGGTATCATTTAGATAAAGCATTCTAAATATTCAACATTCGTATTCACAAAAAAATTATTTAAATTAAAACTACGTCTAATTTGGTAGTTATAGGTTTAATCAGTGCTGGAAATTTGATTTTTTACCAACCGGAATGCCAAGCTTATATTCGGACTTTACCGTCCTGATATACGAACATTAGTACCGAGAATGCAAAAATTGATAAGTTATGAACCGGAAGAAATTAATTTAATTCTTTCATTAACCGGAACGCGCACTGTATGAACGAACGTTCTGGTCTACTTCAACCCATTGGTTTAAATATAACGTTTGACAAACAATGTTTTTTCTAAATGTCACAATTAAAAAAGATGAGACAAAATAAAACATATCTGACAAACTAGAAGTTTTGATTGCCATGGCAGTTAGATCTGGACAAACTCTTAAAAATGTTTAGTGAATCCGGGAGTATCTAGAAGTTTGCAAAAGAAAGACTAAAATTTGCTAATGTTCAAAATATTTGCAATTTTTTCGCTATTTAGGAAATCGAACTTCACGTATTTATTATTTCTGAGTTAAAAAATCAATCTTGAAAATTATTGCATAAAGAGTGGATAATACATAACATCAATTGATAGACTCGATCTATCAATTGATGTTATGGGACACACAGGTTCGGTATTTTTCATAAACATCGTAAATACTTCAGAATAGATGTCTCATGGCCAGGTGTAAAATATTTTATAAGGGTACTTCATATCTTCTATTTAGGATAACTTCGATATTAGCTTTAATTTCTGAATTGCATATGTTTTCTTTGTTTCTTTTCGATAACAACTAAATAAACTACTCTTAAACTGGATCCATTCTGCTTAAGTAAAGAGACGCGTCGGGAATATTAGATAGCAGTAAAGGGGGCAAAACCTTTAAAATTCAAATGTGGAGAGGATTTCGATTAGAACTTGAACTTTGTAGTTTGTAGAGACACTAAGATACTCAAACATTAAACTTCGGTTAGGCTAATCAGTTTAACTTTGTTAATTAAAATACTTGAAATGGAGATGTGTGGCAGTTCCGTATTGGAGAAGCTAATGGCTAACATTTTAATAAAAGGCTTGACTTTGAAAGGGTTAAAGGCCGGATTTTTCAGCAAATCCGTTAGAGGGTTATACTGCACCAGTTTACATGATTTTTTTTGAAATGTTACCGAGACCTTTCAACACTATTTTTGTATTGTTTTATTGCGTATTTTTTCTATAAAACCAATATGTTTTTCTTCATTAATATTTCTGGACGATGTGATGAATGCGCCCCATATTCTTATAATTCCACTGGAAACTCATCACGCTATCTAGCGGAAAATGTAAAACAATATTTGCCGGGCGAGCTAGCATTTGATTTATATATAGTACACTGTCCAGCAGACCTATAATCATAAACAAGAACGTTTTTACTTACCCTTTCCCGTATAACAACCCACAAAAATATAAAATATAGGGGAAAGATTGTAATCTCGAAATTTTTCAAAAAATAATAGTTTTTTTTTGACTTTTTGGAATCCCTAAAATACGAAAAAAATATTTTTAGAACAAAACTATTTGTATATAAATAGATATACTAATAACTGAAAGGCAGGCCTTAGGTTATATACTATGGGATCCTTTAAATAGAAGATAGAGTATTTAAATTTGTATTCAACTTACACCAATTAAGAAAAAGAGAAGTTGATTTACTTTTGGAAATGTATATAAAAATAAATTGCTTATACAGCCTACTCTAAGTTTTCTCAACTGATAACATTTGTTTAACGCTATTCGGTGAGGGTTTCTGTTTATCTGGAAATCTATCAGCAAATATCTGGCATGTTCTTGTTAAAACTCTGTTAGATTCCCCATAGATAATAAACAAATTCAAATAACCCTCGTGTGTGTAATTTAATCGCCCCGGCATGATTATTAGTGTAATAATTATTATAATTACTATAATAAATAAATAATATTTTAGTAGGTAATTGTCAAACGACAACAAATATTACGTTTCTATAGTAACCAATTGGTTTTGTTCTCGCCAGGCTTCCCCGTCATGGCCAACTAACAAGAAAACTTAGAAGCCGTCTGGTATTGAGTATAGAATAAAACATGTTAAATCTTCAATAACTCAAAAACTACAAATTTTTGAAATAGACAACTTTATACAGTCGCCCTTATTTTAAGTGCTAAATAAGATAAAATTATAAAAATTGGGGTTTTCCATTTGAAAAAAGTAACTTTTAACGATTTTTTAAAGTATATTTATCATGTCAGTTTTTGATAACCCTATATTTATTTATTATAAAAATATCAGCACAGGCCACTAAAGTGTACCCTTTTGGACAAGGAATATTTATAGTTATGTCTAGACCTGTAAACGTATTTTTTTACATAAAATTCAAAATATCTCAAAAACAGTTGAACTTAGGTATAGGATATTATACATGAAATATACCTGGAATTTTTCGAGGAATCCAAAAATTTGATTATGTGCAGGGTGTTCCATTTAAAATAAAAAAGTTGACGTCTACTTCCGGTATAACCGGAAGTGCCGCCATCTCGAAAATATTTTGCGCGAATGGCCCGCATCGACTTTAGTTAGCTGCCAAAATTTCAAATTTTTCTAAAGCCTACTTTCTGAGAAATCGCTCGCCGCAGTTCGTCGTGGGACACCCTGTATAGTAATTTTAACATTAAATTATTAGCAAACGGTACTCACACAATAAATATAACTAATCTTTTTGACAATACGGAGTTAAACAACTGTTCTTCAAAACACCAAAACTGACTAGTAATTCTGCAACACTGAAGGATAATATTTTTTAAATATAACAGAATGTAATGTAGAAATATATCATTCTTTCCTTACCGATCACTTTTATCAATCAATCGCTTTTGACTAGCGAAAACTGATACTATTGTTAATATTAAAAAGTTTGTGAATAATTGGTGCATATAGAAATCCAAAAAATTTAAATCAAAATATAAACATAAAACTGAATGGCGGCACACAAGAATGGATATTAGTGAAACCCTATACAATTTTTAATGTTTCACTGATATTAACCCTGTAAATCTCAACTTGATATAAATGGCACCATAACATCACCAAGGCCTTTATTTGCATCAACAGACACTCATGAGGTAGAAATCTATTACTAGAAATACGAATCAACCAGGATGCCTGCGACCAGTGTGAAATATTCTAAAATGTGTTTATCAGAAAATATCAAAACCACTTAGTTACCTTATAAACGAGTCTTTCACAAATGGAAAATTTCCTGACCTTCTTAAAGTTTCGAAAGATATCTCAGTGTTTAAGAATAAGACATCTGAGCGATCAAGCTATAGGCCAGTCTGTATCCAGAGACAGGACAACGGAAGAACAAGTTAAACAGTATAGAGGCGCCATAAATTAAAAAAAAACTATAAACTTAGTGCAGATATTTTTGAAAGTGATACATTCCAAAAATTTCGACTAAAACTTTTAACTTATAAATTGAAAATTAATTTGGACCAAGAAATATTTGAAACATATTTCGCTAAAATGTTTTAATATAAAACATATTCAGACTTTTAAAACTTTTAGAAAGCAGTCCCTAATTTATGTCATTTAATGATTTTCCCTTAGACGTGATCGTTAAATAAGACGCAACTGTTTACATTTTCCAAATTTTCTACTTACAAAAGACATTTTCAACCTTATTAACTAATCTCATTAATCAAATTTTACTGAAGAATATCAAATCGGCAGCAAGGTAATTATTTCTCTTTCATTGTTTACGGAAAACTTTAACCAAACCAACACTAGACCTGAAGACAATTAAAACGAGAATAGAACTTTTTCATTTTAACTCCATGAAAAATGTCCGAAGACACATTTTCGTTTCAAGAGAAATAGACCATTATTTTCCGTCGTGGCCTTAAGTGAGATGTAATTTCACTTGACGTTTAGATTGTTTAAAATTTCTCTAACTTCGCAATAATATCTCTATTTCGAACTGATGAGGTGGTCATTTTTCTAAAAAAGAAAGTACTTTTATAATGCAGAAATTTGGTCAAGCTACTTTGTTATGAAAACCACATATTTACAAGTTCACATTTAAAAATTAAATGTAATACAAACTTAAGTATCTGCAATTCACCCAGAACACTATTACTGGGCTAACTAGAAAACTTCAAAGTATGGTATACATAAACCAATTGCAGGTTTATAGAATATTAAAAAAAATTTCAAAGTTTTTTAACTCGTTGAATTGCTGTGGAAAATCTTGTATTTTAACAGAAAATGGTATGCAGGTACTCGTACTAGTAAGTATTATTACTAATTTATAAGTTATATTACATATTTCTAAATTATGCATTATACACTACCATGCTATATACACTGGGGTCCATTTGAAGACATTTGAAGGTACTATTTAGAACATGTAATTTTAAAGATTACTAATCAACTTTAATAACTTTCTTATTGTTTTCTCTAAACATATTACCAATATTAAAGTTTTTCTGGATAGAGGAAAGAATTTATTTAACCACAGGTCATTTTAGCAAAACATATTTTTTGGACTCTTTCTACATATGGCAATTATTAAACTTTGATTATCAGAATGTCTGTTACCTAAAGGTAGTTCCATGAATGATGGGCTTGACAGTGTAATTACAAAAAGTAACCTATTTTTCAAAAGAATCACTTTCGGCCATATTGGGAGCAAAAAGCATGTGAACGACTTCTGTTGAAAGTGTTTTACATTTTTTTTAGGTAATTCTCTTTTACTGGAAATAAACGGGTTCGAGGTGACTAGAAGGCGATTGAAAACATCTCTTTCATAAAGTTTTATCCTTAGATGATTCTTCTTTGGAAGCCAATACAATTGCTTACGAAGGAAAGTGTTTAGTACCCAATGCAATAGCTTCATCTCCACTTAATGGCTGTTCATCTGCTTCTTAGGTATATGCTTGCCTATATTTCGCTGACATGTAGGAGTTATGTTGGTTTCATTAATTAAATAGCGTTCTTCCAGCTTTCCTTCTTTTCTATAGTTCATTTGAGCAGAATAAGAGAGCAGCTCGATTGTAAATAAAGATGGATGTTCTTAAAAAGTTAATCTAAAAAAAATATTTAAAAAAATTTTTATTTATAAACTATTAAACTGAAAAGTAAAAAGTAATTAAATTTACATATACATCCATATTTTCTTTCATAGTCTTTATTTCAAGTGTTATGACTAATGCCTCAAGCTTTAAAGAAAATATTGAAATTTTTAAAAGTTTTGTAGTTATTTAAGTCTAATGAATTTTTAATTTTCAGTTTATTAGTTTATAAACAAATGTTTGTTTTTAAAAATTCTGTTTTACCTTTATTTTATTTAAATTGATTTTCTGTAAAAGCAGGCAGCAAAACGTTCAATTAATTTAAGGCATTTTAATATATATATATATATATATATATATATATATATATATATATATATATAAGATAAAGTCTAAAATATACAAACGTACCTATCACTGTAGTCTTTAAAGAGAAGTTTAGGACGATCACTGATTTGACGTCCATAATTAGGGAATTTTATTAGTTTATCCATCCAACGATTGAATTTAGGATTAGCCCTTAAAACACTAATAAATGAATCCCTTATACAAGGTATATTCCTTTAATGCCTTAAAACAGCTATAATTATTCCTCTTCCTAAAGGGGGCGAAAAAACAAGCTCTTGCAATTATCGCCGAATTGCTCTACTACCAGTGCTATCAAAAATCATTAAAAAGTTACTAAAGAATCGTCTTATGCCATTTCTCCTTAAACATCAGATAATATCCCCGGATCAGTTTGGATTTTTACCCAACAAGTGCACTAGTGACGCCCTGTTCTCGTTGCTTAGCGACGTCTACTTATTTCTCAATAACAACCAACCCACTGCCTCAGTTTTTTGTGACTATTCAAAAGCCTTTGACTGTGTTAGTCATGAAATTTTGATAAGCAAGCTGAATTTTTATGGAATCCGTGGTATTTTTTTAAAATTGGTTTAAATCTTATCTCCGGAATAGGCAACAATTTGTAAGGGCAAATGGTTCTGATTCTGATTGTAAGTTGATTACAAGTGAAGTTCCTCAAGGTTTGGTCTTGGGACATATTCTTTTTTTGTTATACATTAATGATATCACGAACCTAAAAATTAATGGAAAAATCTCTCTCTTTGCTTACGACACAAGCATAACATGGAGTGATTTTGATACGTCTTTACATTCTAATATTTCCAACGACCTTGTTATGATTAAGGCTTGGTCCGATTCCAATCTGCTTTACTTCAATGTGGATAAAACGGTGGCCTTATCTTATAAGGGGACTTCCAGCTACTTAACAGCAATATTAAATACGTTGAGTGAAACCTAAAATGGTCTAAGGACGATATCAAAGGGTGATTGAAAATCTGCAAAACTAATGGCAGTTCATTCAGAAACAAATGAATAATAAGTAAAAACTAAATTGTTTAGATACGTTAACTAAGTATTTTGTGATTTTGACTTATAGCCAACCAACACATACAATCTTACACTGTGCGACGGTCTTATTTAAATTAACGATAAATACCTAAAATAATGAAGAACATAAAATACAATGAATTAATTCCTCAGCAGCAGTAGCTCAGAATTTACGTTCTTTGCCGATGTCTATGCCCGATAGAGTAAAAGTCAGAGTGGAGAGGAAAGAATATTGTCCAGTTTAACTCCACTAAGACACAATCATGTTTACTATCTCACAAATTATCTCCCAATACCCACACCATTGAAATGAATAATCAAATACTTGAAGCCAAAGATTCCTTTATCCTAGTTGATGTTATTTATTTTATTTATCGATATGTCGAAAGTTATTCACCTATCGATAGGTGTTTCAGCCTGTCGATAGTTCGTTGTTACCTATCGATATATTTGATCCATAATAGCAAAAAAAAGGTCCCCGCTTTCATATTATGGCACATAATCATTGATTATATTTATTTATTTTTTTATTTACCTATTGTTATTCGATATGTCGCTGAACTATCGATATATCGATAAAACGCCCATCCCTAGTTGGTATCTCTTTTCAGAAAGAGCTTTACTAATGTTTACGCCCCTTTTACAAGTCACAGGTATTTCCTTTGACTTATCAACTACAGCTCGGTTCTTACCATGTAGCATATGGTAAGAACCGTTTATCGTCACAAATCCTAAACTTCGATTAAATATTCTTATTTTTATAACGAATGTTTCAACACGCAGAACTAAATAAAATAAAACTTTCGTTCTTCTCACGAATTAGTATAAAAAAATATTTTAATACCTACCCAGAAAAATTATAAAAAAACATAAATATTAACTTTGTTGCGTAGAGTATTATTATAATTTTAAAAGGTTAAAAAAATTACTTTAAACCTAAAATCATTTTATTTACGCTGATTTCTTTAACTATAGTAGCCAGGGGGAATCCATGAGACTTAAAGACCCACAAAACTCTAAAAATATTTCGTGTTTTTTACATAATCTACGAAAATAGAATTCCAATAACTGCTGATCAGCAGTTCCATATTGGCTCTGCTTACTACAGCCATTATTTAACTGGAACATCAGGAAAATCCAGCCCATTTTTTTTTAAAAATGTAACATTTTAAAAGCTCCTTTGAACTAGCCAAAATTTACATTGTTAGACTCTCTGGGAGTTCAGAAAAAATGGAAGCAAATTTCAAATATCCGTTTTTGATGGATGGATAAATCTGTGGATACAACATGGGATAATTAGTTTTTACCTGCAAAATGGGCATATACGCCAGTTTGCAAGTAAAAACTACCGATAAAACGTTCTCCGCGTGATCCATTTTCACTCAGTATAGAAGTTCTAGAACTTTCTTACTCTTTACAAAAGATGATGCTCAATATGAGGGATAGGAAGACTATGAATTAACCTTTAATTTTTTTATATATAGAACACTCCGAAAAAAATTACCCCAGAAAAAGTAATTTGCAGGTAAATTGATTATCGCACGTTGTATCCACGGATTTCCCTTTAAAAATTCATTTTTAAACAAAAAAAATTTAATTTCGTTGGAATTGTTATAAATTTTGACCCTGGACCTGTTCACAATGTTTAGTTTTTCCCTTGACAGAGATGTCAGTAGGTGAAAATAAACTATCGTATTTACGAAAAAAATCATTAGGGTCTTTTTTGCTAATTTCTTATATTTTCATAATAGACGACCTAAGTCACGACGTCAAGAGTAAGCGGACCTTTAATAACCTTTCCAAGCAAAAGAATTTTGCATTGGAAAGCCCAAAAGATTTTTTCAATTCCATTTCATGTGACGAATAACAGTTCTGTTGTTTATATCTGAGAAAGTTGGTGCTAGGCCAAGGGTATTTTCTAAAAATTGCTCACATCTAAGGCTTTTAAAGTTATTATTGTTATATGTCATTGTTATGTTTTGTTTTTGTTATTATTAAAAGAGTGTTAATTTTTAAAATTATTCGACCCTATTTTAATTATTTCTAGGTTTAGAAACTGTTCCATCATGATCATGTGTTTTGTTCCGGACTGTAAACATTATAGTGTGCAGAAGATTTGAAAGTTTTTTCGTATTCCCTGCGAGTCAATCAGAAAGTAAATGATGCAAGGTCCTTAATAATTCTAGTTTATGCAGTGCATTATTATACAACTGCTTATGTTCAGAAAAAATCATATGGATGCAAAACAAATAGGCTCCTAGCAATACTTCAAAAAGACTGAGATCATTTGCATACCTGGGGCATAAGATATGCGCCAAGTCCCTAAAAATTGTAATATGTAAATTAACTTATACGAAAGCCCATAAACCGAGGTTGTCCAGTTTATTGTGGCAATTAAACATACAATTCATAAAACTAATAGTTCGTACATTTAAATGTATGCAATATGCAAACAAAAACAAATTTTAATATTTTTAAATCTATATAGTTTATCTATGAATAATTGTTCTTTATGATGTTAATCAATATATTTGTTTTTATCAAATTTTTAAAAATTGGAATTCTTTAGAAAAACTGCGGGTTAGACTCTGCAAGGAGTTTCGCTTCTTATGTAATTTTTTGCTAATGTTAGTTCATATAAGCTTGTTTCGTGATTTTGTAATGAACTGACAAGATGAAAAGTATTTTAGTATGGAACGAGGAAGAGGGGTTTCGTCTTTGGTTTATTTTTTAGTGCTGGTCTTAAAAAGCATTGTATAAGGATAAATCTCTGTCCTTTACAAGAATATGTCATCGTGTCAACCATTGCTACAGACTCAGATAATGTAGTTTTTTAATTCTATTTGAATTTTTTTTTCAGCTATTACTTTTATATACTGGTTCGAGGTGGTCTTTCAAAACTAGCGATTCGAAAACTTCGAGTACCTCAAGATCTGAGAGAGCAATGTTAAATAGTGAGGATACACCTTCAGGTTCCCGAAGTCGAAGTAGGACTTCAGGGAGCATCTCTGAAGGCAGATAATTATTCCTTAAAAGAAGTAACAAATAAATGGAAAAAAAATAAACAGCTTTGTCAATAAGATTTTGTATATTTGATAACAAAGCTTATTTTGATTTTTTATACAAATTATATACTCTTTCAATAAATAGGTAGGTTGTTTTTGTGGCTTCAGGACAACAAATAAAACCTCCTTTTATGTAGAAAATGCCGACGTTTCGACCTTTATTAAGTTTGTATCAAGGTTATTCCAACAAGGAAGAATAATCTGTCAGAAATGTTGAAAATTTACACCAGTAGTGCATCATAATGGCAAAACACATAATACCATTAAAATATATGTGCCAAACAAAGACATAATGAAACATATACGTATACCAATTCACAATCAAGTGTTGACTGATGAGTGTCAGTCTGTTTTCCCCTCTCTTCTTAAATTTGTTGACAGATATATACAATTTCGGCAATACATTTCTTCCAAGAACACTCCTTGTCAGTCACTGATATGTTCTAAAGACCAAAAAGGTCCAGTAAAGCAATATCATGGCATTTATCCCTCTAGAACAGACAGTTGCAATAACTCCAGATTTATCTAACGTAAACCAATGCAATAACTCCAGATTTATCTAACGTAAACTGAAATGTGAAAAATATTTATTTACAAAATATTGAACTTCAAAATACGACCTACTTCAATTTTATTATCCTTCATCCTTACAAGCATCGCTAATATCATTAAATCAACATCAAACTGCATTCGTTTTAAATGATTAGGCTCCAATGTATTTTCTCCCTTCTTATTGGTTTTATTATCACTTCCAAAGAACTCGTTAATGCTGGGAATTTTTAGAACATCTTTTTCAGTTTTCTACACTGATAGTCTTAAATAATAAACAGATAAAAAATAAATATTGACATAAAATAAATAAAAAATCAAAATATAACCTCCAATTGTTTTAAACGCTAATAACTTTATCAAAAAACTACCTACCATTCCCAGTTTTGTTTTAATTATCTAGAAATATTCCCACAATAAGTGAAACAGTAGATTAAGGTTGCTTATTTATCGGCCAAATTTGCTCACATCTCGGTTTCATAAAGCTTTATGAGAATTGATACTAAAAATCGATAAAAATGCGCTCTCACACATCTTTACCAAAAGTTCTTGGCCGGAAAACATATATATATAATAGCAGAAATATATAATTTCTGCAGGTGCAAAAACGGCCTAAAAGAAGAATTGCTTTCGATTATGTCACAGGGTACCCTCCTGCACTACAAGTTAAACGTAACATTTAGCACCACCTATCGGGGCTCCGGTGATTTCCGGCTGCAAACCCATAGGTAATTTAAAACGCCTGCACTAGCACCATCATGCAGGAGGGTACCCTGTGACATAATCGAAAGTAATTCTTCTTTTAGGCCGTTTTTGCACCTGCAGAAATTATATATTTCTGCTATTATACATATATGTTTTCCGGCCAAGAACTTTTGGTAAAGATGTGTGAGAGCGCATTTTTATCGATTTTTGGTATCTACTCTCCGCATGATGGTGCTAGTGCATGCTTTTTAAATTACCTATGGGTTTGCAGCCGGAAATCACCGGAGCCCCGATAGGTGGTGCTAAATGTTACGTTTAACTTGTAGTGCAGGAGGGTACCCTGTGACATAATCGAAAGCAATTCTTCTTTTAGGCCGTTTTTGCACCTGCAGAAATTATATATTTCTGCTATTATACTTTATGAGAATTGTAATGTACTTCTATTGTTTGGAAAAGTTCGCTAACCTCCTTCCTACGCTGAGATCAGACTTAGGTCGTCCATTGCTCTACCTACAATATTTTAGCTTCAAACTAAAGAATTTTAGAAGCTATTGGCAAAAACAATTTTTTACAACAGTTTTGCAATAGTTTGTTGCCCTTGCAGAAGGTCTAGCGTAATAAATGGAAAGAAGTAGCTTGCTTCTTAACCTTTTTGAAGGTTGGCCTTTTTTTATTCGTGGAGTTGGCAGATTGGACCCCTTCGAACTGCATTTCTGGCTACATGCCTGTTCCCAAATATTATCATTCATATTATCATTACTCGTTTTTAACAGATCCAAAGAAAAGACAAATGGAGAATTTTGGATATCACTTACTTTCAGTGGCGAACTATGGGAGGCGGTGAGGGCAGTATGCCCTGGGCCCTCAAGTCTAGGAGGTCCAATTCAGAATAAATAATATAAAATCCTTGCCATTTGATAAACACGGTACCGAATATTCTGTTATTCAAATTACTTAGGTCAACAAAAACTCTTTTCTCAAGACGGCATGACAAAAAGATAAAGTATATTTTACAGGAGCTATAATAGTTAGTCATGCCGGGAATAAAGTCTGCAGACAAAATCCCCAAGATTAATTCAAAAGCATTATTTACACCTTGTGCAGAAATCAATTTCTAAACCTTTGTGGAGTAGGTCCTTTCTAAGATTATGGGTTTTATTATATTATATTAATATCTGCCTATAGAAAAAACTTTAAAATATATTGAAAAATATCAGAAAGTTTAAGGAGATTTTGAGATACAGATTGTAATGCTGATCACGATTCCATATAATTCCCGCAATTTGACAATATATAAGCAAAAATCGTAACACCTAATAGTAATAAACGAAACTAGCGATAATAAAAAAAAGTTTAGTCGCAATTTGAGTTATTTCTATTTCTAAATAATCCCTTGTATCTATATTTGCACCGCCCCGGGCGATGATGTAAATCGCCTCTATATCTTCCCTATAAAAATACTTCAAATAAAGTTGCTAAAAAAAAACATTAAATATAAACTTTAATAGAGCCCGCGCAATTAAAGGAAAAAAGTTGTTCCCAAAATTGAAATATGTGTATTTTTTATCACATTATAGGTATTATAAAATATAATAAAACACTACATGCCCATCTAAAGATCTTTGATTCACCCTACCCCTAAAATACCCTTCCTTGGTAGAGGATTTTTTTCTCTGAAACCGGATTGAGAAAATAAAAAGAAAGAACATGAGTTTTAGAAAAATGTGCATTGCTTCTCGAAATATAAAGAAACTAAACTCTTGCAATCTCTTAAAATCTACGTAGGCCTCCTGCTTCCCAAAAAAAAACCCATACTTTTTGGGGAGGAAGGGGGTAAACACAAAGTCTTATAACGATCGTAAATGGATCTCTTTATGCTCTTTTAAAATTACTGAGTTTTTCTTAGATCTACTTGCAGTAACAATTAAAAAGCAGACATGAAGCCCATACAAAAATTATTTTTAATTTTAAGCAAAAGAAGAGTTTGTTGTTAGGACTGACTCTAGGATGGATACCTGTAATTACTCTTAACACCACGTTTATTAGCATTTCATCTAGAAGCAATCGCAAGATACGTATAGGTCCGCTCTGTGAGGCTTTAGGACAATGGAAGTCGGACGCTCTTCAAGGACTCCATGCAGGAGCAAGGGCAGATATTACTGGAACACTCAAAGGAAAAATTGAGATTGTTTGAAAAGCTTCTGTATCTACACTTGAGTTGTTAGCTTCTTTAAGTAGAGACAAAGCAATAGATGACTAATTTTTTGAAGAGATTAAATAATTATTTTTTCTCTATCTATTTTTCCTCAAAAAAAAAATGAGTTAGCGGAACTAAGGTGGCGGAACATAAAGAATAATGTTTTCTTGGTAATATGTCTCACATATTAGCAGCTTTGAAACAACAGTAAGAAGATCATCTAAATTTAACACCTGCAGTCAATTATGAATGACAACTTGATGTAAAATTAGAAAGCATTATGTGTGTGACCTCCTATAAGTCCAAGACATAATTTTGCATTCTGTACGATATAGTACTGTAGAACCGTTCCAAAATTAGATAGATACATTTCAAATTAAAATGTCTGGAAGTTGGAAAATTTCTCCACCAAAGAATCTGGCTTAGCCATTTACGTGTTAAGAATGAAAATAGCAGAATACTTTTTCTAAATGTTACTAAAGTATACCAGAGATAAGTAAATAATAAAAAGTTTAGTCTTTGCTTTGCTATGTTTGCATTTGCTTGTTAGGCTTCCTCTTCGTAAAAAAAGGTCATGATATAAATAGGGGACCCTAAAATTGGCTAAACCAAAAAGTTTGTATCACACGGCTTTAGTGGGGCTATTTTTTCTTGTTGCTGGATATTATATTAGGAGATATTTGAAGTCAATGAAATTTATATTTTTGACAGGGAATCACACAACTCACTGCTACAGTTGTCTGAAGTGAGCGAAAGAAATAAATTTAATGCGTATTTTAAGATTAAGTTGTACCTATGAATTATGGGATTTATTAAATTTTAAATTAGTAATTCTGGTACACGGCAAATGACAGAAGTCACATAAAACATTGTTGTTCAAAAGATATAATGGACGAAATTAATTTCATTTGGGATGTCGACATCCCAAGAATGCTTATAGAGATAAATTCAAGTAAAATGTCTGCTCAAGATACGGTTTATGATAAAGGGAAATGATATTTCGATAGTTTCTGATAGAGAGGAGTCCCCAGAATTTTCTTTCCGAAGAGAAGCTCTCATGATTTTATTTTGAATAAGTTTTTAGAAATAGAAATGTAAAAAAATATATTTAAAGATTTATTATTATTTTCCTTTCAAATAAGAATAAAAAGTAAACAAAACAATGAACAAATAAACAGCCCATTATATATAATATATATATATATATATATATATATATATATATATATATATATATATATATATATATATATATATATATATATATATATATGTATGTATGTAATATAATTGGGATCTTTATTTGTTAATTATGTTGTTTACTTTTTATTTTTTTCAAAACTGTTTTTCTCTATTTGCGAAGTATAACATCTAACTTAAAACTTTGATTTATAAAGCTGGTACTTAAAGCATTTCACACTGAAAGTATATTAGTGATAATCTAAATATTTACATACATTCTTATGCTTTACATATCAAATTATGTGAACGAGCGAGCGACTTCTATATCTCTACTAAATTTAGCAAGTAAATAATATAAATTTTAATACTCGTACTAGATTATTAACTAAACAAAAATATCTTGAAGGACAAAAATTACGGTTTTATCATTTCGAAAGAAAAACAATAATAAATCTTTAAATATTTTTTTTTATATTTCCATTTCTTAAAACTTATTCAAAATAAAATCATAATAACTTCTCTTCGAAAAGAAAATTCTCCTCTCTATCAGAAACTATTAAAATATTATTTCCCTCTTTCATAAACTGTATTTTGAGCAGATATTTTACTTCAATTCATCTCCATAAGCAATTTTGGAATGTCGACATCCCAAATGAAATTAAAATTAAGTTTGTCCATTATATCTCCCCAACGATGTCTGTGTCATTTGCCTTACACCAGAATTACTAATTGAGAATTTAATAAATCCCATAATGTATAGGTATAATTTGGCCTTAAAATATGGACTAAATTTATTTCTTACGCTCATTTCAGACAAATGAAGCTGTTTAATTTCCTGTCAAAATGTAAATTTATTTGACTTCGAACATATCTTTAATGTTATACTTAGTAACTAGAAAAATTAGCCTATACACTAAAGCCATGTGATGGAAACATTTTGACTTAGCCAAAATTAGAGTGGGGAAGTAAATTTGATGATGAATATTAAGGTTTCCATTATGTATTTTTTTTTATTTATTTATTTTAAGTTTCGTAAATAATCTCCATTATCTCTTCGTTCGTGGAATCAATTTATGAAATAAAGTACAGTGGCGGACTAAGACTATTTGGGCGGTCTTTCATTTTAGGGTCCCATTTCAATATGGTGACCTTTTTTTACAAAGAGAAAGCCTAACACGTAAATGCAAACCTAGCAAAGAGAGGATTAAAGTTTTTATTATTTACTTAACTCTGGATATACATTGGTAATATTTAGAAAAAAAATTCTGCTATTTTCATTCTTACCACGTAAATGGTTAAGTCAGATTCTTTGGTGGAGGAATTTTCCAACTTCCAGACACTTTAATTTGAAATGTTTATATCATACATAATGTGTTCTAAATTCTGGGATATGTTCTAGGGTTCTATATCGAAGAGAATGCGACATTTTGTCTTGTATTTATAGGAGGTTGCACATATAAATTATTTTTAATTTTCCATCAAGTTGTGAGTTGCAGTAGGTTGCAGATGTGAAATCTAAATGTAGGTTTTTATTGCTGTTTCAAAGCTGCTAATAGGGGAGACATATTACCAAAGAAACATTATTTTTTAAGATCCGCCGTCTTAGTTCCGCTAATTTACTTATTTTTTCTTGGAGGAAAAAGAGAAACCTAAAGCAAATTAATTATTGAATCTCTTCAAAAAATAAGGCAACTCGAGTGTAAATGTAGCTTTTAAAACTATTTCAATTTTCCTTTGAGTGTTTCAGTAATATCTGCCCTTGACTCTACATGGAATCCTTGAAGAGCGACCGACTTCCATTGTTTTGAAGCCTCACAGAGAGGTCCTTTACGTATCTTACAATTGTTACTAGAACGAATGCTGATACACGTGGTGTTACAGGTATCTAGTAGTGAGAGTCAGTACTAACAATAACCTCTTCTTGCTTACATAAAATGAAAAATAATTTTTGTATGGGCCCAATGTCATTCTAATTGTTACTGTAAGTATTTCTAAGAAAAACTCGGTAATTTTAAAGGAGCGATCCATTTACGATCGTTATAAGACTTTGGGTATCTCCTCCCTCCTCAAAAAGTTTCGAGGTTTTTAAAAAGCAAGAGGCCTATATAGATTTTAAAGAACTGTAAGGGTTTAGTTTATATTTGGACAAGCATTGTAATTTTTTTTAAACCTCATGTTCTGTCGTTATATGTTCTCAATCCTGTCCCAAGTTTCAAAGAAAAAATCCTTTACCACGACAGGATATTATGGGGGGTAGGGGAAATCAAACACCTTTAGATGAGCGTGTTGAACATGTTGCAATTTTAATGAAAACAAATATTCTGTAAACATTTTTTTTTTGACTTATCACGCAATACTAAATTACATAGTTGCACACAGCTACCATACCTTGATAAATAGTATAGTATAGGAAGTAAATATAAAAAAGAAGTAAAGATGAGGAAATTACTCTTCCGCTATTGTGTCAAGAAACGACCAAAACATGACGCTCTGTTTGTTTCAGAACCAAGCCATTCTGCTACGGTGGTATCTGCACCGGTAAGACTCATCAGGCAGTTTCCTGATGCAGCAATTCCTATAACTGGGGCTTCACAAGTGACACAATATATTCACATAACACTGAAAGTCTCCAAGTATTTAAAATAAGTTCAGTTTCCAATTTAAAAAAAAAATTAACAAGGATATTCGGACAACTTTAGACGCTTCTTTTTGACTTGAATACAGACAAATGACGGTGAATTAAGAGATTTTTTTCGATATTTTAGCAAATCTAAATCTGTTTAAAATACCCGTTGACCGATACGACAATGCCAGTAAAATGCTTTATAAAACTATGAGTATCTTAATAGAAAAAAGAATGAAAACAGTTACTTAAAGAAATGTTACAAGGATAATAATTGGTTTTCTTTCTTACCTTGAAGTTACTCTTACATGATCATTTTTGAAACACCCATTTTGTTTCTTAGGGTTTAAGTGCATTCATTGGGACTAACTTGGGTTTTGCTATACTTATTTTAATATAAGATGCTTAATATTGTCGTTTTTTAATTTTTCTTTTAATAATTTCATAAGTATTTACTGTTTAAAAAGATGTTTCAAATTCGCGAAGGTAGTAGAAATTTATTATTAACATAAATTCTTTGAAATCCTTAATATGCAAACGAACAACTAACTGGTGTGTATCATAAGCGCATTTTACAATTTAAAATAATTGGAGATCTTTTAGTTAATTATTGTTTTTGTTCCTCCATATAATAATAGAGAAAACATTTTTTTGCACAAAAATAATAGTCGGTCATGATTATGAGATCATTAATAAAAAATATTTTTTTGGTTGTTGGTCACTCGGCATTTTTTAAATCCCCGCTTGCCCAACAAATCTCTTTAAAACGGACGGTGAAATTAAATAAAAGTTTATAAAAAGTTTTTTATAACTAATAAACTAATACTAGTTTGGTCAACCCGACTTTTCAAAAAACTACTAAATTAAAGAGAAAGTTGATGTATAAAAAGTGTTTCCAAATTTGGCTAAGAAATGTCTTTTTTAACTCTCAATTACGGTAGATAACGAATGTCGCTTTATACCATTTTCCTAAATTATTTTTGGTTTATTTTAAAGCAAAACCGAAATAAAAATTTTCCTAAATCCATTAATAAAAAAAAACATTAATGGTGATACTGTATGAAATGATTAACACATGTAGAATATCAAATAGGACATTCGCAACATTAAAAATGTAAGATCCATTAATCCAAGCAAGTTTCTAAAAATATTTAATAAAACCTCGGAACTCGCATCTACACTGCTATTAAATATTCTAAAATGAATTTGTTATTGGCTTAAATCTCACAAATTTACTTTAAATTTTAGTAAATCTTCATTTATAACAAAGAAAATTGTGGTTTTTCCAGACTAGTAATAAACAGCGAAAAATTAAATACTCAAGCACAACAAAATATTTAGCATTAATTATAGATAAAAACTTAAGTTGGAAAATCATATTCTGCGAATAAGAAATATTATAACTCCGTTAAAAGGAGTATTATACGTACAAAATATTTCATACTATTAAAATTCTTTAAAACGTATATTATTCTTTAATGTGCTTGTTCGTCTAATATTAAAACATTGCGAATTAGAACTCTAAAATGTATGTATAAATTACCATATTTGGAACCTAGACAAACCTAAGAGATTTTTAAAATTAAAAAATATTTATAATATAAAAATTTGCATTTTACTACACTCTATTATTATTATAATAATATTATATATATATATATATATATATATATATATATATATATATATATATATTAATGATGGAGAAAAATTCAAATATTTTATTTAAAAAATCTTTACCTAATCACGATACAAGACACTGCTTACAATTACAGACCATAGCAGTAAAAAGTAACTTTGGAGAAAATCAGTTATGCACGATAGATTAAAAATATAAAATAACTTGCCAGAGAGGACACGACGTAAGACAAAACAGTCAACATTTAAAAAATAATTAAAAATACTTTTTCTTTAAAAATCAAAGTGAAAAGAATTTTTTATATTAATTTCAACTTAGTTTAATATTATATTAAATTATACATAGGTCTTTTTTTCATTTAATATAACTTCTTTATTTGTTTTATTATGATACGTTACATTTCATGTAATAAAATAGTTTAAAAGTAAAATCTAGCAATCCCTGTACAAGCGGCAGCCCTTAAAATTTTATATAATCTAATTCTTATGCGTTATTGGAATAAACCTGTATGATGCTATGATTATCAAATTTCTTTCATTTCACAGACGTATTTAAGTTTGCTTATGCAAAACTGTTTTAATATTAATCGAAAATACAAAAAAAACAGCGTAACAGGCGTATTTTTATTAAATTAAATAATTATAAATTTTGTTCTTTTATTGTATTATACAAGACATTTCTCAGATAATTTTTTTCTAACAGAATTTGATGTTCTTGTAATAAAATTGACAGAGATTTTCCCCTCGGATCATGACAAAGATTTCATAGTGCTGTCATTAAAAATATATTCATAAATGTAACTAATAATATAATAATAATTTGAGGTCAATCTACGTAGTTATTTTTATCAATCCGACATGAAGGTTAGTTTCTGGAATACGGAAATAATTCTATGATAACACAGCAACTGCATTAATAACTAGGAATAAAAATTATTACAATTTATGGGAGTTATATATCTTTATAAATTAGAATACTGCCTGGTTACCAAAAAGGTATTATTTTTACTATAATATTAAGCAGAGAAATCAATTTGCAAATAAAAGCTGGCACATACAAAAAAAATACTACTTGTTAACCAAAAAAAAAAAAAAAACATTTTAAGCTGATAAGATTGCCACTGGGCCAAATTAGAAAAAAGACGGGGGTAGTAGATCATAAAGTTCATTGGTAGATGGATAGAAACTCAAATATTTGAGTAAAATTCTAAAAAAACTTTTAAAATTTATTTTTTTTTCTCACTCGAACCTTAAATTAAATATTCTCATTACTGAATAAACTGTTCCAGTGACTGCACCAAGAACTATACAGCCTTAATAAGTTATATTCTAAAGATTCATTTAAAATGTAATAACTTCAGAATTATTTTTATTTATGTCGATATTTAATAAAAATTAATTGAAATAGATTTATTTCATTTTGGTCCATGGCTCTTAATTTAAAAAACAATATGTAACCATAAAAGGACAAAACAGTCGACATATTCGTAGGATAATTTTATTTTAGAATCGTATGATAAATTAAATATTTAAGTTTAGGATTTAAGAATTTTTACTCCCCACCCTTCGACTGACAACAAATTATTAAATTATCATTCTTTAAATCAACTATTCATACCACTTAAAATATATCCAAAAAATACAGACATTACAATGATTTTAATATTTTACGTTCTAAGTAACTCCTATATAAAAGTTATATCAAAGTATTTTTTAATTATAGCAATATCCCATTATATAATTTTTTGTAACATACAATATAGGTTATTATTTTAACATGTGAGCTGTTATACGATGAAGTAAAATATAACGATATCTTCAAAACATATAAAATTAAAATATGAATAGTGTAGGTAAACAAAAAAAAGTCAGTGGCATATATACGTAATTTTTTTGGGATCGTAAATTATATTTCAACAATAAATTAAACCAGCTTTGAAAGACGCGAAAAACAAAACAGCTGAGTCAACACACATAACAACTAATTACTTCAACAGAAAAATATCTAGTGAAGTTCAGAAGGATAAAAGGAAATTAAACACAGATCATATAATTTACACAATAGAACAAAATAGTAGCTTAAAAGTTGTGAGAAGGAAGATAAGCACAAAAAAAAGTGAAGTTCAAAAACCTGAAACCTCAATTTGCCCAAAATTATTTACCACCCTACTAGAATTCATGTTTAAGAAAATGAATTGGCATTATGTGGGAATAAATGTCGGCCTAGAACTGCACTATTTGCGTTGCGCAGACGATATCCTCCGTATTGCAGACCATATCGATGAGACAAACATGATGCTAAATTGCATTAACACTGCGTCACCCCATTTTTTTTAAATTAGCAATAAAAAAACTAAGTTGATGACAAATATGATTCTAAGCCACAGAGTACAAGTCGAAAACATACCTGTAGAAGAGGTCAGCTTCTACAAATATCTAGGTTATGAAATCTGTATAGAACGCAACAACCAACTACCGAGATAAGCAGGACAGTCAGCCTTGGTCTGCAGTCTGCAAATTAAAGAAAGATTTTTTCCAAACTAACAGGTCCCTAAGGCTAAATAAACGTCAAAAATAATCGCATTCTGCCGGTACTTTCATAGGGAGTAGAAACGCTTACTCGCACAAACTCAATTACATATAAAATCCAAGTTGCACAACGCGCCATGGAAAATTTAATACTAGGCATAACGTTAAGAGACAGAGTCACAAATAGTGCTATCAGAGAGCGAACAGGGATCGTAAATGCAGCAATAAATGGGCGGGTTATATGGCCCGAATCAATGGAGGTATATGGACGAAAGGGGGACAAGATATAATGCATTCAGAAATAGGGGAAGACCCCCGACCAAGTGGACTGATGATGAGATGCCTATGATCAGCAGTGAAGGCGACAGGCTGATTAATGGTGATGGTGATATCTGAATCAAACTTTGATCAAAATTGGTGTGGTAAATATCTTGGGATTACAGATGCTGTTATTTAGTTAACAATATACCAAATACAATTAAAGATCCCTTTGATAATTTAAGAACTACTTGTACTTCCTTTTCATTTGGTGCAGTCACATATATATTATTACCAATCAAAACAAGCTTTGATGTGTTTGGAATATCTGTATCATTAATCAAAACAACTAAAAATGTCATCGTAGTAACGTTGACAAAGTTAATAGATATTTGTTTTAATGAACGCATTTTCCCAGGCTCTGAAGGGAACTATAGTTACCCTAATTTTCAGAAAAGAAGACTTTAAAGTCAAACTATCGACCTATCTCTCTTTTATCTGTAATGTCAAACATTCTTGAGAAGTACATTTCATATAGAATTAGTTACAACTTTAAAAAGAACAACTTATATTTGGCTTTAGAATGGGTAAGGACACAATTCAAAGCATTTCACATCTAATTTCAGGAATTTATAATTCTCTTGAAGGAATAAATTACACCTGTTCTCTGCTTAGTGATTTAAATAAGGCTATCGACTGTGTGTCACAGGTTATATTGTTGGTCAAACTGCAGTACTGCAGCTTCTGCATTAATAGTATAAATTTGATATAGAGTCCTATCTTAAAGATCGTACACAGATTGTTAGAGGGGGTGGAGCTAAGTTAGCAGAGAGGGCAGTTGGCAATAGTGTTCTACAGGGTTCTATCTTAGGACTAATTTTATTCCTGATTTGTCTAAATAACTTTCCTGTTAGCAAGCCAATGACAGATTACATTCTCTTTGCAGACGACACTAATATAACCTTCTCTGGTAGTCTATTGCAAGAAGTTTTCTCAGTGACTCGTGTTGCACAGTCTCAGCTTGACCTGTCCAAATTTTTGGGGCTATATTTGGATCCAAAGTTGAAATGGAATATACACATAAAAATATCTCATCTAACCTCAGAAGTAACATTTTTGTGATGCGTAACCTACAAGGTTGTGTGAACCCTCAACGACGGGCATCAATAGCACACAAGGAACAGGTATGACTTGGTAGCTTCGTATTGCCAGTTGCAAAGATATTAAAACAAACCTGAATATACAGCAGTAAGAATTCACGTCATGTATAAAAATGTTAAATGAAGGCTGATGTTTTCGCCGAGTTGATAAGTGAAAATCCCCAACAGATAAAATACAAAATTGAAAATTAACCTGCGATGACGACATTGTAATTTTTATAGTAAATAAATAAATAAAATAGTGAGCATTACTTTTATTATGTGAATGAATACTATTCGTACATAAAAATTAATCAAAAAATTCTGAAAGATAAATATGCAGCCTGAAAACAACATTCTTTTACTTTCTTCAGTCAGTATCTACCTAGATAATATGATAACAACTACTTACTTATGTTTTATAATCTGGACTTTCTTAACAGTAATTACATCCTTATCATATTGAGCAGTTCTAGAAAACCCGCTTTAGATTTGTTGAGGTTAAAATTAATTTTGTTTAGGATTTTATATTCTAATATTTTAATACTAAGGGACTGGTAAAAGAAGAATTTTTTTATGTGAAGAGTATAAATAATAATTTCGATAAATATACAGAATTTTCTAAATATTAGTAAATGAAGAAAAAATCTCGGTCAAATCTTCAACTGCATACAGTCACGCTCCAAAATTACATTTCTAATCCCAGAGGACATTATCGTTCACATTTTTTTTATATTTGGATAGACCAAGATGACTTGTGCATTAAACCACGGTTATCTTAAAGATTTAATGACCTGTATTTCAGAGCACGGAATTGGAGTTTCCTAATTTTAAATAAAACTTTATCGAAAATACTAAACTAAAAAATTTCGTTGTAGAATAAATAGACAAGGCAGGTTTTATTCGATCGTATAATATGAGCTTTTATAATCAAGGTAAATTAATAATCTTGTTAACTTAATACCCATAAGAATCCAGTAAATGAACTGAAACATCAAGGTAAAATGGTATAATGCTCATTAAATAAAAATAGAATTAATTGGCCACAATTTTTTTTTTCAATTTTTAACATCATAACAATTCGGGATTAAGTACCTACTAATTCAACAAAAAAGGCAATGACATCTTACTTGATTTAAATATGTAATTATGCTATTATTGTAGTATCATTTTCAGCAAGTTACTTGACCCATATGCCCAAGTAAGAATACTCAAGAATTACTTGCCTTAAAAAAACACTCGTATGGATTATCTGTTTGTTAAACAGAACAATAGTTTCGTGGTTTCAAATTTATAGATTTCTATCTAAATCCCAAAATAGCCTATATCTACTTCTGAGCATACGGCAGTCGTTCGTTAGTTAGATTTTGGTCAGTTAAGTTTAAGTTTTTCGTTTTGTATCCTAAGCAGTAGTAGATTTAAAAAAAAACAGTAAATTTCGGATGTTTTCGTTGTAACCAGAAATGTCGGTTTTGCTGGTGACTCTGCTGTGGTTTTGTTTTAAAAGTTAAAGGTTGAAAACTCTAACAAAAAAAAAGGTCCGCAGTTTTGCGTAGCTACTATCATTCATATCTTGTCGGGACCCTTCGGCTTTAAATAACAATATTTTAAATTTTGTTTTATAATTTATTAACAAAAGAAATATTTGCCGCGTTAATCTTTTTGTACTTTGATTTATTCTGGGGTATGAGTTTCGCCACAGGTGGCTTTATGCTGCTCCACGGTAATAGAGTATCAAGCCCGTGCAATCATCTTGACTTAGATAAATTTTCAGCTGAAAACCTTTTTTTTAAAGGCGGTCAAAAAATGTACTTCTATTCGTTGATAAAATATAACTGGTATTTTAGGAATTCTAAATAAATGAGAAATTCATAAAAATATAGTATTTACATATTGTTTAAATCTTGAAATGGTAAGGAAACACGCTGTATAAAATGTCGCGCATCAAAAGAAATCTTGTCTAGACTATCGTTTTTATTTTCCTTCATTGGCAGAGATTTATTTAAAAAATATGAATTTTATTTGGTACTGTCTGGTAGTTCATATAAACTCTAGAAAATCTTTATATAAATAAATATTTACCATTGATCAAAATTCAATGAAATTCCTTTTTTTTTCAGAATGAAATAAACATATTTTAAAGATTAACAACAACCATAAATATAAAATAATCATGTTACAAGCGAGAGGCAAAGTTGTATCCTATCTCTAAAGGCTAGTATCTTGAACACACGGCTTCTGTGCATGACACTCTATAAAATAATCAAATGCTGGTAGTTTAATAGGACAACCGCGGTGTAAGGGCCACTACCACAAAAAAAAACCATAAACAAAAGGAATAAAAAGAGACTTCTGGACTTAAATTAGAAACTTGACATCGAAATTTCAAATACTTCTCAATGCCAAAAAACTTTACTTTAACATTTTTTTTTACATTGACTTAGTTCATTCATGTCATGTTTAGGATTAACGTATTTTTTAAAGTTTAGGCGACACATATCCACATTTATTTTAGTAAGAGTGAAGTGAGGGCCTTCATACTTCTCTTTTTAAAATATACATGTGTTGTAGATTATTTCTTTCGTAACTAATTGAAATTGTTGTAGGACAGAAACGGAGTGGAGTATAGGAGTCAGCTATAGAAACTAGAAATAGAAATTTGGACACAATTTACCGCTACATAGCTTGGCTTAAAATAAGCATACGAATTTAACATTATTTGCTTATTTTTTAGGGAAAAAGTTGGCTGTAAGTATCAAAATTTACAAAGAAATTTTCCAGATTGCATTAAACACACGTTCAAATTTATTTTAGTTGTAGTGTAAAGTGAGGCTGATACTTCTGTTTTTAAAGGTGAGAATAAATACATTTCTTGTAAAATATTTCTTTCTTTACTAATTAAAATTGTTTTACAATAGGAACGAAGCGCAGTAGAGGAGTAGCATAGAATTTAGGAATTGAAATTTGGACACAATTAACAGATACAGAGTTTTGCTTAGGACAAGCATCAAACTTTAGAAGAAAATTTTCAGCCTATATCAGACACATAATCATTTTATACAGGCTAGTCGTGCAATGTAAATACTATATGATAATGCATACAAACATGCCACTGAGAAAATTAGGTTATAGGTGGTTTGCTAATGGTTGCAATAAATAAAAATTATAATTTCCTGAGAAAGACGTACCACGCAGACAAAAGTGGTTTCAAATAATGAACTTGCCGTCTGTTGATTCTAGAGTCTATCTATCAATCTGATCAAAATCAATTTTGGGAACTTTGAAAAACCGGTTATTAAAATATTATTATAAAGTTACCAAAAAAGATCAAAATTAGTTTTAATAATGATATACTGTTTTCATCAAATTCCGATTAATTTCACTCCATTGCATTAGCGCAAGTTTTAATGTAGACAAAAATATTGTAACCACTTTAATCAGTACTGACATAAGTAGCCTAAAAAAGAAAACAGAATTTAATCAAACTTCTCCCTATAGATTAAAAAGCAGTTCCCTTTTGTCTTCCAAAAATGAAACAAGAGTAGCCAATTTAACACCTAGGGAAAGACAATTTTGCAACAACAATAAAACAAATTTAAAATACAAAAAAGGGTTTTATCAAAAGTCAGGTTTAAAAAAATCAAAAGATGAAATTAAAAAAGCATATGAATTTTCAAATACCAAAATATTTAAAGATTTAGAAGTAAATTTAGACCCATTTGGCATCGAATTCATAAAAAGTACAATTCAAAAATTAAGAGACCAACTTGGACAACTTCAAATAAAATCATTGCATTACTTTTGTATAAAACGGGCCCAAAATTTTATAGACTTATAAATTTTCAAAAGATTGTAAAAAATGTACCTTTTAAGCCTTGTATTAACATGATACTTTTTGACCAATTGGCAAAAAGGGTGTCAAATGTGCAAGATTTAGATAGGACATGCACAATAACTTTAGACGAACTAGCATTAGCACAGCAACCGATGTTTGACAAATATCATTATATTTGTTGATTTAGGTACTTTAGGACGTCAAAATCAATATGCCAATCATGCTCTTTCATCCATGTTACACGGGCTAAAGTAAAGTTGGAAGCAACCTTTGGCCGATTACTTTACGAAAGATACAATAAGTACTTCAAATTTGAAATCTTTATGAATAGAAGCAATAGAACGTTTCCAAATATAGGGCTAAAGTAATGGCTACGTTTAGCAACCAAGGAAGTACAAATCGACGAGCTTTTATAACACAATAAGTATCAAAGAGAAATAGTATTAGACCTGGTCTTCATTTTTTTGTAAATGGACAAAAAAATTTTACCATTTTTGATCCTCCTCGTCTTTTGAAATCCTTAAGAATTGCATTTTTTTAAATATTACATACTCTTTGATGTTTGGTGAGTGACTAACATAAACCACATGAAACGGCTGATAAAAGAACACGTTTCTAGGGTTGTGGATTACGAAGTCAAGAAATTGATACGGCAGAGTTTCTTCATTATACTGACTGCCTTTTTGACAGTTTTAAAGGTAAAAATCCAAAACCTGAATTTTCTAAACGGTATCGAAGATGTATGTCAACCAAGTCGCCTCACCGTAGTTTATGGCTTAAGTTATCAAAAATTAACTGGACTTTCTTGTCCAAAAATGGTTTCGTTAAAAAAAAACAACATTCCTTTTAAATCCTAATAGATTACAATAGGCTACTATGCAAGTGTTAAATGAATGTAGGAAAATGGGTTTTAGATTTTTACGAACAAGGTCTCTCAATCAAGATTGTCTTAAAAATCAATTTGGATCCATTAGAAGCCTTGAAGCAGGTAACACTAATCCTAATTGCTACCAGTTTACATCTTGCTTCAAAATGTCTGAACTCAACAATTTGGTTGATCATGTTTCTCAGCGTAGAAACTCCGAAAGAGATGATAGTAGCTTATTATTAACCGCGAAAAATGTGCTTAGAATTTAATCTATGAAAACGTACAGCCTTATGACTTCACTATATTTAGGGAAAATACTGAGGATAAAAAAAAACTTACTTATGTCATCAAATATATTTTATGTAGGATAGAACTACAGGATTATGTTAATTATATTTTACCAAACTATAGATACGTACCCAATATTTGTAAAGAACTTAAATATTTTTTCAAAATTTATATTAATTTTGATTTTTATACTTGCAAGGTGCATTTAGATATTGTTTATATAGATTTTTTGGATCTTTCTGTTACTTTTATAATAAAAAAATATTGTAGTAATGTATATCGCGAGTTTCAAAAAATTAAGATATTTAAACATTTATAAATTATTGTACTATATTTTAACATTATTTGGATCATAAGTTGTAACATAGGTATCTATATAATATATATTCCTTTTTATGTTTAATATCCGGCTAATTTAGAATTTTTTAATTTTGTTTCTATTTGTTTAATTAGTTTAAAACAGTTGTGTTTTGAGATTTTAAATAGTTTTAGTGCTAATTTAATACTAAAAAAAGAATGTTATGTTATATAATTTAGTTTATTTATAATTGTTATAGTTTTGCTGCTGACTTGGAGTTATTTTTAATTTGTTTTTTTAATTAAAACCATTTATTTATTATTTTAGTAAGAAATTCTGCGTGCATATTTGATTTGAGTTTTGCTACTCTTATAAATAATTTCTCGTAATACACCAATTTTATCAAGAATTTTTTTTTTGGGAAATTAAAAATAAAAAGATTTCCCTATGTTATTTACTTTTTTGAACCCACTAGAGAAAAGTACCTTATTATTGGATACGTTGGTATATAAAAATTAATTTTATTGTTCATTATAATTTTTAGACATCGTTGTTAATGTGGCTACTCATCAGATGCGTAAGAGATTTTTTTGGGGTCAGCATTAAAAATAATTACAAAAACAAATAAAAACATATTTTTTAAGTCGTCACCTGTAAATAAACATATTATTTTTTATGTTTATTTACAATTGTATAATAGCTTTCAACCATGTTTCCGAGAGAAAAGATCATCTAAAAAAATTAAACATTATTACCGCTCATTGTATTGTCAAGATGTACCCAATATCTAATATTAGGTACACCTCCTATATCCAATGGTAGGCACTCACATACATATTTTAAAGTTATAATAATTTTTAGCAAAAACAAATTAATCATATCAGTTATTAGTGTCGCAGTTTATTTAGAACGCACACAATAATATGTAGTACGGGTTGTAAGAAGCATCTACTTGCTTAGAAACCCAATACATTTTTTTTTAACTAATTATAAACGAACTTAACAGTAACAACCGATTAAGTGCAGCACATCGCGGTCTGACAACTCTGGGCGTCGTGCGAGGCCAACAGCATTGGCCCCTGGTGTTATGCGACACGGAAATCGCTTGATGTATCATTAATCAAATATTCGCTTGTTTAATTCCAAGAAAATAAACTGCTTTTAAGGTGAAGAACAAGCTGTTCACCAATAGATGGTGGAATATGGATGTTTCTTATAAAACAACACAATTTCCTTTACAAAAAAATGTTTATCTTTATTAATTAAATTATAAAAACATATTTCTAAGGGTATTTTTTTATATTCACTACCACCATCATCCTCACCAATTTTAAGTTGCAAAAGCTAGTTTAAAATAGATAGAGGCACTGTGAAAATAAAATAATACCTTCAATTTTATAGGGGAGTTAAAACATTATCTAAATTTAAATATCCCGTCATAACGAATTAATGTTTTCCCGTAGTCAGAATTGCGGACTCTGTTTTTGTTTCCTTTCTCTATGAGAAAAACAGTATTATAATGACTTAATTGTCCGTTGCCCTGTTACCCATCTAAAAGCGGAGTTAATTAGTGATATGTGCGTACAACTTTACAGAGAAACTTAAAACACCATACACTTCACACATACAAAACAAAATCCATACAAGATTAAAGGAAAGGATAAACTAGGTATTGAAAATTAACCAGAAATTTCCAGGTATTTAAATCTGGCAACCAGAAAACGATACCGAATCATATATGCGTTGGAAAATTTAGCAGTTCAAGTTGTTGATATTGACGTGTTGTTTTTAATTTTTAGAATAACTTTGCCTACCCAAAATTACTTTCTTGTCCATAATACTGATACCTCTTCTAGTTAAGCGGCCTGCACTATTATTATTTCATTGATTATTTTCATAGGTCTACCAAAGAGGTGTCGATGTGTTGAAATATGGTCGAATTTGAATAGTTAACATAACTTTCGTATAGAAAAATCACAATTCTTGGAATTAGGAAATTATGATGTTTCGCTTTCGATTGCACCAGACATGTTCAGAGATCTTTACTCCACGACATCTAAACTCTGGATGAGCTCCGAGAGATTCAGGCTATTTTTTATACCTGACTTGTGCTCGCCGAACCATCACCCTATGATCGGTTTCTATGTATGATATAGACCGTAACTCGTATCTGTATTGAAATTTTTTGTATGTTTAAAAATCTCAACAGATTCTCTAATTTTTTTCGTTTATAAAATCTTAGAACCGACGCTAGAACAATGGTTTCTTTTACATTTATAATATGGTCTACTGGTTTTCAGATACAACACACTGAACAATTTTCTTCTGTTTAATACATTGTTTGCCACCAGCTAGCCTCAATAGACCACAGAGTCGCAGTGAAGGGTCGGTTTGATCCACTCAGTTTTAACATAACCTAACCTAATACATCGTTACGTTTCTTAAGTCTAGTGGATCTTGAGCGTCCTATTTTCCCACTTATACTTCTCCACAGGAGCAAGGAATTTTGTATACTCCTGTTTGAAAAGGTAGGCCGTCTTTCGAGGATCGCAAGCACTATCTAATCTTCTTATGTGTATTGAAGATTGTACGTATGTTGTACCGCCGAAGTAATCATACTATTTTGTGTATGGTGCTATGTATGTACGGAAAAACAACACTAACATAATAACGGTGGCTCCTAGCAGCTATGGGATCTCCTCTATCACCTGTAGGGAATATCTTTATGAATGCCTTTGAGGGCATTACTTTAACATCCGCTCCACTAAAACCAAAACACTGGTTCCGATATAGAATATCGAGAGAGATATCGAAACGAGATAGAACTTGTATTGTTTGGCCTCGTGAACAGGATAATCTCCTCATATTTCATCACCATCACTCAATCATAATATTAAATTCACAATGGAAATTGAATCCAATGAAACGATTCCTTTTCTAGATTTATTTGTTCAAAGGAAGGAAAATGGCACATTAGGACATTCTGTGTTTCGAAAACCGACACATACAAATAGATACTTAAAAGCAAATTCCCATCACCAACCAACACACAAGAAATCAATTATTAACTCACAAGTATATATAGTACCAATTTCTAACTAAGATTCTCTAACATCGGAAACATCGAAACTGACCGAAGCTCTGAGAGGGAATGGCTATTGCACTGAAGAGATTTCGCGTTTAATTTAAAGATATAGTAATCCAACTCCGTGAAGGGAGAATGATAAGGAGCCACCGTTATTTAGTTTTATTATTCCTTACATACATGGCACTACAGACAAAATAGGACGATTACTTCGGCAGTACAACATATGTACAACCTTTACATACGAAGATTGGAAAATTTTTGCGATCCCCGAAAGATGTTCTACTTTTCCAGGCAGAAGGAGTATATAAAATTCTTTGCACCTGTGGAAAAGTATATGTAGGCGAAACAGGACTCTCAATATCCAGTAGACTTAGGGAACAACATGTATTAAAAAGAAGCAAATTGTTCAATCTGCTGTTGTTGAACACCAGCATACCACTGGCCATATTACAAATGTAAAAGAAACCAAGGTTCTAGCATCGGATCCAGTATCTTATAAACAAAAAATTAGAGAATCTATTGATATTTTTACACATACAAAAAAATTCAGTAGAGATTCGGCTTAGGGTCTACATCATACGCGGAAACCGATCTTAACATGTGATCAGGGTTCGGCGAGCACAAGTCAGGTATAAAAGATCGCCTCGGAGCTCATTCAATGTTCAGATCTCACCCCAAAGACGCCCGGTGCAATATAAGGCGAAACGTCGGACATACCAATTTCACACGGTCTAATCCCAAGAACCATGATTTCTTAATTGACCAAAGTATCCGTCCTATACTCTTTTAAAAGTAAAATTGGGATGGAGGAACACTTTTTTATTTATAGTTAAATTAGACATAATATGTTCATCAATGTAACGTATGCAGTTAATTTTTCTAACACACAATTCTTAAGTGCCTTTTCCCTTTTCCTCCTTCACGGTATGTCCTTGTAGGCAACTAATACCCTATTAACAATTCCTTAATATGTTTTGCATATCTGTTTTTTTTTGAGTAAATATTTGAAATTTTAACCAAGATGACATATGGATCTAAGATTACTATTGGTGTCTCCATTAGAAATTGTAAAATATCTATTTGATCTATTTCGCGGGTTTTCATTTGAAAGAATATAAAAAGTATTGAAATGTTGTCAGTGAGTTCCTGAGAAACTTGTATTGTTTGTACTTTTTGGTATATACATATACCTATAACTTCTCCTATGCCCTTATACATCAAGTGTCATTTTATTATTTCCTCAAACAAAACAAAAACACTCCAAAAATATTTTAAACGGTTTACCTTAAAAATAACTTTGAGACATCTAAATATATCGAGGCTCAACACCAATTGTATGTACAAACAGAAATTGGAACATTCAGCATTTTTTAAATTTGTAATGCTAAGGTATTCGGGTATTCTAATAATATTGGCTTTTCTGGTAACTACTGACATTTAAAAAAATTATGTTATACGACAAATAAATTTAATTTACGTAGAGGCCAGGTCGCTATTTGCAAAATGTAAGGGAAGTATTTTAATCGTGAAAAAATTATCCTCCCAGATTTTAAAAACAATGTTCTCCCATTTCCGTCAGTCTATCGGTCTGTCTATCGTTCTGTATGTACGCGTCATAGTTTAAAAACTACTTATCCGATTCGCTTGAAATTTTTGTCGAAATAGGCTGGGCAGTCCGAATTGCCCTGATTACCTTAAAGCTTGACGAAAGTGCCCGAAGATTTCACAGCTACCGAGCGGCAGCCGAAGGTGATAGCAAACGGAATATGAAATCCCGATTTGGGTCATCAGCCGGTCTCTTCTCATAATTCGATCGATCGGTCGCGGCATCATGTCGGCATGCAGAAATTCAATTGTTCAGAGGTCGCGCGGTCGATATTGTTTCGGACGTTTTAAATCGATGAAAATTGATGTACATACTGTTTTTTGTAATATATATTTTTTTAATTTTATGACCCATAGAAATAAAATTTTGGTAGTGACTAGTGCAAAAAAATAAACAACTAAAAAGTGCTTACGAACTTAATTTTGCAAAAATAACCAATTTCATGGGGTCTATGTTTGAGTTATGAATGTAGATGAAATAAAATGTGGGTACTGCAAAAAATTAAACAACTAAAGAGTGCTAACGAACTTAATTTTGAGAAAATAACCGAATTCAAGGTAAGTGGTCATAATTTGCCAGAATTTAGTATACGACAAACTAGTAAAGACAAAAATAAAGAGGTTCATCGAAACTTTCGCAAAAGTATGTACGATTTAGCTAACTGGATATGTGGTTGTGAAGTCTCTAACTCATTTTACTGTTATGTTGGACTCGTCGGACTCATTATGGTGCAAAACCGGTGTTAAAGACTTAAAACACTTAAAAGAAAAAATAAAAAAACATGCGAACTGCAGAACACACGAAATATTCGGTGAACTATGCTACGATCGGAACTGTTGCTATTCGCACTCAGCTAGACACAGCTTATAAAAAATCCCTTAGAGATTTAAACAAAATTATAGATTGTGGAAAATTTTGGGGGGGAATTCGAACTGGCACTACGTGGCCATGATGAAACAACTTTGTCTGAAAATTTAGGGGTTTTTCGAGGGCTTATAAATTTTGTTGAGGAGTTGGGCCAAGATAGACTATCCGCTTTAGCAATGTTAACTACCGAGACATCGTTTATAAAAGGAATGTGTGTGCAATTTTAACGAACGTGTCATTCAGCATTTTTCCAATTCTAAAGAACTCTTCGTTCGTTCGTAGACCTGAACTTGAAGAGAATTTAAAGCTCAATTTAAAGATAAGATATTTATTTTTATTTTAAGTATGCCTATTTTTAAATTTGTTATTGACCTCCCAGTATAATTCACCACTAGCCGCCACTGCCCAGATGTATTGAAGTTATAGCTTATAGACGACGCAAATTAGTTCCACAACAAACTTGTTATAGAAGTAATGTAAGACCTAATTTTCTCAAAAAAAATTTAAACGATAATTAAAAATCGGCAAACGTTCCTTTACCGGAACTTCCCTTGTTATGAACATTTTCCTCCCAATTTAGTTCGGTTCATAAGCATTTAGTAACACATATAATATACTATATTTTCAGACATTTCTGTTGAGCACTATTTTGTTTCATATTGGTTTCCTACCAATATTTTACAAGTTTCTGATACACATTGCCATTTTATTCCGTCCTACCAGTTTATCCTTATATAACATTTAATTTTTCTGCAAACTTTAAAATCAATTGAATAAGAAGGTTTTTTAGGTTGATTTTTTAAACGTTCTATTTGGCCGCCATTTTGTTTCGCCATCCTAAATTCGAACCACAACTTTACCAGTTTATCTTTATTTCACATTTAATGCTTGCATAAAATTTGAAATTAGTCTAATAAGTAGTATTTTCAGGCTGATTTTTTAAATATTTTAATAGGCCGCCATTTTGTTTTGATATCTTAGATTCATACGAAAATGTTAGCAGTTCATTTTTATGTAACACTTGATTTTGTGTGAAATTTAAGGTATGTTGGACAATTAGTTTTTTAGTAGTACTTTTTTTTCACGTTTTACTAAGCCCCCATCTTGTTCGGTCATATTGTATGTTGACAAAAATATTACCAGATCATATCTACGTGATCCTTAATTTTTCACCAACCGGATACGTAGTTTTTAAGCTATGCCGCGAAATGATAGCTAGACATCTAGGGCAGCTAAAACGTGAAGATATGTAAAACCTTGGAGGGTGACTATTTCACGACCACAAACAATTTATTTGACCTCTATTTTGTTCCTCCATCTAGAACTCGTACTACAATGTTACCAGCTATCTCTATACCACAATTAATTATTGTACAAAATTTGAAATCAATCCATTAAGTAGTTTTTTAGGCTGAATTTTTAAATATTTCATCAAGCCGCCATCTCGGATTCATACCAAAAGTCTATCAGTTGTCAGTCCTACACATGCTAAAACGTGAGGATATGTAAAACCTGAGAAAGTGATTTATTTACGACTACAAACCTTTTATTTGGACGCCATTTTGTTCAGTCATCTTGAATTCGTACCACAATTTTACTAGTTCGTCTCTATACCACATACAGAAAATTTGAAATCAGGCTGAATGTTTAAATATTTTATTAAGCCGCCATTTTGTTTCACCATCTTGGATTCATACCAAAATTCTACTAGTTGATTCCTATATAGTACTTGATTTTTGTGCAAAATTTGTGTCAAATCCAATACACAGTTTTTTAATAATAATGTTTTTAACATTTCACTAGGCCGCCATTTTGTTTCTCCAAAATGGATTTTTACCAAAATGTTACCAAGTCATTTCCATAAGACCCTTAATTTTTGAGCAAAATTTGAAGCCAATCGAGTATGTAGTTTTTTAGCTACCCCGCGAATAGACACAGCGACAGACCGACAGATAGACCAACGGACTTGTTTTTCGGCACCTAGGACCCCTTTTACGTAAAGATCTGAAAAAATGTGAGAGGGTGATTTTTTCGCGATTACAATACTTCCCTTTTACGAGGGAATAAAAAAGAGATATCTTAATATTATTTCCTAGCCAAAAGAATCTATACCTTAGTACCAAAAAAACAATTTTCAGCGATTCTTTTTCACGGGATAGAGGGTATTTTCCCCAAATCGTAAATTTTCTTAAATATGTTTTTCTAAGCTTCTGCATACGTCAAAGTATTGATTTTTATCTCAGTTCATTTTACTACTGTTTTTACCATCTAAGTCGTTTTGGTAAAATAAAATGTGATAGTCTATTATTTAGACTTTCATTAAGTATCAAAAAGCCTGACAATAATTCTTTGTTAATGCCGTGGCGAAGCAATATTTTCCGTTAACACATAAATGCTGAAAAATAAAAAAAATCAGAAAATCTATAAATTCTGCATACTTATTAAGTAAATAGCGAGATTTTTCTAATTTTTTTTTTATATGTTAAAGATTAAGGCCAGTTTGTTTTTATTATTCAGTACACCACACCCACGTGTCGTTCAGTTTGCGGTGGTTGTTTACTTTTGTTTTCGCGGATTTCGTTGCAACCGATGAGTTCCTTTGCAGTTAACTTAACTGTTTTGTGTTATATTTATTTATGGTGTTGTTACAACTTCAAATTCGAAGTTAGTAAACGTGATTGTTCAAGGCTGGAATAAATTAAAGGACGTCTTTGAATTTATTACAAACTGTGACAAATCTGATGAAAAATCAATCCACCTCGCGAAAGGATTTTTATGTGAGATGAACGATTTTGAATTCACGTTTCTGGCATTAGTGTTTAATGACATTTTCTCAATCACGGACATACTATTTGACGTTCTTCAAAAAAATCGCTTAACATTCATTTTTGCATATCCAATATAAAACGCAGTCGTGAGGCGCTCTGTAAAGAAAGAAATGAACATTTTTTTAACACCATGTTTGATAAAGCAAATTCTATTACAGAAATAAATCATTACAAACGTGACCTTGCTAAGCTTTCACCTGAAGAAATTAGGGCTAAAGTATAGAACCCTTTTTCATGAAATATTGGACCATATTTTAATGGAAATGACACTAAGATTTCAAGAGTGAGAAAAACTTACATTTTCATGTTTGGCAGGTTCTGCTAAATTTTCCGACTGGCCCGTTTGAAAATTTGTTACAGTTATATGGAGAAATATTTTCAAAAAGTCAACGACTTAAAAATGAACTTGGTCTTATTTTTGCCAATGAGAGTAATTGGAATATATCGCTGCAAGAGCAAGTGAAAAAAATTAATAAAAATAAATATATTTTTACCGAAGCATATAAATTATTTTCCCTTATTTTGAAAATACCGTCGACAAGTGCTTCAGTGGAAAGAATTTTTTCTTGCTTCTAATGTCTAAAAACTAACTAAACTAAAAGAAATACAATATCTCAAGAAAGACTTACTTCTCTTGGCAATATTTCAATTCAAAAGGAATTTCTGGAGGGGATTAGGTCAACTCATCTATTTTATGAGGATGTTATAAATAAATTTGCTGCTATGAGGGATACCAGAATTAATTTATTATACAAAATTTAGGTAAGTCGTAAACAAATATTCTACCCCCTCCACATAAAAAAATTCCGGAAAAAAAAATTATTGCGATATTTTCTTGCTTCATTTGCACTTCACTTGATTTTCACCCGCGAGCCGCCACTGTCTGGAATTCGAGTCGCCTCAATATGGGGATCTGGCTTATTGCAAGAGATAGAGAACTGATTAACTGAAGAAAATTTTAGACTATTTTCTTACAAGCCCAATAATGTATAAAAATAGTGATAGAAAACAGTTCGAATCAATTCCAAACATTTTATTCTTATCTTCCCGACCTAACATCTATTTCACCTGATACAGGCCACTTACATAAACCGAACGTTACCCAATAAGCCAAAGACTAAAAACAAAGATCGTCACTTAAAAATATTTTAATTTCAATGATTGTTCTTTATTTTTAATAAATTGAGCACTTTTAAAACCCGGCGCCTATGGCTGTCCTGCAAAATCTCGCGCCGGCTCTGACTACAGAATGCATTTCCTTCATCTATCGTAAATTAGAGATTGGATTATATTTTCTTTATAATGCATCTCCCTCATTATTCAAATACTGCTCTTTTACTTTCACTTCAGAACCTTAGTAAGTTTGTCTTAATTTTGACTTTTTAGTTTTAAAAAATATTAACAGTGGGGACTGTGTTCTTAATACCCAAAATTTAACATATATATTTAACTAGCGGGTACCCGCGACTTCGTTCGCGTATATAATGAAGGGGATATAAACAGGTACTTAAATCGCTTCATTTGAGTACCTCTTTATAAACTACGTTTGTTGTTGCATTATCTGGCTGTAAAATAGTCAAGCTACTACGCGAACTTACTCTAGAGCATGCGACATAGAGTTGACCATGGGAAAAACAATCGCAGCGCAAGTCTACTCCAGCTTTACTTATAGATTGCCCTTGAGCATTGTTAATTGTCATGGCGAAACAAAGCTTTAAAGGAAACTGTACACGTTTAAACTGAAAAGGATAGTCTGACGAAATTAAAGGGATACGTGGTATAAAAGCTGTTTCTCCCAGACTAGGACAAGAAATAATAGTAGACTATTACATTGTTTGTAATGTTTTAACCTGTAGCCGAGTTCCATTACACAATTTTGGTGGTTTTAAAGGGTTTGGAAAGTATAGGAACTCGACAGAGAACTTGACCGCATTTTCTTCGTCTATAACTACATCTATTGATTAGTATATTAATTGTGGAGCAGTAATTTTTTCCAATAAGGCTAGATTTATTTCATCTACTGTGCTATTTTTTGGAGTTAATATTGCTCGTACTTTAAACCAAGAAGCGGTTTAATTTTGACAACTTTCGCGTCCACTATAAACATTTAAGGGGTAGTCACTCCCTTGGAAACTAAGTTTTAAAGAATGACTTCTTATCGAACCTCTGCACTCTAAAATCAAGCTGTTTGCACAAGCTTAGTTTTCTACGGCAAGCGGTTTGAGAAAGATCGCAAAAATTAATCAATGACCGATTCTTTCAATAACCCTGTATGATTTTATACAAAATCTTAAAATATGTAATAAAATAAAATAAAAATCAGGTGTTCAAGTGTTTTTCCGAATAACTAATTGTTTTTAAATAAAAAATATAATATTAAAGGGGTGGTTTCAGCTTCTTGGACACCCTGCCTCGGTTAGCATATTATGTTCAAGCGTTTTCCGAATTTTTAAATAAAATATAATATTTAATAATGGTTTTACCCCTTTGGACACGTTGTATGATTTTTTTAAAAATCGTTAAATATGTAAAAAAATAAATTAAAAAACATGAGTTAAAGCCTTTTTTCAAAGACCTAACTGGTTTTTTAAATAAAAATTATTGTATTATTTAAGTGGTGGTTTCACCTCTTTGAACACCCTGTATGAATTTTTTAAAAATACTAAAGTATGTAAAAAAATAAATTAAAAAACACGTATTCAATCGTTTTTGCCAAAAACTGACCGTTTTTTAAATAAAAAAATATTGTAATATTTAAGGGGTGGTTTCACCCCCTTGGAATTTGACTTTTGAAGAATCCCTTCTTATCGAACCTCTACACCCTAAAATCAACCTGTGTGCCAAAATTCTATCTTTTACCTCAAGCAGTTTGAGCTGGAGCGTGATGAGTGAATCAGTCAACTAAGTATTTTATATATTAGTATAGATATAGAGAATCAAAAAGAGTAAAATAAATTAATTATTACAAAAACAAAATAATAAAAATATGAGTGGGAGCTGGGCAAATCGTTCTTAAATAAAGATTCTAGGATTTTGTTCTAAAAATATTTTCATGACATCCAATCCGTCTTAATGCAGTGTTCATCGCGACAAGCGGCAACTGAAAAAATGAAATAGATATAAATATTAACACTGAATTATGACAGATTAGCGATAATAAAAATATTTATAGAACAAAATATTTATAAGAATATTTTATTCACATATAATTAAATATGATATTTTTAATCTAATATTTTTAGTGCCCTTTAACATGGAACGAATGGTCAGTGCTGACCATCATGACGTAGCTGATAGAAATGCATGTTTGAAGAAATGAACAGTTTCACATGGGGCGCATATGATCAGCTCGATCGATTCTAGACATATTGGTACAGCAATATAAACTAGAATCACACCATAACCGTTTTAAAATTCACACGAAATTGCTTCAGAAAAGCGAAAGATGCATATTCTTCCTGGAAGAGTCTAAAACGCAGAGGTAATTAAAACAAAACCTATAGAATGTGGCAGCTGCTACAGGGCCAGATTTTAATAAATTAACAGAGAACTAAGAACACGAAGGTGATAAAAAACTGTATAAACAAATTCGAGCATACATATACAGGGTTTATGATGTAATTCATCACACGATTTTATTTATATTCAAAAATAATTTAACAATCTGAGGATAAAAATTCTCTTGAATTAGAATATATTGTGACTTTTTTTCTTCTCTTTTAATCAACCACAACAACGGCTTGCCAGCTACTAAGATAGATTTTCGCTCACTGCATCTGAAAGCACGTACGTCGAAAACATGTGTATGGTGGAAAAGTGAAGCATTTGAAAAATGTGTTACCGGAATCGTGGAATCAAGCGCAAACCGTATTGTCAAAAGTTAATTTTTATCGACAAATTTAGGCAACCTTTACAAATTAAGGTTTGAAAAGAAAAACTATTCGTAACAGTTCGTATCTGGAATACTGAAATTTAAAATTAATATTCGTTAGCAATTAATATTTATTTATAACGAAACGTTATATAGGTAATGGTTATTAAATCAACTTCAAACTATTCCAAACAAATATGCAACATTCGGCAATCATGTGAGAATCTGTCAGTAACAAAGCTTTGTTTATATTTACATTTTCAACCCGTTTTTAAGGACGCTGCCCGCAGTTATAAAGATATATCTACTTAAAAAATCTTATAATCTGCAATGCTAGCAAGGAGAATAAGCGATTTTCAAAATTCATGGAACTTACTTCCTACCAACTGAATAGGTGCTAGTTAAATATGCCTATACTAAATAATGTTAAAAGGTATTTTTAAAAAAATATATTACAAATTCTTAACTAATCTAACACAAATTAGAATATGCCTAAAGAATGAATGTCCAAATTTTAAATTAGTTTTCACAGCAGGCTTTTTTGTAATTTAGAGGAGTAGCCATCAGTCTTAAATTCTTCTTGGGGTCCAACATGGTATATTTAAAAAACTGAAACAGATGTTTTATAAATATCTCTCATTTTCTAATTCGAGTTTCGCCTCCGGAATTTCTGCGTAGCATTGAGTCCATAATTTCTTGATAGCACAAGTTCGTGTATCAAACCTCTACCAAAATAGGAAAAAATTGTTTTGTTTACAATTCTTCGATCATTGTCAATTGCGAAATAATTTATCAAGTATGTAATTATCATTTTTGTTCTTGGTTCTGCCAGGCGCGTATACAGCTTGCAGTTATAGAAGGGGTAATTTATAAGTTTTTCATGTATTAAACGAAACTGACGACCAAAAAAAACAAAAAAAAGGTAGGCACTTTCATATAACACACACAGGCTTATACCACTCTTCTTTGTACAATGTAATATTATGTGACTTTAATGTTCAAAATCCAAAATAGTTTTGTCATATGGGGGGGGGGGTAATTACCCCCCCCCTTGTATATGCGCCTGGGTCTTGCCCACTTTACCAAATTCAGGTCACTTTTCTGTTAAATGGCTTCACTATTTTTATGCTGCGTTTATGACATACAAGCTATATCCTCTGTTATAAATATATCGTCGAAACGAGCCATCAGCGCTGATCGGTTTTTTTTTTATAATTCATCCTGTAAAGCACCCCATATTACAAAACTCAGATCCAAAGTCAAATTAATATTTACAATAACAAATTACTTGTCTTAAACCAATAATACATGAATACTACAAATTCTCTTATTTTAAATTCAGGTTCAGGATAACCCTCGAAAAAATATTTATTTGCCAAACCGATGTCCTTGGAAAATTCTCGTTAGCATTGTGTAGGCTTCGGAAATAAAAATAACACACACTGTTGTCAGGAAAGATATATGAATTATTATCAATAATTGATAGGTCAAATAAAATTATGAAAATAATGTTTGCTTTGTATTAATCTATATCCAAAATTTCTATTAAATCTATATGAAATATTTTTAGTATGCTTAATTTACATTTATATTTGCAAGTGAAAGAAAAATACCTTTTTTTTTGTTCACCTCTAAAAATCTAACAAAAATTAGTTATTTTAAGATAACAGTTGTCAGAAAATGTATCGATATATCTGACTTATAAAATGCGTCAAACAGATTCTGGGCAGCAACGAAAGGAGGACGATTGTCAAAAAGACACCATTTCAATGGATATGCAGAGAACCAATCACCAATGAGTAATGTTTTTCATAATTACATTCTTTTCTCATGAAATGATTTGATGTTATCAATTGCAATTCAAATATAAATTAGCTTTAATAAAAAAAATATGTTTAAAAACTTACCTTTATTTGCAGGTACGAAAATGTCCTAAACATTAAATTTTTGGAATAACAGATTAGAGAAGTTTGTCACTTATTAAAAAAATGTACGTACACACACTTTATGGCAATACATTTAAAAAACTGAGTTTTTGCCTAAAGCACTTCCTATAAAAAAGTTCAAATCGGTTTGACACAAAAATATCTATTCACTAACTAAAACAACGAGCTCAGTACCATTCCAAACTATTAAAATTTATCAGCACCAAAATTTCGAGACGAGATTTGACTAAATTCGAAAAAACGGCGCGCGTCTTTCCAAACTAAAAGCGCTCCGTAACAATTCGCCCGACTGTCGTTTCTCGAAATTCCCGATACGGCGCTTACAGCTGCCGATGTGCGACTGAAATGCCGAAGATTAGACTGAAAAGTTCAGCTTTTGCGTTGGCGAGATACAAGCGACCGTTTGGCATCCTTAGTTTTTTTTTGCTTTTTTTGCTAATTTACTTTCTGAAGGGTTCAGAGCAATTTTTTAAACCTCATCTTTTATTTCAGACGTTTCCCGGACCACGAAAAAACATTTAGCTTTCCGGAAGTTAGCAAATTCTCATTAAAACTTTATATACCGGATTGGTCATCCAGTTTGAATTGATGTAACTTTTTCTATTTTTTGAAATACGAATTTAAAATACCGTGACTCTATGTCGGTTACTATTTGTCAACCTTTAAGCTATTGATGCCACCGAGACGAAAGGTTCTCGCCTCTCGTTTCGACGAGGCGAGAGAGCAATTTTCTCTCGCAGCACCAGACGGGAGAGTGGTCTTCTCTCGCCGAGAATTTCTCGTCTCTCTTGAGTTCTCTGTGTCACTCGAGCATAAAAAAATATTCATTTTTTTATTCAAATTCAATTCAAATTAAAATTCATTTATTAGTTCATAAGATCACATGTGACACTGAACAGATCAAAGCTTAAAGTTTAAAATTATTAATAATTAAATATATAAAATAGTAAAAAAAATAAAACAAATGTATAACATGAATAGTTTGACAAAGGTCAACAGTAATTAGTACGCTACGTTATTAATATCTAAATTAGTACAATAGATCAATTCTTCAGATTCCAAAACTCCCTTAAACAATAGAAGGTTTGCAGACAAGTATTCCCTCAGTTTGATTCTAAAATGGTTAACATTCTCTTGGCGTTTGATTACATCTGGAAGTTTATTGAAAATTTTCATGGAGGAATAATGTGAAGGTTTTTCAAAAAGTGTGGTTTTATGTCTTGGTACCACTAGCGCAGACGCAGTCCTTGTTACGTAAACGTGATGGTATTGATTCTGTATAAATTTATCTTTATTTTTAAACACATAAAGTGCACATTTAAATATATAGATTGAAGTAACAGTCATAATTTTATGCTTTTGAAATGTGTCTCTACATGTTTGTAGTGGTTTTAATCCAAATATCAGCTTGATAATACGTTTTTGAGCAATAAAAACTCTACTGATCTCCGTGGCTTGACCCCAAAGCACGATATTATAAGTCAGATAATGATAAGCTAGGCCATAATAAGAATTTAAAAGTGTATCTGTGGGAACAGTTTGTTTCAGTTTTAGAATGGCGAAATATGCTCTGTTTAGTCCAGAGCAGATATAATTTATTTGGGGACCCCAATTATTCCTAGAGTCCAGAGAGTACGTACCCAGAAATTTTACTACTTCTACACTGTCCTCTATACTAGCTTTTGGTTTATTGTTGTAGAAGTTAACAGTGACTGTCTTCTCTTCGCTGAGGATCAACCTACATTTCCTCTTATACCCAGATGATATAATTTGTATTCGATAAATTTGAAGTTCAAGGTATAGAATGCCCTGGATAAATCAAAAAACAGTCCCGCGACAGCATGTCCCAGTTTCAATTCTTGATGTATGAAATCTACTGAAACGATTGCTGCTGTCTATGTAGACTTTTGGCTTCTAAATCCATGTTGATTGTTGCAGAATAAATCAAATTTATTTATAAAAGCAACAAGTCTATTATATATAACCCTTTCAAATATCTTCGAAAATGCACATAAAACAAAAACTGGTCTATAGTTTTCAATGTTGGTATGATCGCCCTTTTTATAAATTGGGATTACTTTAGCAGTTTTAAGCGGCTTTGGGAATTTCCCTATTTCTATTGAGGTATTAATCAATATCCGAAGTAGCTCAGCAATTTCGCTGCAAACTGCTTTAAGAGCCTTAATGGGAATATATTTTTAATGTTAGATAAGACAAACTATTAAAAAACGAAAAAAAACGTATTGTTTTTGTATCCAAAAAATTAAGTATATTTTTGACGTACCCTAAACTTGTCTGTAATACAAGGGCTTTAGATTGGCCAAATGAGATATACAGGGTTTGTAAAAATGTCTTTACACCTGTTTATAACAAAATTGACTTAAATTAGAAAACTGTTTCTTTTTATTATTTGGTAAACCTAGATGTAAGCTTTGCGAACCTAGTTAAAAGGAAGAATACTCTGTTTTGCTCTTTAACTCTTGCTAGATTGTTTTTATGTAAGATCTGTTTAAAAATATTTTCGAAATCAAGTTCAAGTTTTAGATCTTATATTTAACAAGTTAAAAGTTGGTTTGGTAATCTATTATACATAATGTATATAATAATAAATACAACAATGTATAAAATTTATCAGCACCAAAATTTCGAGACGAAATTTGGCTAAACTCAAAAAAACAGCGAGCGTATTTCCAAACTAAAAGCACTCCCAAACAATTCGCCCGACTATCCTTTCTGCAAGGTTATGTTTATGAAACTGTCATATACATATTAACTAGTATACGTCACCTCTGGAAACAATTGTCTCTGTAGGACGGTGAATACTGCGCATGCGTCGAATGTCTTGCTTGTGATTGGTGAATCGAAACTTGGCGTTTACTAAACTGTCATTTCTCAAGATTCATATTAATATAATGATATTTAAAATTTGAACATTCCTGTTCAAAATCAATTAAATTAAAAGCCGTCAATTTTTTATTGACAAAAATTGGTCAATTTGTATTGTAAGTATACGATTTTAGTAAATAAAGTATTATTGTTCGTTTTATAATGGGAGGAAAAAAGAAATGCTACGTTTGTGGGCGAGATCCCCTGCAAGACGGTGTGATTTTAGATAGGTAATTAAAATAATTATTTTGTATTATATACATTTGTTTCAATAATATTGTAATTAAAATTTAGAATGTTCCTATTTTTATATTATATGCCTTTCAGGTTTCCTAAAGAAGACCCGCATAGAAAATGGAGTAATTTCTGTGAAAAATTTATACATATAAAGGAGGATAACATGAAAAATATCTTTATTTGTAGTCGGCATTTTACTGATGCCGATTACGAAGATAAAAACTACTCAAAGAAGGTGCTATCCCCTCTATAATTGAAGTTAATAAATCATAGGGTAAGTTTTAAATATATAGCTATCTAATATAAATAGAGAGCAATGTCCTGACTGATACTGATGAATGACTAATTTATCAACTTACAGAAAAAAAGAGGGTGAAACATCCCCTATTTTCTTAAACCTGTCGAAATTCGACCCTCAAATTGGTAAAGAAATCTCGAATTTTCAAAAATTGATAACCCAAATTTGGTAAAATATTTTGAAAACCGCTGAAACCATATACATAGAAAATCAAGTAGTCAATATATATATGACTGAAACATCTTAACTTTATTGAAATAGATTAGGATATCCACATTATTAAATATAAAGCATTTGTGTAGATGTATAGTCGAGGTGTCTAGGTAATTGTTTATGTAGTTGGTTGAATAATACAGTCTTAGATGTGCGAGTTTGAATGCAGCTGCTGGACAGATTTTTTTTCATTTTTATAATACTTTGTGAATATAATCCAAATATCCATTGAATATTCTAAATAAAACACACATAACATGAGTAAGCCCGTTCAAAATTCTTAAGAATGTTCAAGGAATATATATAAGAAATTTAGTAACTCCCCTTTATATAAATATTCATAGAATAACAACCAAATAACCAATGGATTTTCAAAAGAATATTCATAAAATCTGCTAACATTTTCTCATTTTGAGTTCTAAAGAATATTAGCAACAGTTAGGTATATAAGTGGGAAATCAAGTTGGGATTGATATGTATATGCAGTTAGGGGGATGAATATAGCAAAAAAAATCTATTCTGAAAACTATAATTGACAGGTTTGAACAACTTTTTGTTTGGTTATACAAAAATATCATGGGTGGAGAGTTTTTGGCGGCCTCACCCTGTATAATATGAGAAGCATATATTAGCATTAAGATCTTCCAGTGGTTTTAGTTATTCCGATAATCATGAAGAGTTTTCGTAGAATAATTTGTAGTGCTTGTAACTTCGAACATTGATCTAGTTCAATGTTCGTAGGTTTGTATACTCTATATTATGTAGGAAATCAAATGGGGCTTAATTAATATATGTATATGGTACATTCATTTCTTCTAAATATTCAATGCTGTATCAAAGAGTGCATCATTTTATTATAATAATTACTACTTACACACATGACAAACGGATTTTCTTTTCACTTTTATACAAATCAGTATAGAACCTGCAACAAAAAAATTGATGAAAATATTCCTCTAACTTAGAACTCTTCAAGGAATATTCATTTTTCTCTTGGTGTTTTTTCTTACCTGTACTTAAATCAATCAAATCAGTAGTAGATGAAGATATGATAAGAAAACCAGGGAGATCAAGGAACATATCAGCTGTATGTTCAAGAAGTTTGAATAACAGAAGAAACAGTGTGAGGAGTGCATACAATAAAACAAAGTAATAATGAGGACTAACCAAGAATTAATGAAAAGAGTGCAGAGGATGAAGAATAAACTTCACCTAAAGGATCAACTTGAGAGACAAAACAATATTATGGTTACAGGTATTCAGGTACAAGAAAATAAAAATATCTAAGAAGTACTAAGAGACCTCTTCAATTGAATGAAGGTAAACATTGAGAAAGAAGATATATTGGACTGTTACAGATTAAAGACGGAAAATAGTACAAAGCCATTAATAATTAAATACAGGAACCATGAGGTCAAAAGAAAAATATTTCAGCAAAAAATAAAAACAATTTTTACAAGAGATTGCAACTTTCAGGGTCCAAATATACTTAAGTGAACTAACAAAACTTTACCAAGAGTTATTTAAACCAGTAGGGGAGTATTTGAAAAACTTACATTAAAAAAAAAGAAAAAAACAAACAAGGGGATAATTCATGTAGTACATTAATTTACTACGACAGATTTGGATTGCCATATTTTACACATTTTATATATTATATAATTTTATATTAGAAACTTAAAAAATAAATAAAATGAAATTTAAATTTTGATTTTTACTGAAATTTGGATTTACGACACAGAGGCACAACTTTATCAATTACCATGTTATAAAATGGAGTATATTTGTAGAGAACAACGAGGAGGGGGAACATGCATCTTTGATGTCGTCGGTCCAACGCGTCGGCGGTCTTCCTCTACTCCGCTTGTCAATTATTGGTCACCATTGTAGGAGTTTGCGTGTCTATCTCATATCTCCGAGCCTGGCTATATGTCCTGTCCATCTCCATTTTTTCGTTGCAATGCGTGGAGTGACATCCACCACTCCAGTCTTTTGCGTAGCTCCTCGTTTCGCATTCTGACTCTGAGAGTTACTCCGGTTATTGATCTCTCCATGCGTCTTTGTATGACTCTTAGTTTATTTGCCATTGCTATTGTAAGAGTGCAAGTTTCCGCTCCGTACGTCAAGACCGGAAGCACGCAACTGAAGTAAAACACTCCGAAAATAACTGCGACTGGATTGTGACAAAACTACATGATCTCAACATTAAACTGATGGCAATGCACACAGCACCATCATTGAACGTAGGACTGTTCCTAAATGATATAGATAACCTATTGCATGATACAATAGAAGAAACCATACTTATAGGAGATATTAATATAAATATTTTACATAATAGAAATACAGAAACAATATATAAGAATATCGTGACTGGGAATGGATTCAGCTTTCTAAATGTAACAAAACTGATAAGGAAACTAACAGTACCACGACTTTAATTGACCATGTAGTGAGTAATCAAGATACAGCTGAAATAGATATAAAACAAATTGATAGCCATGAGATGAACTACAAAGTTCAACTTATACAAGTGAAAAACCACAATATTAAAAAAATAAAAAAGGAACCAAGGCAAATTTCTCACATAAATAAAGTAATATTTTGTACCCGAGTAAATGAAAAGTTCCAAAGAATAGAAATTTTAAAGTTTGAGCAACTGATTAACACAATAAAAAAGACAAAGCAAAAAGTATCTAGAAAAAAACTATAAGGGATAAAAATAATCATTGGATTAATAATGAATTTATGAACTTAATGAAAGAACGAGACAGAGCCTATACAAGATTATTGATCTTATATAGAAATCCAGAAAATGATAACATAGGAGACTCACGAATTGCTGCAATGAATTGAGAAAGAGACTGAAGATGGAATTTGTGAAAACAAACTTTGAAACTGCCAATGGACCCCAGAGAAAAGTATCGAAAAAAGTAAATGGCATTATCAAGAATGACCTAATGAACCGGGGTAATAAAGAAGCAAGGGATATCAATTATCTGATAATGAGTAATAAAAGAATACAAGATGATCAGGAACTGGCTGACAAAATGAACGCCTACTTTTTAAATAACAATATAATGTCTTTAATAACAAAGCCAGCAAAAACGAGCAGACAATTATTAGAAACCCTCAAGGCTCAGTACTGGGCCCAATACTGTATTTGCTTTACATGCATAGCTTGTCAAAAGCTAATATAGGATGCACATTCATTACATTTGCAGATGATACCGTGCTGCTTTTTAAAGGTGATAAATTGAAAATACTTGAGGGGGCAATTAATACATCTCTAGAAATACAATACAAGTGATTATCCAAGAAAAGATTTAAAAAATTCAGAGGCTACATAGTCGAGTGCTGAAATACCTGTATGGTTTACCAAGACCCTACCCTACCAGCGAATTGTACAAGAAAAAAAGAATTCTGAAGACAAATGAAATTATTAAACTTAAAGGATGTAAGCTCTTGCAGAAAATATTAAATAAAGAAATAAAAACAAAACTCGAACAGATAAGAAACTTTGAAATTCATTATCACTACACAAGAAATAGGGAAAATTACCTACTACCGCAAGCAAGAAGAAATATCCATAAAAAGGCATAATTGCCAGAGTATTTAGAGCTTATAATAAGTTACCAAAGGAGATAAAGGAGAAGTCAAACATGGGCCCTTTTATAAAAAACCTAAAGCTTCAACTACTTGGAAGAAATAAGTGTATAACAACAATAAAATATTCTTATTTATTTATTTGCATACAGAGTATATTTAGTTTTGTCACTTTGGATAAAGTCTTACAACAGTATGTGCAAAAATTGTTGTACAGTTTCATAACATATCACTAATAACATAAGAAAACAAACTCAAAGCTAGAGAAACTAATAATGCGATATTTCCCTTTGTTTTCTACAACATCCCATATTCGGCGAGGCATATTTTGGACTAAATTGCCAAATCTATCTTCATCTGAAGCGTTTCACAATTCTGGAAGAACACGTTGTGGATGAGATGAGCACCATTCGAAACTGGAGGTTAACTCTCAATAAATGATCACTAAAGCATATCCCACAAATGCTCAAAGCAATTCTACTCAGGACGCAGCAACGGTATGCAACTGTTCGATGTGGGGTTTTTCTAGATGTTTAAAAGACATTTTTACTCTATTGGATCAGCTTTGTTATCCAGAAATCTAATTCCTGGTTCTAGAGTCCAGCAGTTATTTTGAGCAATATCGTCAATGATGTCAGCTGCATAAATTTGGCCATTCATGCCTCGATCGCCTATGTAGTGCTGCGTTCTACCTCCCAAAAAATATTCCGCTCTATACCCTTACAGAGCTACTCCTGTATGCAGGAACTTCTTGTATATATCTATTGTTTACTCTAGATTCCGAGGCCTCCACAGACTCGTGCCGATTTTATGTGAATTAATATCCCAAACCCAAGAACCTTAAACCACACAGGATAGTTACATCGGCGATTTATTTCCGCCAGTTTAGCGGGAGTGAGCCTTGCTTGCTTAATTTGATTTTTAATGCAATAAATTATTACAAATTTTATATTAAACTAATAGAGTAACATTACCATATGAATTTCGGAATGGTTAATTGCTCATTAAAATGTTTTAGAAATGCATATTTGGACATACAAATAAATTATTAGGAAATAATTTAAATATTATGTCAAGACAAAGATATATTATTATGAGTGCCCTCTTAATTCATGAAATTTTGTTATATTATGTACTTTTATGACAGAAAATCGTTACATAGAAATAAGCACTTTTCCGTAACTTAGGTAGTTAAATATATTAATTTAAAAAGGAAATAGGTAAAGTGATTCTCAACTAGGAAAGTAATAAACATGATATTACGATTTTTTAATAAATTTTACCATTGTCATACATATTTTCTTCAAAATTAAAATATAATGTATTCTAGAGATTAAAAAAAAATACCTTAATATAACCACTTTTACAAAGAAAATGGAAACAAAAAACCCAATAACTACATAGGCTTCTGATACCTAACTATAAATAACTTTTAGATTAATTAACAAGGTTGAGATTTGTATTAATACAAAAAAAATTAACAATCCAGAGCAAAAATTACAATTAAAAGTACCTGCTATATATATGTTAAAAGAAAACAAAACTTGCCTGAAAAGTTAATAAAAAAATAATAAAGAATCCTATAGCTAACATTTTTCTATTGCACCGGTGTACAGCTCGTCCAACATAGGATTGCGGGTCGGTTACCGTTCTGCATTTGTGCGCTTTGATAAAACTGGGCAGATCAGAAGTCGGTTGATCTTCGGTTGGCAAGATTCCTTCTCTGTGTACAGTCGCCAGTGAAAGTACCTACTAGCCTTTTTGTTTTAGTACAGTTTTATCAAAATTTATTGTGAAGTTTTAAATGAAAATCAAAATCAAAGTATTGCACAGTCAGTTGATCTTCGGTGAGCAAAATTTGCTTCTGTATAGAAAGTACTAGCGTTTTAAGTAAAGTTCAATTTAAGGTTACTATGGAGTCTCAAACCAAAAACAAAGTGTTGCCCCGGCAAACTCGTGAAGCAGGCTTTGTTGCAAATGCTTAATTAAGGTTTAAGTCCAGCTTAAAATCAGGGGATTGCCATGATGAAATAAACTTCAAAAATTATAAAAAATGGCTACCGGAAAAACTCATACCAAATTTAAACTAAACAACTCTATACAGTGTTGTCGTAACAGACAATGTCCCATGTCACAATGTCCAATCCAATAACTCTCCGACGATGAGCTCAAGGAAAGAAAAAATGGCTTAGACGAAATGGCATTTATGAAGAAATGTTGAAAATTGAACTATATACTTTAATTAAGCTTTATAAACCACGATTCAAGACGTATGAAATTGATAAACCCTTGATTGAGAACGGGCATAACGTGTTAAGGTAATTTTATTTATTTATATTAAATTCAGAACAAATTTTGAACTTTGTTGAGGATTGCTGTGAAAGTCCCAGCAACTTATTACAGGGCTAAATCATATTATATTAAATATATTCCTATTTATTTCAGGCTTCCTCCATATCATCCTGACCTGAATCGCATAGACTTGTGTTAAGCAATATGTTAGCGAACGAAATGTTAATTTTAAACTAAAAGAAGTCGAAACGTACTGTGACGAGTTTTTTAACAACTTTTTGTCAGAATACGCAAGGAAGATAGAACGTTTTTTTTTTATAGAAAATGGACCACCATTAGATGTTGTAATAGATAATTTAATAATAAGCCTACAAGCTGACAGAGACACTGACGCAATGATTCGAATGACAATGCATTCTAAGATGAAGACGGGTTATCAGGAATCGAGGATTTATAAATTGTTTAAAACTTGTAATTTCCTTGTTATTTCTATGTATGCTTATTCTAATGTAAATTAATTTGTTTTTCATTTAATTTGAAAAAATCGAATTCACTGTGTGTCATTTTTTGGCCCGTACGTTTTAATTACGGGCTATAAACATTTTACCTATTTTATTGAGGGGACTCCGATATTCAAACAGGGGGAAATTATTATAATATATATACAATGTGTCCCAAATTTGGCTTACATGCATTGCTATCTCGTAAACCGCTATAGCTACAGGGTGGGTTAAATTAGGAAAGTTTTAGAGAATTTTATTACAAATTTGATGACGTTTTGAAGTTTAGGATATCTTTTGTGGTTTTCAAGATAATTGGGAAAAATCAAAATAGTGCATTTTCAACTTTTGCCCGTAGCTTCTAAACGACTCGTATTATGGTTTTATGGTTTATACATTATTAGGGCACTTTTATTAGAGGAACATTATGCAGGTAAAACGAAGTTTCTAGCTTCAATTGTTTTTGAGATATTGGCATCAACTTTTTATTTTCTTACCGACGCCATATTGGATTATTGCATTTTTGGAAAGATCTTTTTAAGAGCTTTCCAATGATGTATAACAAGGTAAGATTATTATTTTTCTTGAGCTCTAAAAACCAAAATAATTGTTTTTTTTTAAGTAGGCTTTGATTACGCATGGCGGCCATAATGAAACAAAAGAATGCCGCATGTCAACAATCATTTTGTGTTCCTGAATAGTACTTGTTATCATTTTCTCATTGTGCAGAGTTTTTACAAAGTTTATTTGAGTTTCTTATACTACTTAAAATGGAGGGTAATTATTCCAACGAAGAGAATTTGGATATGATAGAACTTTATCTTAAAGCAAATAGAAATACACAAGCAGCTACGCGTTCATACGAAGAACAATTTCCAGACCGACATCAACCAAGCCAAAGGCATTTCAGATTTCTAATTGTTAACCTGTTAGCCTACGGGTCTTTTTTGAAACCGAAACCAAAGACCTATTCAATAGATAATGAAGCAAGAAACGCAGCTATAATAGAAAGTGTCAGGGACAACCCAACAACCTCAGTAAGAAAGATTGAAGAACAATCGGCAATTCCCAAATCAACCGTCCAACGAGTTTTGAAAAAACTTCACTTTCATCCCTATAAACCTACTATTGTACAGGGTCTTCAGGTAAATGATTTTGCTAGAAGAATCACGTTTAGTGAATGGTTCATCAACAAATGCCAGCAAATACCCAACTTTCATTCTAAAGTACTTTGGACAGATGAAACACGATTTACAAACTGTGGAATTTTCAATAAACATAATACTCATTACTGGGGCACCGAGAATCCTCATAATTTAGAAGAAAGACGTTTACAAACAAAATTTGGGTTCAATGTGTGGTGTGGCATTATAGGTAATTCCAAACAATGCACTTTTGCTTTAAATCACTCATAACAATTTGTATTTTAGATAACCGTTTGATTGGGCCGTTCATTTTCCAAGAAAATTTATCGGGTAACAGATATTTGCAACTATTACGGGAACAAATTATTCCAGAAGTTATAAATTCTGTTCCCCCAAACGACCTGCAAAATATTTGGTTCCAACAAGATGGCTGTCCGGCTCACGGTACCAGAGAGGTGATGGCGGTCCTCAGAAATACTTTCGGGGAAAATATTATCGCTAATAATGGCCCTGTTGCTTGGCCGGCAAGGTCACCGGATATTACTCCTCCCGATTTTTATTTATGGGGATACGCAAAAAATGAGGTCTACGAATTTTCTCCGCCAGAAAGTCTCAGAGAGCTAGAAGACAGAGTCCGAGATGTTTTTGCTAATATTAACAGGAACACCTTAAGAAGGGTTACACGGAAGGTATTGGAGAAATGTCAAAAATGTGTGGAAAATGGAGGGAGGCATGTGGTGTAACTTATATTTTTTTTATGTGTTAATTTAAATTTAGTTTTAGGTATTTTCAATAGTGTGATAGTTACATTTTAGTCACTAGGTATTCACTGTTAGTATAATATCTTAGTTGAAAATCTGAAACATCGATGGTTGAATTAATATTTTTACCCATAAGCTAACAAGTTTACAATTAGAAATCTGAAATGCCTTTGGCTTGGTTGATGTCGGTCTGGAAATTGTTCTTCGTATGAACGCGCAGCTGCTTGTGTATTTCTATTTGCTTTAAAATAAAGTTCTATCATATCCAAATTCTCTTCGTTGGAATAATTACCCTCCATTTTAAGTAGTATAAGAAACTCAAATAAACTTTGTAAAAACTCGGCACAATGAGAAAATGATAACAAGTACTATTCAGGAACACAAAATGATTGTTGACATGCGGCATTCTTTTGTTTCATTATGGCCGCCATGCGTAATCAAAGCCTACTTAAAAAAAAACAATTATTTTGGTTTTTAGAGCTCAAGAAAAATAATAATCTTACCTTGTTATACATCACTGGAAAGCTCTTAAAAAGATCTTTCCAAAAATACAATAATCCAATGTGGCGTCGGTAAGAAAATAAAAAGTTGATGCCAATATCTCAAAAACAATTGAAGCTAGAAACTTCGTTTTACCTGCATAATGTTCCTCTAATAAAAGTGCCCTAATAATGTATAAACCATAAAACCATAATACGAGTCGTTTAGAAGCTACGGGCAAAAGTTGAAAATGCACCATTTTGATTTTTCCCAATTATCTTGAAAACCACAAAAGATATCCTAAACTTCAAAACGTCATCAAATTTGTAATAAAATTCTCTAAAACTTTCCTAATTTAACCCACCCTGTAGCTATAGCGGTTTCCGAGATAGCAATGCATGTAAGCCAAATTTGGGACACATTGTATATATATATATATATATATATATATATATATATATATATATATATATATATATATATATATATATATATATATATATAGCTTCCTCAATAAAAGTAGTTAAAAATGTTTATAGCCCGGGATGTCTCAGATCTAAACGCAAATGTTTTATAAGGCTGGCAAAAACCATCATAGTTTGTAATAATTCAAGAGCATAGGTATTGTGGATTTATTGTTGATGCAGAATGTACGTACCTGGGTCGTAGTACGTAGGTAGTGTATCTCTTTAGGTTCCAATGCGTTCTCTGTTTACGTCCGCGCATCTCGGGAACGTTTAGACCCGCAATACTATGTTGGACGAGCTGTACCCACTGTTTCTTCATAATAATTAATTCTAGAAACTTATGACAAATTACACTTAGCAAGTGATTTTTGTAACTATTTTTGCAATTATACACAGCACACATATTCCCAGACATTGTTTTTTGTTATGTCGACTTCGGCAGAAGTAAATATATCAGTTATAAAAGAAGTTTTTAATTCTTTCCTTAGCTAATTACGTTTCACTATGCACGAACAACACTTTTTCAAACTTGTGTGACCTATTACCTCTTGTAAAAACTAAAGAATATTGAGAAAACATTGATTAAAAGGCAAATTTCTATTACAGAAGAATGTAACTAATACTAAATCTTTATACTGACCAGGCCGGAGTACGTCACTCACCCTGTCATTGACCATTGCGATCGGCGAGAAACGGCGAACGTTATGATTACGAGAAGTAACTATCCTGTGTGGTTTATGATTCTTGGCCCAAACCGGCTCTCATCAGAGAATATCATATCATTTCATTCTACTCCCCAGATAAACCAAAACCTTGAACATATTTGAATTTATTACTACAGACTCTTGTATAATGAAGTGACAAAGTACCATTCAACATGTTAAACATAAGGTCTGATAAGTTGTCCAGATATAGCACCGGAGTAGGTTCACGTCCGAAGTGCTCCGTAAAATGTTTCAAAAGTAGTGGTACTTTTTAGGACAAATGTGTTTAAAGTGTGTTTATCTTATTAACTATCTTCTTGCGCATGTAGTGGTGTTTACTACACTGAATTAAGTGTACTTGTTGTTGTTTTATAGAGAAAATTAATTAATTGTAGACCGCGCATACATAGCAAACCAGTAGTCTTCAAAATGTTGACTAAGTTGGATGGTGAGGATATCGAGAAGCTAATCACGAAGGTTTGTACAAGTTTTGTGGCGCAGCATAAGGGAAAAATTGACGAAAAACTCAATATGCTGGAAGAAAGAGTATCATTCTTTTGCTCTTCGCTAAAAAACGTCGAACAAAAAGTATGCAAGAATGGAGACTTTATTTCCAGTTTGGAAAAGCGTTTGGACGTATTGGACGATCTTGAACAGACGGCAAGCGAAACTGTCTTCGAGTTTGTGGTCTGAATATTGAAGAACGTAGCTTGATTAACAGTTCGTTAATTTGGTTAAAAATAGTCTTAAGACTTCCTGTTCGTATATTGACCTCGATTATGTGTTTCGTTTTAAAAATGAAAATCAGGGCCATATATCGCCCATGGTCATTGTGCGGTTTGCTTCGAACGCAAAAAAAAAGTGAAGTGCTAGTAGCTAGAAAGTTTCTGAAAGATACTGGTGTCGTTATCTACGAAGATTTTACTTGAACACATTATAACTTAGTACTCGCTGCTAAGAAGAAATATGGGAAAAAAGTCTGGTCGTTAGGTGGCAAAATTTATTATTGGGACTCAACCCAGAACAGCAAGGTGTCTTTCGCGGAATAATGTTATTTATTATTCTTATCTTTAATTATCTTTAATGCATTTATTTTATTTTATTATTTTATATTTAGGACCGATATATTTCAATACATTTCGTATGCTTATTTTTTGTGAGCATTCTATGCCAATAAACAAATTTCCGTTAATTTTCTTATCATGTAGGTTTTTTTTTTGTATAGAATTGTATCGAGTCAGCTATTTGTACTTGGTAATATTGATTTTAATGTTTAATTCTATTAAGTTACCTACTGGAGATGCATTTTTTTTTCTTTTTTTATCACTACAATTTCTAAAATATATTTGTTAACATTTTATTGGTTGTAATATATAATGTATTTACTTATGTAATGTAATACCTCTACCGATAGTGTAACTAAATATTCATTTAGCTAATATAGATATTAATAAGTACAGCTTATTTTTGTACATGTCTCTTTGGAAATTGCTCATTTCAATATACGCTCAATGTTTACGGGTCTTTATGAATTTAAAACGCTTGTTACATACTACGATTTTGATTTAATATTTCTTAGTGAAACATGGCTCTCCAATGTGCATGACAGTTCGGTTTTCATTATTCCCGGTTATCGTTTTTTTCGTAATGATAGAGCTGATAGAAGTGGCGGAGTTGCGGCTTATGTCAAGAATAACTTACCAGCTGAGTTAATAAATTTTCAATTCGTCTGCAGCAACTTTCTTGAATTTTTGATTTTAAAGGTTAGGATAAAAACCAAGTTTTATGTCTTCTGTGTATTTTATCGCCCGCCTAACACCAATTTTAACCATATAATTAATGACTTTGATAATATTTTTTCCAACATTTACCCAACAGTAGACGATATAGTCCGTATTGGTGGTTTTAAAATAAATCTTCTAAAATTATATAACCCTCTAGTTCCACTTTCCGAAGATTATAATTTCACTAAGTTGATAAATCAACCCACTAGAATATCTAGCACTTCTAGTACACTCCTTGATCCTATATTTGTAACAAATAATTATTTGGTGAGTGAGTCGGGAGCTGTGGCGGTGATATTTCTGATTGCCTGTTTTTTTGCTGATTAAACATAACTCTAGAAGTTACACTGTACCAAAATTCATAAGGTTTAGAAATTTTAGTAATTTTAATTTAAACTTATTCCTTCTCAACTTTCACCTGCTTCAATAGAACAATATAATCTATGAGCAAAATATTGACAATAAAATTAAATTATTTAATTATTTTCTTTTAACTTTATTTGATAAGCATGCATCTTTTAAAGAGACTAAAGTCACTAAACCTAGAGCTCCATGGCTTACTTCGAACTTAAAAATTTTTATGAGGCGAAGAGACCAAGCTTTGCGTGAATTTAAAAGAACTAGGTCAGGTCTAGGGAAAATCATAAACGTTTGAGAAATATTACATTATCAATGGTCCGTAAGGCTAAAAGGGAGTATATTAATTCAGTGGCAGCAGAAAGTAATTCTTAAAAAATGTGGAAGACTTTAAATTTTAATATTAGGTCAGGGAGCAGTTTCAGCATACCTGATAACTGACATTTCTGATTATTTTGGCGCCTTTCTGCAAAATATGTCCGACTTTTTTTTAATAATAATGCAAAATTTTCATTCAAACTGGCAACAGTTTCTGACATTCATGATATCATTAACTCCTTTCATACTAACGCGGCAGCTGATGATGGAATTTCGTCTAATAAGCTAAAATATTGCAGCCCCTTAATAGATAAATATATAACACACAAAATAAATTGTTGTATCGAGGCGAACTGTTTTTCAGATCAGTGGAATATTTCTATAGGCAGGCCTTTACCAAAGACTAAAAGTCCTTCTAGCTTTGGTGATCTTAGAATCATAAGTATTTTGCCAGTTCTTTCTAAAATATTTGAAAAAGTTTTATATAACCAGTTGTTGCAGTACTGCTTGGATAATAATATCATACTAGAATATCAATGTGGTTTTAGAAGGGATTTCAGCATCTCTGTAGCTTTGGTGGGCGTTACAGATGATATAAGGACGGCAATTGATAAAAAAATGAGTAGTCTGTTGATCTTTTTAGATTTTTCAAAAGCCTTTGATACTCTTAATCATAAAGTTCTATTGGTTAAATTAGAATATTATGGAATGCTTGAATCATCCCTCAACCTTGTGCAGTAATACTTCTCTAACCGCTGCCAGAAAATATCTAACAGAAATGTTTTATCAAAAGAAGTTCAGGTTGTTCCACAGTAGTCGATCCCCGATCCCCTTTTCTTCATAATATATACTTCTGACATTTTAAAATCATTGCAGCATGTTAAGTTGCAAGCTTACGCAGACGACACTCAACTGTATTTTCATTTTAATCACCTGAATTATCTTAATGCCTTAAGTTTAATAAATCAAGATTGAAATGCACTAAAACAGCTTTCGTTTTATCACAACTTGAAACTTAATCCGTCTAAATCATTTGTCATGCTCTTTGGCATCAAAAGTAGCTTGGCATTTTTACATTATAAAATCAATATAGTGTTAGATGGTGCCTGTAGTTAAAACTGCAAAAACAAAGGAATAATTTTGGGTACACAGTTAAGATTTGGGGAGTATGTGAAGAAATTAATTCAGAAGTTATATTTATCACTTAAAAAGTTGTACAGTAATCGCCACATCCTTAATTTTTCCCTGCAAAAGATGCTTTGCGAGTCCCTTGTCCTATCCAGTTTTAATTATTGGGATTTTATTTATGGGCCTTGTTTAGGCGCTGTTGATACATATCGTATACAAAAAGTACAAAACACTTGCATACGACTTATTTTCGGTCTTAGAAAATTTGACCACATTTAACATACATTTTTACAGTTAAATTGGTTAACTATGATAACCGCAGAACTTTGCATCTAGATAATTTTCTCATAAAAATATTAACTAACCCCGTTTTACCTTTAGCTGTTAAAAATAATTTTGTTATCCGGACTAATGTACATACTTGGAATATTAGATTTGGTAATAGAATTAAAATACCACAAACTCGTAGTGCCATGTTTCAACGAACGATCATTTTCAATAGCTTTATAATACATTATCCGACACAGTTCTTTCATCTACTTAAAGTAGATTCACTTAAAACAATACTTACTTTCTCTCCAAACCTAATTATTTAAACTTGGACACCTGGAATATTTTTATTATTATTATTTAACTGTTAGTAGATATTCTTTTGGGATAGTTTGTTGTAGAGTAGCCTTTAGCTAAACTGCGCCTTGTTTTGGCTTTAGCACAAATAGACATTTATTATTATTATAATTCCTCGACTTGTTGTCTCACAGTATTCCTGTAGTTGTATTTTATACTGGCGGGATTATACCAAGTAAGTACAAAAAAAAAAACCAAAAAAAGGAAAAGGAAAAAATGCAACTATTGTGTATTAAGAAATGATCTAACGATGCTACATGTTTTCAATATGACCGATTTCTGGATGTTGCTGTGAATGTCTGTATTAAGTCCTAGTTAAGCCACCTGCGGTGTAAACCTTGTTGGGGTGAGACCTGTTACCGATATGACGAGAGGAACAATGATGACTCTTTCCTGTTTCCACAGCCCTTTTATTTCCGTTGCCAAGTCGGTGTATTTGGCGATCTTCTCACTGTATTTCGCTTGGGTGTTCTCGTGGTTGGGGACACTGGATGGAAAGGTGATATCGGGTCGGTTTGCGGGGATTGTTTTATCCCTGTTGGTGTATAATGGTACTAAGGGTCTGTGTTCTCCGTTAGTTTGTATGTTGTGGCTAATTCTTGATGAACGACCTTCGTTGCTCAGTTGCGTCTCGCGGTGTATTCAGTTCCGACCTTTATTTTACATCCACTCGTTATGTGATCCTTCGTTTCTCTCTGCTGATGACATCTCCTGCACTTGTCGTCTTCAGTTGTTGTATCCTTCATGATGTGCTTTTGGTAATTTCGGGTTGTTATGACTTTGTTCTGGATGGCAAGCAGGAAGCCTTCTGTTTCGGAGAACAGCTGCTCTTCTTGTAACCACGTATACGAAAGCTATTTATATATGTGGTCTTGCTTTATGTGGTATCTGTGTCTTTCGTGAAGTGTTTTTTCAGACCAGGTTTTCATCTTTTCTAGTTGTGATTGGATGTGACTGTGGGCGTCTGCTGCATTGCTCGTTTGAGACGTCTTGTCTGCCTTCACTATTGTCTTGTGGAGTTTGTTTTTTGTGGAAGAATTTTCTGAGTTCGTAAATTTGTTTTTTATTTAGCGACTGTATATCTGTAATTCCCCTCCTTTCTTCTTTTCTCTCGATGGTGCGTCTTTCCTGACATGCGTTGGGATGTAACTTTCTGTGTTTAGCGAATTCAGAGCGTATGAGAATGTGAATGTTTTCTATGCCTGTGTGGCCATTTAATGATACCAAACGAATACGTAAGAATAGGTATGGCGAAGGTGTTAGTTAATAGCTTTCGTTAGATTTCTGGAGTTCAGTTTTATTTTTAGTAGTTTTGTTTTAAATTCCGTCTTGAGCTCTGATTTGATACGAGTGTGATTAATTTTGGTGCTTTGATGGAAGCCTAGGTATCTGTATGTTCCTTCTTTAAGCATATTATCTATGGTTTCATTGTTGATTGTTTCCATCGTAGGGAGGTCTTTCCACTGTCCCTTGTTAATATAAAGTAGCTTGCATTTACGTATACCAAATTCCATGTTGATGTCCAGGGTAAACGTTTCTGTGATTTTAAGGAGTTCCTTTAGCTGTGGTTTTGTGCTTGCGTATAATTTTATGTCATCCATGTGCAAGAGATAGTTTATTTTGAGTTGGTTATTTTTTGTTGTTTAATTTGGAATCCGAAGTTTGTGGTATTCAGTGTGTTTGAGAGTGGATTGAGACAGAGGCAGAACCACAAAGCGCTGAGTGAATCTCCCTGGAATATAACTCGTCTGATATAGATCTCTTCTGTTTCGATGTGTTCTTTTCGTGTTCTTAGGTTGATTTTAGTTTTCCACGTACTCATGATTTGCGAAGAAATTGCTTGTTGTTTTTATTGACTTTGTATATTTCTAGCACTATGGTTAGCCAACTGTGGGGTATCGAATCAAAGGTTTTTTTATAATCTATGTAACCAGTATGAAGGTTTCTATAATTTTTCCTGGTTTGTTCCATGATGACGCTGTCTATAATTAGCTACTCCTTGCATCCTCGGCTGTTTTTCCTGCACTCTTTTTGCTCTTCCGTTAGAATGTTTTTGTGTGCTAGATTTTATTTTATTCTCCTGGTAATTGTGGCTGTAATGATCTTATATAGGGTTGGAAGGCACGTAATAGGTCGGTAATATGGCGGGTTCTTAGTGTCCGAGTTTTTGGGTTTAAGGTATGTTATTCCTTGGGTGAGCAAACTGGGGAGTGTGCTAAGTTTTAAAATAATTTCATTAATTTGCCGAGTGAGAGCTTCATGTGTGGAGGTAAACTGTTTGTACCAGAAGTTATGAATATTATCTATTCCAGGACATCTCCAGTTATGCGTGTATTTGATTGTCTGCAACTTCTTGTGTTGTCATTGCAAAGTCCACTTGTTCCTCCAAGCCCTTGTGTCTGTCTTCTTCCGCCTTAATCCATGAAGCGTTTTTATTGTGTAGTTTCGGTTCTAACCAAATGCTTTTCCAGTATTCTGTAATTTCTTGTTTAGTCGGTGGTTGTATTACTCGTGCCTCCTCATTGCTTTTTGTTTTTTGGTAGAACTGTCTTTCGCTTCTTCGAAATAGGTTGTTAGCATCCTTTCTTTCATTTGACTCTTTGGATCTTCGGACTCTTGCGGCATACACGGATAATTTTTGCTTCAGTGTGTCAAGGATTTCTGTAAGTGTGTGATCAGGAGATGTAGATTTGATTTTCTCTATACTTTGTATGATACGTTTTGACTTGTTGCCGTTCATGAATTGGGTAAGATGTCCCAGCTCTTTTCTAATTTTGTTAATTTTGTTTTCGATCCTTATCTGCCATTTGATTTTGGTTTTATGCTGTTGGTGTTTCTGTGTAGTGGCAGGCGTTTCTGATTGTTCTGTGTTATCGTGGTTATAGCTGCTGCGTAGATCACTGTATGAATGGCCTCAGTTGTGCTTGCATCCGTTATGTAATTGGGTATTATGTGTTCGTTAATAGTCTTTAGAATTTTTTGTGTGTCGCGTTTGAAGATTACACGAGGAATAGGATCTCTTATTGTAGGATCGATGCCTGACCATTTATTTAGGTGTGATTCCATTTCTACTTAGATTGCTTTTGTGAGAGACGCTCCGAGATGTAGCTATGTGTAGGGTGTTTGTCCTGTGTGCTGTGTGGTGCCTGTCATCTGTCGTGGGTTGTTGCTGGGAGCTTTTCCCATACTGATCATTGAGTGAGGTAACAGATCCTCTTGCACAAAGTTGGCCTGGTTTGTATGTGGGATAGGTTTGGTATCTGTCCCACTGTCCTCAATGTTTGGTTGATGAATGTTTAGTTCAGCAGCTACGATAGTTTTGATGTTTTGCAATGCGAGTGGTGTGAGCTTACTGGTCTTAGTGGTATACAGTTTATGTCCGTATCCTGATGAAATTGTCTCAAGTTTGGTAGCGGTGTAGTAGGAATGCATCACCGTTCGATTCATTCCGTCTGTCCATTTAACCTTTTCCTTGGTTTACCTGCTTTGGTAGTTGCAGCTAGTCGTTGCGATATATCCGCTGTTGTTATGGGCTCAAGTTGTTGTGTTTGACTAGCATTTGTTTCAGATGTATTTGTGTATCCATTTTGGCAGCGCATGATCGGTTCGCTCGATTCTGTAATGCGGCTCATGCGTTGCCCTACCTTTCCCGCCTTGGTGGGTGCCAGCTTAGCCGGCTTTTTGGTGGGTCTGTTTTCCTTTGCTTCGTCATGATCGTTTCGGTCGAGCTGTCCTTTCCCGCGTCCTCGACCGTTACGCCGCTCGCCCGATGCTTCTTTTAATGATGTTCTGTAGTTTGGGTTGTTGTTTTGTGGTATTAGAAGCTCAAAGTGCCCCGACATTGAGTCGCTTGTTAGTAGAAGGTAGATCGTTTTATTGTGTGTTTGTTCGCCTGTTATTGTTGGTCTCTCTTTAACGGACATCTGCTTTGTTCTTGGTTTTGAGAAAATATAGAAGATGTGCTTCTGGGTGTCCGAAAGAGCAAATATCTCTAGGCTCGTTCTTTATTATTATTATTATTATTATTATCTTATATTAAACTTGATTCTAAAAGTATCCCTAAACAGATCTCAGTAACAAAATCCAGATTTTCAAAAAAAAGTGAAAATGTTTTATTTCTGGTAAAGGATGTTTTCCTTTTAGCAAGATAAAAGTGGTACCTAGTTCGACCAAACAATAAAAGCAAATTTTATTGTTTTCCAGTTTTCACAAAAACACAAGATAATTAATTTTGTTATATGTTTATTATCACACACGCTCTATGTTGAATTTTGAACAATCTTAGGTCTGTGTAGATAGTTACAATAAAAGACAAAGTAACACTATTTTCATTCCCATATTGCAGATAAAAAATATTTTGTTTTAAGAAAGCTACAACATGAAGTTTCGAATTCGATATAGATATGCTTAAATTTTTTGATATTAGTTTATTACAGACACTCTGTAGGTATAATATATATACACTTAGCGAGCTTTTTGATCTATTAACCATCATGTTGAAAATGGATAAAAAAATTGAGAAATTTCAACGCTATCGGTTTCCGCCATTTTGTTGGTAAAAACAGAAATAGGTATAAAAAAATGTGTTTTGGCAAACTTAGCACTTCCCTACATACACTATGTAAATCAATAATTTTTTCAATCGAGGTTCATAGACAGAAAATATAATAATTTGGTCGTGTTTTAGGGTCTATATGTATAGCTTCTTTATTAAAATTTAGCGTTCTACAGCCTTGAAAAAATCTAAAATTTTAAATTTGTTTCTAGGGAGCTTTTTTATCCCCTTTGATTAATCTTTTATGAAGAAAAAAATTGCTTATGTATGCAAAAAAAAGAAAATAAAAATTTGCCCTGTTTTACAGTTTTCTAAAAAACTAAGCGTTATGAAAACAAAAAAATATATTTGCATTTTTTAAGGGACTCTTGTATGCCTTAGGACTGCTCCGTATAGTTCAAATTAAAAAAAATGTATATCCCAATACTAACTGCTTTGGGAAAACTTTTCGTTTTTTGGAGGCTGCTCCATATCTCTAGAACAATCCTGTATAATGAAAAAAAAATGTGTTTATATACACAAAAATAAAAGAAGTTTCACCGTTTTCCGAACACTTTATTTTTGTATCCGGAGGGCTGTCTCATTCCTTATTGGACCATAACTTTTTTATTTACAAAAATGTTTTGTTTTTGTGTTGTTCTCAATTTGACTGTTATCGGCTTCCGAGTTCTCAAAACATGATTCTTTTGCGATTTTATACCTCTTAAAAATATCGAAGATCTATGCCCATGACACCTAAATTTAATTCACGTAACACACTAACCTAGTCTAATTTTGGTGCAAATTTAAAAATAATCGATTTGACCCTTTTTCAAATTACAGATCGCGTGAATTTTATTCACATACACACATCCGTACAGACGTATTTTTTTTAGTTCTATATCGCTGTATTGCCCTCTCTAAAAAAATAAACTATTTTGGTTAAAGTATTGAAATAACTAAATAGTCTTAATTATAAAGTAGTTTATATAACCAACTCAATTTCATTAATCTATTAATAAAACTGCAATGACAGATTAATTCAGGTTTACTTATATTTGATATCTCTAGGTAAAAAGCCATAAATTAAAAAAAATATGAGCCAAATTTAAGTTAACAGTAACAGTTGAATTTTGGTATAAAGGTATAAAAATCAAAAAAGAAATCTTATCATCTTTCAAAATTATAAACATTTTTAGAAAAACAGTCAAATTTAACGGTTAAGATAATTCACGTAAGTAACTTTTTTTATTTTCATTTTGCACTATTTTTAACGGACTTCAAAAAAGGAGGAGGTTAATTTGACTCTATGTATGTATATGGTGTATATACAACCATTACTCCGTGATGGATATTACCGTAGTGGTGGAGCAAGCTTATTTAAAAAAAGGCTGAATGTCGCCATTTTCAATTATTTAAAGGAGCGGCGGAGCCAATATATTTTGCATTCGCTCAATCATCAGGAAAAAATATACATGTTAATATGGTTTTCGCGTTTTTTTAAAAGCACGAAATTCAGTTTTACTTATCTTTTTAAATTTTGATAAATTTTATAATATTAATATGATGATGGTGATTCTGGCAAAATCTTATATGCAATGGATCCAGTAGCTACTTATTTATTTTATTAGAAACCTCCAAAATTTGAATCTAAGTTTAGGCTTTAAAATTTAATTAATTTAATTTAATTTAATTTACAAAAAAGTAAAAAATAATATTTTATTCCACATTGATAATTTGATTTATGAAATCGTTTTCAAAGTAATAAAGACCGCATATATTTAATGTGGTATATATGTAAACACTCAATATATTGAGGCCGACTGCATAAGTCAAAATTTCAATGTGGAATAAAATATTATTTTTTACTTTTTAATGCTTTTAAAATGTTATTCTAGCAATATTTTCTTTAACTTCAGTTTTACGTTTAGTTTTTATGTATTATTTTAAGTAAGTGTAGTTTGAAATGAAGGAGATACTAAGTTATTGCGTTATTGCATATAATAATTTAACTCATTAGGTATTTTATTTTAAGTTTTAAGAAAACATTTTTTAAGGATCGTTGTATAGTTAAATGTATAGATTAGAATGTTTTATGTACGTCTGCTGTGTATGTTAGGTCCGAATGGACACGGCCTCCATTCCAACGCCTCCAATCGCAAGCGAACCGGGAGATTTGAAAATGGCAAATGCCGTTCTTTCCAGAACAAGAGTAGTAAACAGAGCTTTAGCCGAAATGAAAATACATTACATTTTCCTATACCTAGAAGATTGAAAATCAAAACAACATCAAATGCGACACTACGTAAGAATCTGTTTTGATTTATTTTTATTGGGTGTGGTCTTGGCAACGTAAAAACAATTTATTATGTTGTTATGAGAGTTATATTGATCCACTGATTTCCATAACAATTTAAAAGTATTGAATAAATATTTTGGTGTTTATTGTTTATTTTTCTTGTGAAATAGCCAAGTCGAATACCACTCAAAAAACACTTTATTTTTTTCCGGTAATTTTCAAGGTTGTTACTTTTTGGCAGTTTTCACTTCATCATTTTTACCAAAACGGATTTACTTTAAAAACTTTATTCGCGAAATAGCCTTGCAACAAATGTTTATAATAAATGAAAAGAATACCATTTTTATTTTCAATATGCGCGGCTTCCCTGTAGCAACGCCAATGTTCCTGAAGTAGTGGTTTGCGTTTGTTGGGTCTGGAATGAGGAATCCCTCAAATTTTAATCTCTCTCTCTCTCTCTCTCTCTCTCTTTCCCTGTTTGGGTAATTATATGTTATCTTAATTGATATATCCTACATGTGGTATCTTAATTGGTTATTCGACAGTGATATTTCTTAAATATAATCCATGTTTAAATGAAGAAAATTTGGGACCCCTTCTTGCTCTAAAAGCCTTCATTCCGCATGTCTTTGTCAAACATTTTTTCTCTCCACTCTTTCTTGAAAGAATTACCTAAATGCCATGTCGAAGAAAAACTTAAAAATTGATTTACCCTTAAAAATATATTTAAAATAGCATACGTGCATGTGCACTATTTACTAAGACTTGTTCTTGCGTCGAAACATAAATTGAACTGTAAAGGAAAATGAGGTATCCTTTATTACAAAACTGCAAATTGTTATGGCCAGAGTTATTTATTAAAGTTTTTAATCAGTTCTCGTGTGTTTTTGGAACGCAACTTTGAATACAAAATCTTGGGCAGTTTTTGCCATTTCTTCGCTTTATTACCTACGTTTTGGGTACCCCCCGTATTTTGCGAAAACATATTTTGGAAAACACAGCTAAATTAATAGATTTTTGGTTTACGTTATAATACCCTATTTATTATTTTCAATATTAACAGGGGTTTAGCCATCATCATATTAAAATTTTAAAGTTTTTTCCCTTGTCAATGGGAGCAAATTAAGTATACCTAATTTCCGATCGATCTGTCTCAGAAACTATCATATTTAAAAAATAATCTTAATTTTTTATACTTTCGTATTTACTCCCCTGCAATTTTCTAAGCGAGATAACGCTTCGAGAATAATTTTTTTTTATTTTTTCATCACACACAGAACACACACGATAACGCGCGCACGGGGACTTTAAAAAGTCGAAGAAACACAATTTTCTTTCGAAAATTTTTGCGATTCAATATTTCCGCTATATTGCCTAGGTTAGGAGATTGGCGGATATATGGGATAGTAAAATTATCAGTGTTTTAAATTAAATACGCGAATATTAATAACTAAGAAAAAATGAAAACCCAACTATTTAAAACAGAATGTAGGTAGAACCTATGGTACCCAACCGTTCATTCTTCATCCATCTAGTTAAAAAAACAATGTAGTGTATCAAGTAATAGTTTACTTGCCAAAAAGCATTGTCGTCCAAAACTTGTCCTGGTCGGATTTGAGTAAGGGGGTAGATACGAGAAAAAATGTATAAGGTTTTTTCTTTAAGAAGTCTAAGTGAATTACGATTATCTATACTGGAAAATGCTTGTACCCTAGATCCAATTACACACAAGAGCTTTGCAGCTCCAAAGGGTCCAAAAAATTACTCGAGTAGCTCCTGATTCAAACGACTATCAGTGTTTAAATTTACTTATACTCATTTACCTCTGACAGAGGCAATAACTACGTTTGATCAAAGACAAATAATACTGCGTATAGACAATTCATCCCGTGTTAAATATAACACCCCTAAATGGATCCAACTTTGCATTGTACTCCCTATAGTAACGAGCCATCAAAAAATGTCCGCGAAGTTTGGCACAATTTTACGGCTACTCTTGCCACCCGTGTGGAGATAGCCGCCAAATTCTAGCCGATTAAGTCCCGAATGCTGCCGACGGCCGCTATCAGTGGCGCACTGATATTTTAATTATCAGGTATATATTTTAAACGAAATATAATTAATTATTGACAATTTAGTTAAATTACCTATAAAATACACTTTCATGCCGAGAACCGCCTAGTGAGAATATTTCAGAAATTCTTCGAAATGTAAAAATCGATTCTTCACATTACCTTTAATTGTTATAATTTTGTGAACGTTTATATGCTAAATAGTTACTTGTTTCTTTAACAGCTTACTTCCGATCGAAAGATACAACAGACGTAAAACAAGGAAGTCTTAGTTCTACAAAAATAAATGAAATACCTAAAAGGGTAGGTTGCTGTTTCTGGGGTAAATGGGGCGGCTAAATCATTTTTATCGATCTAGTTTTTGGGGATTAAGATTGCGAGGCTAAGAAAAAAATTAAATACCCAAAAGGGTAGGTGGCTGTTTCCGGGGTAATTGGAGCGGCTGATTGATTGCGGCCTAGTTTGGAGGTACGAGGGCATATAGAAGAGTATTTTTATCGATCTAGTTTTTGGGGATAAAGGGTACTGGGCTAAGAAAAACATTAAATACTCAAAAGGGTAGTTGGCTGTCTCCGGGGTAATTGAAGCGGCTGAATCATTGCGGCCTAGTTTGGAGGTACGAGGGCATATAGAAGAGTATTTCTATAGATCTAGTTTTTGGTGATAAAGTGTACGGGGCTAAAAAAAAATTAAATACTCAAAAGGGTAGTTGGCTGTTTCCGGGGTAATTGGAGCGGCTGAATCAGTGCGGCCTAGTTTAGAGGTACGAGGGTATATAGAAGAGTATTTCTATCGATCTAGTTTTTGGAGATAAAGAGGACGGGGCTAAAAAAAATTAAATACTCAAAAGAGTAGTTGGCTGTTTCCGGGGTAATTGGAGCGGCTGAATCATTGCGGCCTAGTTTGGAGGTACGAGGGAATAGAGATGAGTATTTCTGTCGATCTGGTTTTTGGGGATAAAGGGTGCGGGGCTAAGAAAAAAAATTAAATACTTAAAGAGGTAGGTGGCTGCTTCCGGTATAATTGGAGCGGCTGAATCATTGCGGCCTAGTTTAAAGGTACGAGGGCATATAGAAGAGTATTTCTATCGATCTAATTTTTGGGGATAAAAGGTACGGGGCTAAGAAAACATTTAAATACCCAAAAGGGTAAGTGGCTGTTTCCGAGGTAATTGGAGCAGCTGAATCATTGCGGCCTAGTTTAGAGGTATGAGGGCATATATAAGAGTATTTCTATAGATCTAGTTTTTGGGCTTTGGTACGGGTCTATGAAAAAAAATAAGTAATCAAAAGGGTAGGTGGCTGTTTCCGGAGTAATTAGAGCGGCTAAATCATTGCGGCTTAGTTTAGAGGTATGAGGGCATATAGGAGAGTATTTCTATCGATCTAGTTTTTAGGGATAAAGTGTGCGGGGCTAGAAAAAAAATTAAATTTATATCTTCTTTATATCCCCTTTCGATATCGCCCCACCCGAACGAAGTCGCGAGTATTTTCTAGTTACTACAATAATTCCAAACAACATAGATAAACAAACAAATTGATGTTGGCAATGATTTTGTCGCACTTTTTAACTATTTTAAATAAACTATTTAAAAATATAAATTTCGCTACATTCCATATTGCCATAAAGCACAATTGCAAGATTTTAAAAATAAAGCATACCTACTTAAGCAATATTTTTTTATGTACTAATTTTATGTACAGATTCTTATTTGCATATGGAAAAATGAAATAAAGAAACACCCCACTTACCCCTCAAATTGCAACTCACCCTTAAATTTTTTTTAATTTCAACCCCGTGCCTTTCTGATCAAAAAATAAAACGACAGAAATAAACTTCTATATGCTCTGGTATCTATAAACTATATGGAACTAATTCAGCCGCTTCAATTACCCCAAAAACTAGATCACTAGAAATACTCTTCTATATGCCATCGTACGTCCAAACTAGGCCGCAATGATTCAGCCGCTCCAATTACTCCGGAAACAGCCACCTACCTTTTTGAGTATTTAATTTTTTTTAGCCCCGTACTCTTTATCACCAAAAACTAGATCGACAGAAATACTCTTCTATATGTCCTCGTACCTCCAAACTAAGCCGCAATGATTCAGCCGCTCCAATTACCCCGGAAACAGCCAACTGCCCTTTTGAGTATTTAATTTTTTTAGCCCCGTACACTTTATCACCAAAAACTAGAACTATAGAAATACTCTTCTATATGCCCTCGTACCTCCAAACTAGGCCGCAATGATTCAGCTGCTTCAATTACCCGGGAAACAGCCAACTATCCTTTTGAGTATTTAATTTTTTTCTTAGCCCCGCACCCTTTATCCCCAAAAACTAGATCGATAGACGTACATGCCCTCGTACCTCCAAACTAGGTCGCAATGATTCAGCCGCTCCAATTACCCCGGAAACAGCCACCAACCCTTTTGGATATTTAATTTTTTTCTTAGAAATACTCTTCTATATGCCCACGTACCTCCAAGCTAGGTTGCAATGATTCAGCCTCTCCAATTACCCCGGAAACAGCCAACTACCCTTTTGAGTATTTAATTTTTTTTTGCTCCGTACTCTTTATCCCTGAAAACTAGATCGATAGAAATACTCTTCTATACGCCCTCGTACCTCTAAACTCATTCGCAATGATTTTGGGTATTTAATTTTTTTCTTAGCCCCGTACCCATTATCTAGAAATACTCTTCTATATGCCTTCGTACCTCCAAACTAGGCCGCAATGATTCAGCCGCTCCAATTACCCCGGAAACAACCAACTACCCTTTTGAGTATTTAAATTTTTTTTTAGTCCCGTACTCTTTATCCCCAAAAACTAGATCGACAGAAATACTCTTCTATCTGCCCTCGTACCTCCAAAGCAGGTCACAATTACCCCGGAAACAGCCAACTACCCTTTTGAGTATTTAATTTTTTTTTAGCCCCGTACTCTTTATCCCCAAAAACTAGATCGATAGAAATACTCTTCTATATGCCCTGGTACCTCCAAACTAGGCCGCAATGATTCAGCCGCTCGAATTACCCCAAAAACAGCCAACCACCCTTTTGAGTATTTAATTTTTTTTAGCCACGTACTCTTTATCCCCAAAAACTAGATCGATAGAAATTCTCTTCTTTATGCTCTCGTACCTCTAAACTAGGCCGCAATGATTCAGACGCTCCAATTACTCCGGAAGCAGCCAACTACCCTTTTAAGTATTTAATTTTTTTCTTAGCTCCGCACCCTTTATATCCAAAAACTAGATCGACAGAAATACTCTTCTATGTGCCCTCGTACCTCCAAACTAGGCCGCAATGATTCAGCCGCTCCAATTACTCCAGAAACAGCCCACTACTCTTTTGAGTATTTAATTTTTTTTAGCCCCGTACTCTTTATCCCCAAAAACTAGATCGGCAGAAATACTCTTCTGTATGCCATCGTACCTCCAAACTAGGCCGCAATGATTCAGACCCTCCAATTACTCCGGAAGCAGCCAACTACCCTTTTAAGTATTTAATTTTTTTCTTAGCTCCGCACCCTTTATATCCAAAAACTAGATGGACAGAAATACTCTTCTATATGCCCTCGTACCTCCAAACTAGGCCGCAATAATTCAGCCGCTCCAATTACCTCGAAAACAGCCAACTACTTTTTTGAGTATTTAATTTTTTTTAGCCCCGTACTCTTTATCCCCAAAAACTAGATCGATAGAATACTCTTCTATATGCCCCCGTACCTCTAAATTCGGTCGCAATGATTCAGCCGCTCCAATTACCCCGGAAACAGCTACCAACCCTTTTGGGTATTTAATTTTTTTTAGCCCCGTACCCATTATCCCCAAAAACTAGATCTATAGAAATACTCTTCTATATGACCTCGTACCTCCAAATTAGGCCGCAATGATTCAGCCGCTCCAATTACCCCGGAAACAACCAACTACCCTTTTGAGTATTTAATTTTTTTTTTAGTCCCGTACTCTTTATCCTCAAAAACTAGATCGGCAGAAATACTCTTCTATATGCCCTCGTACCTCCAAAGTGGGTCACAATGATTCAGCCGCTCCAATTACCCCGGAAACAGCCAATTACCCTTTTGAGTATTTAAATTTTTTTTTAGTCCCGTACTCTTTATCCCCAAAAACTAGATCGACAGAAATACTCTTCTATCTGCCCTCGTACCTCCAAAGCAGGTCACAATGATTCAGCCGCTCCAATTACCCCGGAAACAGCCAACTACCCTTTTGAGTATTTAATTTTTTTTTAGCCCCGTACTCTTTATCCCCAAAAACTAGATCGATAGAAATACTCTTATATATGCCTTTGTACCTCCAAACTAGGCCGCAATGATTCAGCCGCTCCAATTACTCCGGAAACAGCCAACTACCCTTTTGAGTATTTAATTTTTTTTTAGCCCCGTACTCTTTATCCCCAAAAACTAGACTGATAGAAATACTCTTCAATATGCCCTTGTACCTCCAAACTAGGCCGCAATGATTTAGCCGCTCCACTTACCTCGAAAACAGCCAACTACTTTTTTGAGTATTTAATTTTTTTTAGCCCCGTACTCTTTATCCCCAAAAACTAAATCGGCAGAAATACTCTTCTATATGCCCTCGTACCTCCAAACTAGGTCACAATGATTCAGCCGCTCCAATTACCCCGGAAACAGCTACCAACCCTTTTGGGTATTTAATTTTTTTTAGCCCCCATTATCCCCAAAAACTAGATCTATAGAAATACTCTTCTATATGACCTCGTACCTCCAAATTAGGCCGCAATGATTCAGCCGCTTCAATTACTCTTTTTTTTTATCCTCAAAAACTAGATCGGCAGAAATACTCTTCTATATGCCCTCGTACCTCCAAAGTAGGTCACAATGATTCAGCCGCTCCAATTACCCCGGAAACAGCCAATTACCCTTTTGAGTATTTAATTTTTTTTTAGCCCCGTACTCTTTATCCCCAAAAACTAGATCGATAGAAATACTCTTATATATGCCTTTGTACCTCCAAACTAGGCCGCAATAATTCAGCCGCTCCAATTACTCCGGAAACAGCCAACTACCCTTTTGAGTATTTAATTTTTTTTTAGCCCCGTACTCTTTATTCCCAAAAACTAGACTGATACAAATACTCTTCAATATGCCCTTGTACCTCCAAACTAGGCCGCAATGATTTAGCCGCTCCACTTACCTCGGAAACAGCCAACTACCCTTTTGAGTATTTAATTTTTTTTAGCCTCGTACTCTTTATCCCCAAAAACTAAATCGGCAGAAATACTCTTCTATATGCCCTCGTACCTCCAAACTAGGTCACAATGATTCAGCCGCTCCAATTACCCCGAAAACAGCCAACTACTTTTTTGAGTAGGTATTTAATTTTTTTTAGCCCCGTACTCTTTATCCCCAAAAACTAGATCGATAGAAATACTCTTCTATATGCCCCCGTACCTCTAAATTCGGTCGCAATGATTCAGCCGCTCCAATTACCTCGGAAACAGCCACCAACCCTTTTGGTTATTTAATTTTTTTCTTAGCCCCGTACCCTTTAGCCCCAAAAACTAGATCGACAGAAATACTCGTCTATATGCCCTCGTATCTCTAAGCTAGTCCGTAATGATTCAGCCGCCCCAATTACCCCAGAAACAGCAACCTACCCTTTTAGGTATTTAATGTATTTATAATTATGGACTCTAACTGGAACTGGAAGTTTCTACAAGGGGTATACAATACTACTGCGAGTATATTTTGCTGTATAACTTATTTTTACAGAACTAAGGCTTTCTTTTGTTTTACGTCTGTTGTATCTTTCAATCGGAAATAAGCTCTTAAAGAAACAAGTAACTGTTTAGCATATAAACGTTCACAAAATTATAACAATTAAAGGTAATATGTAGAATCGATTTTTACATTTCGAAGCAGATCTGAAATATTCTCACTAGGCGGTTCTCGACATGATGTATTTTATAGGTAATTTAACTAAATTGGCAGTAATTAATCATATTTCATTTAAAATATATACCTGGTAAATTAAATATCTGTGCGCCACTGATAGCGGCCGTCGGCAGCATTCGGGGCTTGAGCGGCTAGAATTTGGCAGCCATCTTTACACCGGTAGTGTTGCCAGTGTGTAGCGTAGCAGTCTCGTAACTCCTAATTTAATTACGCCTACAAATATTTTTAAGCAAATGGTAATAACTTGCGTTCTTGGTCTCCGCACCTAACTGTGTTGCCCAAGATATAATATTTCGATTAAATAGCGACACAGGCATTTAAGTGGTGAATTTATTATGTATTCGGTGGATTGCGTGTTTGAAGTATAATCGATATTTGGTTTTATCGAAGGCAAGTGGATAACTGCAATTTGATGCAAAATTTAAAAAAATTAGATTTACTCTTATTTTGATACATCGTGGAAACAAACCGCAAATTGGAATGTTGTAGGAAATACATTGAAGTTTTCTTTTCGAAAAAAATACAACACTATTTCAAAGGGTACGGCTAAATTATAATAGAATTTAATGTTGGTCGGTGGCGGGCAAAACCTCCAAACGGGAAAAAATTTTAAATTTTCTACACCTAAGTAGTTTTTAAGCGATACTCTGGAAAATCCAAAAAAGAAAACGTTTCACTAATAGACAAGAGTCCGAGAATGATACGAAAACCTGTTTGATACCATTCGAGAGCCACTTGGGGTTGCTTTAAATACGTACCAAATTTTAAAAGTTTGTCCTAAACCGTTTTCGATATATAGCGACCGAAAAATAAAAACTACGTTTTGACACGACGACGACCTCGATGACAAAGCCCCCTTACATATCTTATGTAAAAATTCACGTTCTGGAGAAAATTGCCCTTTTAAAAAGAAATTTAATATACTGGGTGTTGTATTTAAAAAATAAGTGTGTGACGTTATAATTCTTACACGGATGCCATCATAATCAAACTAGCATTACCAAAAGATCCTGAGTCAAATAAATAAATTTGACGAATAAAACAGTTTTTCTCATTTGTAGATCCAAGCGAGGAGTCATTTTTCAGTTCCTGCCTGCGGTGATCAACGCCAAAAAAAAGAGCTTCTTAATTAAGTAAAAATATACCTAATACCTGAATTTGTGTTAAAGTCGCAATAGACAGCCTGACATTTTATACAAGCAGGTTGGCATTTGTGAAAATTATAACAAAATGCTAAAATAGAGATTTAACGTATACCGTATGTGTGTATTACTATACGTATAACGTATAGTAATACACAATCGTGTTTTCTTATTTTCAGTCAGTTAGTCTCAGTGGCGGCTTCTCCATTAGGTCATATGGTCAATGACCCCCCAATAAATATTACCAAACAGAAACAAATAAATAAAATAATTTTTTTTAAATTTGTAAATTCCCTCTTTTATTCTAAGCGTATAAACTCGTTGACCGTTCACTTAATTCCGCGACACACTATCGATGCCTCGCACCGCGATCTCCAGAGGTTTCGTTTCGTTTTGTTGGCATCGATCACGGCTGACGGCCTACGTTGACCTCATGGTTATAAACGGAGGCGAATTTTTCCGAATGTGCCCGATCTATTTTTCACAAGAGCGCATTACGTTGACAAAGTTACAGCCGCGCCGAGAAACTTAAATATTTTTGTCAGTTGATGCATTTTATGTGGATCGTGTGATAGGTTGTGGTTACGATTGCATATTTTTATAGATTTTATTTTCAAGATTTTACATTTTGATAGTTGATTTTGTAGTTTAAATTAATGTTTTAAAGAAAGATAGCTACAGTGTTTTAGAATATTGAAACTTTAAAAGCCGTGTTCAATTATTTTGGCGAGCTGAACTTTAAGAAACGACTCGAATTTAAGACCAGAAATTTAAAATTCAGCACAAACAAGTAAAGACAAAGACAAAGAAGTAAATAGTTTCTTTGTAAAAATATGTAAGATTTATCTGCCTGGACATGCGGTTGCGAAGTAACAAAGACGTTTTATTGTTTCGTGTGTCTGATTTTTCCAGATGACTTTTTGTGTTGTATATATATATATATATATATATATATATATATATATATTTTTATTCGGCGTCATTTTGTTCCATCATATCAGATTCCTACCAACATTTTACAAGTTTCCACCTATGCCACACTTGATTTTTGGGCATAATTTAAAATAAATTCAACAAGTTCAATAGTTTTTATGAAAGCACACACCGCCATTTACGTCATGTTGATCAGTTTTAGTTTTTCTGCAAAATTGAAAGTCAATTGAATAATATTTTTTAACGTTGATTTTTTAAAAATTAATTTAGCCGCGATTTTGTTCCGTTATCTTGAATTTCGTACCACAACTTTACAAGTTTATCTTTAATCACCCTTGCTTACACAAAACATCAAAGTATTCTAATAAGTAGTTTTTAAGGGTTGTTTTTCAAATATTTTATTAGGCCGCCATTTTGTTTTACTTTCTTATATTTATATCAAAATGTTACCAGTTTATTCGTATGTAGCACTTGATTTTTTGCAAAATTTTAGGTAAATTGGATTACTAGTTTTCTTAGTAATAATTTTTTTAACGCCTTACTAGGCCGCCATCTTGCTCCATATTGGATTTTTACCAAAATGTTACCAGGTCATCCCCATATTACGCTTAATTTTTGTCTAAAATTTGAAGTCAATCTGGTAAGTAGTTTTTAAACTATGTCGCTAACTGACAGACAGACAAACCAACTTACTTTACTTACAACAATACTTTTAGCATTTAGGAACGCTAAAACGTGAAGATATGTAAAACCTGAGAGGGTGATTTTTCAAAATTACAAACATTTTATTTGGTCGCCATTTTATTCTGACATCTTGAATTAGTACCACAATTTTACTAATTCATCTCTATACCACAATTAGTTATGGCACCCACTTTGAAATCATGCCTTAAGTAATTTTTTTCGGGTTGAATTTTTAAATATTTTATTGAGCCGCCTTTTTGTTCCGCTATTTTATTGTCTGGTTTCAAAAACTATATTTTTTCTTGTCATATTTTATAACTCCTTTCTAGAAGAAGTATATTGCTACCCTCTTCTTTTGGAGATCTTGTTTATGTTTATGTTTGTTACCTGATCTCCTGGGCGCACAACCCTCTTTAGTAATATTGGTGGAGATTCAGTAGATTCATGAGCTGCATAATTTAATAGTATATCAATTGTTCTGGCTTTCTTGCCAAGACTGTGTGCAGTGTGCACCATGACAGAATACTTTTAGAAGCTTTGACAGGACAAATAATACTTTGCATAAACAAGCCAATGTTAAACAAATTAACCCCTAATGGAGCCCAACATTGTATTCTATTCCATATAGTTGAGAGGCTCTTGTATAGATAAGTACTTTTGATTTTCTGACTTTTTTGGACTCATTGTAGAGTTACCTCGAAATAACACATTTCAATTTTCATTTGTAAAAGAAAGCAAAACAAGCAGTTATAATTTTGTAAGGCACTACAGGGTTATAAACATCAGTATTATATAGTGTTACTTTAATTATGTTAAAATAGCATGCAGATTAGACAATTATAATTGGCTGTTATATAATACACTGTATTTTCCTTCGAGTTTTTGAAAAACAAAAGTTGGTGGAAAATTGTAGCGAATTTAGCTAGTTTTTAATTTTCTTTTCTAGGTCAAAGGTCTTCATCCATGAATTTTATTTTTTTAATATGTACAAAAATCCGAAATACTAACTCAGCTGGTTAAAATATAAGCTTAATTTTTGTATTGTATTTCTAAACAAGTAGACGCTTCTGGCAACACCAAACCACATATTGTTGAGTGCGTGCTAATTAAACTAGGACACGGAGCAGTTAATGATAAACAAATTTCTTTTTTGGTTTTTTCGCAACTCATTAAAAAGATACATATATATATATATATATATATATATATATATATATATATATATATATATATATATATATATATATATATATATATATATATATATATATATATATATATATATATATATATATATATATATATATATATATATATATATATATATATATATATATATATATATATATATATATATATATATATATATATATATATATATATATATATTGATTGAAACAAATTTGTAAGAAAATTTACATATCTAAAGATGTGGACTAGTCTTCCCACTGAATGTGTTATTAAAGTATTCCTGACTAGGGATGGGCCATGATAGATTTTACCTATAGTCCTCACATTCGTAAATATATAACCCATATAATAACCATCGATATTATCGGGTACCTATCGATATTATTGGATAACTATCGGTATTTTTAAATTTATCTATAGTTATTCGATATGTCGATACACTATCAATAAAATACCCAACCCTATTTCTGATCGCGAGAGGTACAAGGGTTTCTAGAAACAGTTTTTAATAATCTGGCGTTTGCGGATATGTCAATAATTGATTGAACTGCTTGGATATAGTTCTCACCGATTTAAAATCCAAAAATCAGATAATATTCTGGTCTTCAAACTGTAATTGTCGGCATCCTTTACAGAAACAAATATACGTTTAATTTATATGTAACTTGATTGTCTACAAATAATAGATCTGAATAGATATATCGTAAATGTTTTAATGCTTCGCATTCTAGCAATAAATAAAAATGCAAATTCATTTCAGACAATAATTTTATTAAAAAAAAACGCTATATATATGTTTTATATACAAATGAATTTTAACACCGAAAGATTAAAACAAATATATTCTATATTTGCCCATTTAGATTTACATCCACTTGAGTGGATAAAAGCGGATTGTATCTAGATATCACATTACTTCTACATACTTTGACAATAATAATTTCAAAATAAATCTCATTACAAGTCAGATTAACTATACTTTTGAACAGTTTCTAGGATTTACATTTTTTAGATTATTCACATTAATAAACTTATACAAAAGAAACATTTTTACTGCATATAGGTTTGAGGTGACAAAGTATTTTTTTTAAATCTTAAATATATATAACAGAGACACATTAAAGTAGATTTGGACAACCGAAATTCACCATTTTTTAACTAGAAAAATTAAATGTTCCCATACTTTTATTTTATTACCAAATATTCCAAACAGATCAGAATGAGAAAACAAACTTCACTTCTACATTGGCGTTTATTTATTCTGACAATACAATAATTTTAGATTTTATTTTAAAACACATATTATAGTCCAATACCGCAACTGCAGGTAATTAAGGCCAGTTAATTGTATTTCCTACTTTAACAGATAAATGATAATTAAATGGTGCTTGCCAACAGCCCGAACACTAAATTTTATATTATGTAAGTGAAACATCAACAAGACTGCATATAAGGAATAAAATTGTGACTGTAACATTGGTATATGAACAAGCTTGTAATAAAAAGATACATATAAGCAGTTTAAAATAACATTCCCTGTATTAGTTTGTATTTTTTCTTTTCCTTTTATTTCTTTATGAAAAAAAGACAAATTGTCAATTCTGGCCGAGCGAACCTCGCTCTACCTGCCATCTTCCCCAGTAAAATTCCCCAAAAACCTCGTTTAGTTAAAAGATAGAATCTTAAGTTGAAACTTGATCTTGAAATCACACACATAGTTGTATGTACTCCTTTTTTGAGCGGATAAAACTGATGTTTTTATTTCCCGAGAAAACCAGCCCAAATTTGCAATTTCAAAAGGGCTATATTATTATATGGTCTGAAGCAAAATTCCAGAGCATAAAATATGAGAATGGGTTTTTATTAGATTTAGGATATAAAAAAGCTCAATACCATCATAGAAAAATTTGAAAATAATTTAGTGATTATCGCTTTGTATCTTGAGCATCAGACTAAATTTTTTAAATGTAGCGTCTAGAGGGAGCACGGATATTTCTGATTATTGACTTCTGTGGCGCCAATCGTTTTTATCGGTATCGTATAAATAAAGATGCCTACATCCTCGCTGTGAAGTCTTGTGGTACAACGGTACGATTTTTGGCCTACGTTTTTTTTAGTTTTTTTTTTAACAAAACTTATAATTATATAAATGCGGATTATGCTAGATTAGAGTTGGTTAGGCTTGGTGTAAAGAAAGCGCGCTCGCTAACAAAATTCCGGGTATATATTAAAACAAGGATGATTTTTAACAAAACCTATACTGTTAGGTTAGCCCAAGTTCGTTGATAAAAACATCATTAAAGCAATACTAAATAACAAAACCATCATAAAAGCCACATAACAAATAATAAAAAATGACATAAGTCGATAATCAGAAATATTCGGGCTCTGTCTAGAACCGAGAAAAAATCTAAGCGAAGAATATCTAGTCATGGAAATCATAAGGAATAGATCTAAGATTATACAGTGAAGTCAAGCTGGTTACGTAAATAAAATATAAGATAAATTAATTTTACAAGATTGTAAAACTGTTTAAAATCCAAATGAAAACAAACAAGTTTTAAAGAAAATTGTGAAACTGATGAAAAATGTCCTTATCAGCTGATTTGTACAGCAAGTTTTATAACTCGGTTCAACAGTTCCTACAATAATACTTACTGGATATATGAAACTTTATAGATGCAGTCTGGACAGGAAATGTTAAGAATAAAAAGTATTACTATTAATATTTTTAAATTATGTAAAGCATTTTGCGGGAAGGCAAAAAACAGCAATGTGTTTCTTTGTTAAATACTGAGGCAGAATATGATGCCATATCTGAAGCTGCAAGGAGACACTTTATTACCAGCAAAATTTGAATTCTGAATGCTTTAACTAAAATTTGTACAATATTTAGAATCAAGAAACATTTTTTAAAAGTACTGATAAGAGAACGTGTTGTATCAAAAATAAATACTAAATGTTGTTGTCAATTATTTTCACGGAAACTCAATTGTCGATGAAAACTTAAATGATTTATTCTTCCTTGGTCGATTCAACACTTAATAGTTCATGCGGTTAGCCAAACGCTGGTTATATCTTGCTTATACGGTGTATATTTTTCTTTTCATAATCAATATAATATTTTATAATCACTTGGTTTAATACTAAAACTACATTTTGTTACAGGCTAATTATTTAAAATGTGTGAACACAGTGAGGCAATCTGTGATATATTTAATGAATGAAATTCAAGTTGATTGAAGTGATTCAATGTTTTTAATAATTAATAACAGCAAATGTGTAAATGTATTCGTTATATAAAACACGCAACTATATTATATCTTTGACTAATGAAAAGGATTTGCTCTCTCTAAATAGTTGGCAAGTATTTTATAAGAAAATAAACCTTTGAAACAATTTTTTTTAAGTTAACACCCTATAAATAGCTTATACCAAAAGCACATGGTATGTTGGTCAGAACTGGTGACGTAAACTGCGTGGACGTAAAAAAAATCGGACAGACATGTTGGGCAAGGTGAGAAATATGTCCAACATTTAAGACATCTCTAAACATATTTCCACATACATATTTCAATTTTCACACGCGATTAATGAAGGAGAGGACCCTAAATATTTTGTGATGCAGATAGGCATTGGTATAGCAATGTAAATTTTTATAGTTAGAAATTAAATGATTTATATAAATATATTTTATTTACTTATCCCAGATATTTTCGAATTTAAAAATTCCAGAATTATGCCGGGAATTGAGAATTACTTTGGCCACATTTTTGTCATTATTAGAAGTATTAATTGATATAATGTACTTTCTTATTTATTTTATGAAGTCTTATATAAATCAGAACAGATACATATAATTTCTAATTGTACTGTGCCTCACTCAGGTGGCTATTTTTCCATAAAATGGCACATTACACAATAGAAAAAAACCTAGAATCTGAATTATTGATTTATCCAGTATGGCAAATAATTTGGATGTTTTCTTTCCATACATTATGCCGACGTGTCTTAAGACATGTAAGATATGTTATACGGACTTATCTGACCTTAATGACATGGCAAACACATTCTTTTGACATGTCGAATGTCTAATGGCTATTTTTGCTTTACTTTTACAACTCTAGTCAGAACCAGTATGACTGAAGCAATATCTTCCTGATATAATCAATAGTATTTTACAAAATAACTGTTTATTGTTTTACTTAGACATACGTTACTTATTATCAAATTATCTCCAAAGTGATAACTTTCTGCCACTTGGCATTTTTCCTTCACTATCTATTAACCCCGCTTGGATGTATTCTAATGATGGCATTTTCCTTAGGTCACCTCTAGCTGCTACGCTTGGTTGTGACATCAGCAGTCTTCTCGCTACTTGGATGATATCATCCTTTGTTATTTTTTCTGTAAAAGAAGCCACAATTAATGAATAAGCACTATTTACGTGAAGTGAAAATCGTGTGTGCTACGTTTTAATCACTATCAAGTGCAAGGCTTTTGATGAGAAGAGAGGCGTTAAATTTTCCGGAATGCAAAATATAATATATACACTGTGGACCAAATTAAAGTAGCTCCTTTTTAACACCCTAATAACTTTTTCAGTTTTAGTTTTTATTTTTAAATATTACACCGTAAACCAAAAATATTTAGATTTTGATAAATCCACGTTTTTTAGGTCGTTGTAAAAATATTATTTAATTTTTGACTGTCACCAAAATTTAGGATTATTTGGCCTTTCTTGAAAAACATATTTTTTTTAATATTGGCGATAGAGCTTTTTATTAAATTGTAATCGAATTTTTGCCTTAATGATGTAAACGTATTCAGATAAAAAAAACAAAACAATATTGATTTAAAATATTTACAAAACTGCCTTTTAATTGTGACCTCCCTCCTTGTTTACCACTTCAAGTATCCTTAGGCATTGCTGTATGGATGCGGCAATGGTATCTTGGAAAAACTCTTGTTAAAATACCTTGAGCTCCAAAACCGTGGTAAATATGGTATTAAAATGAACCCTATTTGTAATAAACCCTAGATGCTATAGTCAACTAACAAGATTTAGGTCCGGGCTATTAGATGGCTAGTTCTGGCGTTCAATACAATCAGTACAATTCCAAGTCAATTTGATCTTTCAAAAAGAAAACACATGTTTATAGTCCAATGTCTAGAAATTAAAAGGTTCTCTAACGGTAGGTATGTTACCTTTTGTCATTATATAAATAAATTCTGTTATTGCGAAACTTTCTAAGCTCTCACAAAGTAATTATTTTCTTATCGGTAAATCATATTCACAGCCTCTTATCTTTAACAGTCGGAGTAAGTTTTTGACAGTGAACCTTTTTCAACACCTTCAGGTTAAGATCTGTTTTCAAAAAACGTATAACACATGCACTTTTACATTTCAGATTAGTTTTTTTTTTAATTTTCCACAACTTACTATTTCTCTTAGCTGTAAATTCTCGATAATTTTCTGCAGGGGCCGTATGTTATTTATCCGTGGTTCTAATGTTATTTTTCTTTCACGACGAGGATTCATTTGCAAGAGATATATGGATCGCTAAGGTGCGTTAAATTTTTTTAAATCGTTTTTTAAACAATGACAAACGGTAATATACTCTAGAGAGCATTTTAATTCCCAGACATTTTTTGCATATGTACGTTCGAAGAAAACATACTTTCTTCGTGGAAGACTAAAATTACTGAGGTTTACCAGGCGATTTTGCCATACATGTTACCCAAAATTGAAGAAATTCCTGATAATTATACATCTGAACATGACGGTACAAGTATGCGCATATCAATAAATTATTTACGTTAGAATTGTGCTGGTTTTATTGAATCCTATTTTGACCACCAGTTGAGTAAAATATTTGGGGTATATTAGAAAAAATGATTAATTTAAACACCGATTGATAAGAGATGTTATTCTCTAATGCCAAGGGATAAAAAATGAGGGAGATGCCATCTTTAAGCATGGTTCGAACTTGGATATGAATATCTTGTATCCTGGGATTTTGCGGGTGGTATCGTTGTTTGATGGGCTCGATATTTTCCAAATGAATGGTCTGTTCCACTAAAGTCAGCTTCGATTCACTTTGGATGTCACTAATTCATCATTCAGGTACACTTGACTACAGCCAAGATCCGGGTAAAACGGATGACGGCCTAAGGAAAGTAGCAGATATCTTCGATTAGCGTGGTACTTCAAAGTCTTTGTGGTACCCGGAACACCCGTGCTGGTCTGACTTTCAGATTCCCCGCACCTCCAGCAAATTTCGTCTCATAATCAATTCGGGTTGGGTCGTCTCGGTGGTCTTCTGGTAGGCGTACTTTTGTTATTGCTGGTCAGTGGCTTTCCTGTGTTGGGTGAGTTGTGAAGTGTGTAACTGCTCGGAGTTGGAATGTGAGTCGGTTTCCCTAACAACCTGTGAGAAAGACGGTATATCGGTGATGTCGGTTCTACGGATGTACTGTCAGTATGAGTGTCTGCATATCGGTAATATACCGGCTGAACGGTTCATTAGGTCTCTGAAGGCGGCGACTAATTTCTGCTTCCAGGTTATCGGCGTAGTTGAGCGAAAAATAAATGGTGCGAAAGACGGCTAGAAACGCATTCTAGGACCGCCATAATGGTCGATGGTTTCAGAACCAGAGTGCGACTTCTTCCTACAGGAGCTCGGGTAAACATTGCAACAGGCTATCCATGGCGATGTTATTGGAAGTGCATCCCTTGCAGTCGTTCAATGAAATCTACATGATCGGCTCTTTCATTAAACTGGATGTTTCGTTTATGTTTTCGGTGGAGAACGAGCTGGTGGTGGCGGTGCCGGGTGTGACATGCCTAATGTAGTCGCCGGATGTGAGATAATCACAGACGGTAATTATGCCGTGGCTGAAATTGTTAGTGTGTTCTTGCCGAAACTTGCGTCGGTGGTGACGGCGGTATACTTAAACGATCCTCTCTGAGGATTCGGTGAGGCTTGTCCATCCCGGATAAAACTTATAAGGCACCGTGAATGCTTAGTATGTCTATTAGTTTCTAGAAATATTTATAATCAACAGCAAAAGTTATGGTACGAGGGAGAATCGAACCCCCACCTCTGGATCACTAGTATTGGGCTATCGCACCACTGATAAGCAATTCGTTAGAACTTGTACATATTCAAACCCACCAGTATCATATATATATATATATATATATATATATATATATATATATATATATATATATATATATATATATATATATATATATATATATATATATATATATATATATATATATATATATATATATATATATATATATATATATATATATATATATATATATATATATATATATATATATATATATATATATATATATATATATATATATATATATATATATATATATATATATATATATATATATATATATATATATATATATATATATATATATATATATATATATATATATATATATATATATATATATATATATATATATATATATATATATATATATATATATATATATATATATATATATATATATATATATATATATATATATATATATATATATATATATATATATATATATATATATATATATATATATATATATATATATATATATATATATATATATATATATATATATATATATATATATATATATATATATATATATATATATATATATATATATATATATATTATATATATATATATATATATATATATATATATATATATATATATATATATATATATATATATATATATATATATATATATATATATATATATATATATATATATATATATATATATATATATATATATATATATATATTATATATATATATATATATATATATATATATATATATATATATATATATATATATATATATATATATATATATATATATATATATATATATATATATATATATATATATATATATATATATATATATATATATATATATATATATATATATATATATATATATATATATATATATATATATATATATATATATATATATATATATATATATATATATATATATATATATATATATATATATATATATATATATATATATATATATATATATATATATATATATATATATATATATATATATATATATATATATATATATATATATATATATATATATATATATATATATATATATATATATATATATATATATATATATATATATATATATATATATATATATATATATATATATATATATATATATATATATATATATATATATATATATATATATATATATATATATATATATATATATATATATATATATATATATATATATATATATTATATATATACCGGGTGTCAACGATATCATTTTACACGATGCCATTCAATTGCTTTTTAGGTTAGGATTTTTTTATTTGGGTAACGAAATATGGTATTAAGACACATATTTTTCATGAAAAAACAATTGAATATTACTGCCAGTTTTTCCGATATCAGAACCAAGTTAAGAATTTCAAATGGAACCCTGTATATTATTTTACATAGTTTAATAGAGCTTAGAATTACCTTTTCAATGACATATCACACGTTATATTTTTTTTCAAAATGGCGGACCAGGAAGCGCTTTTTCAAAATTCAATATGGCGGTCATTTCCCGATACCGATGAAATTTTTGTTTAACAAATTATTAAAATATTAAACAAAATCGGGTTTTCAATGGATTTTAATCAAATTTAAAATCAAATTTTTAATTTATCACAAAATGGGATAAGTTTAATTTTTTCTCTAAAATGTGAACTTTTTCTTAAATTTTCTCAAAGATTTTAAATAGAAAGTTGTATTTATTAAATATTAGTATTAAAGTATATCTTATTAGCTACACGAAACCGCATAACAAGCCGTATTTTTGCTTTTTGTTTCAGAAAAAATTGACAAAACCTTGCCGATATACATTTTACCTAATACATAACATGAAACAAACACACACATATTATTAATCAGAAAATCCTGGAATATTTTTTATTGTTTATTGATAAGTAATTTTGTATTATTTTGACATTTTATGACTGTTGTCTTATTTTAGGAAAGCGAGAAAAAATCACAAGTAGTATTAATTTTATTTTACCGGTAGATACGGCCCAGTAACATGAAAGATGACTTAACTAAGATAAGTAGGCCTTAGAAACAATTGCATAGGGATGCCATTATAATTTTCATTAGATTTAACCAGAAACGTCAAAAGTACTGTTTTGTATCGACATTTCTGATAACTTTCGTTACATTTTTACACTGAGATGTGGTTCTAGTTAGTTTTAAAATTAAATATTATGGTTTATTCAAGAGAACATCAAATTGACATGCTCCTTATTTATGGGGAATGTCGCAAAAATTCAAGGGACACAGAGAGATTATACCAGGAACGCTTTCCGAATCGTGACGCTCCTTCACATGCATATTATCCTTGGCTAGTACAACATTTAAAAAATGAAAATAATGGTGGTGTCCATGCTAATGGCAATGATGGTTTCGTAGTAAGCGAAGAAGTGGAAACAAACGTTTTAGCGTACATCGAGTATGACCGTACAGCTTCCCTTCGTGAATTAGGCAAACAGTGCAATACGTCCCATGAAAGCGCCAGAAAAATTTTAAAGAAACACGGGTTTAAATCGTTTAAGTATCAAATTCACCACCACCTATTTGAAAATGACTTCCAAAGACGACTTATTTATTGCAATTGGTTTTTAGATAATTATAGAATAAGTCCTGTGTTTCATCATAAGATTATTTTTTCGGACGAATCAAGGTTTACTAATCTAGGGATGTTTAATAGAAATAATTTTCGTTATTGGGCAAAGGAAAATCAAAGATTAGTAAGAGAAGGTGCCTTCCAGGAACGTTTTGGAGTTAATGTTTGGTTAGGCGTTGTAGGACTAAGCGTTATTGGTCCAATATTATTCCATCAGCCTTTAACTGGCGAGATGTATTTGGACTTTCTCGAAAATGAAATTGAACATTTAATAAATAATTTGCAGCAAAATGATGATTTAGTTTACCAACAAGATGGGGCCCCTGCTCATAATTCAAGAATTGTTGCAAATTACTTGAATGAACGATTTGGTGAGAACTGGTTGGGAACCAATGGACCAATTCGATGGCCAGCGAGGTCGCCTGACCTAACCCCGCTTGATTTTTCTATATGGGGTCATCTGAAAGAAAAAGTGTATGCAACTCCTGTAATATCGTTGGAAATGTTAGAAAATAGAATAAGACGAGCCGTTGAGAGTATCTCAGAACAGCATTTACGAAACCCGCTCGCGGAAAATGTTGAGAGAGTTACACTATGCCAAGAACAAGGCGGACAGCGCATAGAACATTTAATTGAGTGACTTTTGTATTAATTGTGAAAGTTTGATTTTAAATTAGCATTAAACCCAATAAAAACCCCCATATTTGTTTATTATTTCTACCTATAATTCAAAAATATCTTCGGTGTTAGAAAATGGCCGCCATATTAAATTTTGAACAAAAGCTTCCTGGTCCTCCATTTCGAAAAAAAATCAACTTGTGATATGTCAATGTAAAGGGAATTCTAAGTTCTATCAAACTGTGTGAAAAAATATACAGGGTTCTTTTTAAACTTCTTGACTTAGGTCTAGGTATTTCCGGAAAAACCGAAAGCCTACCGGTAAAATAAAATTAATACTACTTGTGAATTTTTCTCGATTTCCTAAAATAAGACAGCAAAAATCATAAAATGTCAAATAATACAAAATTGCTTATCAATAAAAAAAATATTCCGAAATTTACTGATTAATAATATGTGTCTGTGGGTGTGTGTGTTTCATGTTATGTATTACGAAAAATGTATATCGGCAGAGTTTCGTCAATTTTTTCTCAAACAAAAAGCAAAAATACGGTTTGTTATGCGGTTTTGTTTTTATTTTTTGTTTTTCTCAGTGTAAAAATGTAACGAAAGTTATCGGAAATGTCGATACAAAACAGTACTTTTGACGTTTCTGGTTAAATCTAATGAAAATTATAATGGCATCCCTATGCAATTGTTTCCAAGACCTACTTATCTTAGTTAAGTCATCTTTCATGTTACTGCACCGTATCTACTGGTAAAATAAAATTAATACTACTTGTGATTTTTTCTCGCTTTCCTAAAATAAGACAACAGTCACAAAATGTCAAAATAATACAAAATTACTTATCAATAAACAATAAAAAATATTCCAGGATTTTCTGATTAATAATATGTGTGTGTTTGTTTCATGTTATGTATTAGGAAAAATGTGTATC